>JAUIMM010000200.1:39620000-39772500 GCA_031769625.1 Taudactylus pleione | reverse complement strand
TAGTTTGCGCTGTGCCAAACTCTCATTGTCAGTGACTTCTGTAAGTAAACTGCTGCAGCCTGCAGGGGAAAGGTGTGGGGGGAGAATATAGAAGTAAAAATAATTAATAAATAATGAAATACATTTTTAGGAGGGTGGTATGATTATAAAATACATACATATTTTAACACATATACTAAACATATTAAATCTATATAGTAAATATTTTATATATACATACATGTGTGTGTATATGTATGTGTGTATATGGGTCTATCTTGTGGTAGCTTTGTGGTGGATTTCCTGTCCTGACAAAGGTCTGAATATGACCGAAACGTCGACTATGATTATGTGACTTGTGAGTTATTAAAAACATCTTCTTATCGACTGGTGAGTGCCCATTCCATTCCTAGTACATATGTGTGTGTATGTATATATGTATGTGTGTGTATATGTGCGTGTGTGTGTGTATATATATATATATATATATATATATATATATCTGTTTAAAATAATAGAAAAAATGTATAGAATTATTTATACATACTTAAGCCTTCACATTTTTTATGTTATTTTGTACTTCCTGAAGACCGGGGGGGGGGGGGGTTTGCGGCTGATTAACTTTAAGGTACTGCAAGACTCGCACCCTGACTGGTTTTAGACACCCCCAAAAGCAGAGCTAGAAATGTTTTTCCAGTGGTGCACACCCTAATGTAATGTGCTGTACACAGTTATGCAGAACACGGAGTATAATGCTACTTCAGGCAGTACTACTGTAAGATGAAGAAATCATTTAACTCCATTACGTCTATATTTGATTTTCTCTGTGTGGGATACTGACCTACATCCCATAATGTAAAAGGGTGTAGCATGGCCGGCGGTTCAAATCCCGACAGCGGCAGCCTGGCAAGGGTGAAAATCCCGATTGTCCTAAGGTAACTATCGCTGACCTAATTCTACCCCCTAACCCTTCCTTAGGGCTGCCTAACCCTAACCTCCCTCCCAAGTGCCTAACCCTAAACCCCCCTTCCCCGCAGTCCTAAGCCTAAACCTAAGTCTCTCGGTGGGGTGCTTAACCCTAACCTCCCCCCGGGGGTGCCTAACTATAAGTCCCCCCGTGATCCCTAAAACCTAATGCTCCACCGCCCCCCCACCCCAAGGCTGTCCGCGTCCGGCTTACCTTCGTTCGGTATTCGGTATGCCGGGCATTGGTCTTCCGGCGTATGGTTAATGACAGGCTTGAAGTTTTCGACACCTGTCATTAGTACCACGCCGGGATTAGAGTGTTGGGAAGCCGGTGGTCTGTATTTAGACCGTCGGCTTGCTGACTACATCCCATGTAAAACTGGTGCTCCGGTCTTCGTTGCATTAATGGCCACAATGAATGCAGTAGGATACGGCTCTCAACATAGAAATGCTTATACCGTTTGATTTGACAAAGATTATGAAAAAAAAGAAAAAGAAACCACACTCTCTTATGTTATTGTTACTGTTCAAAATGTGTATAATTTACATAACAAAAATGTGACTATTTGTAATTAAATTTTTTAGAAGTGACAATTTCATAACCTTGACCGAGTCATAGCAAGGCATAGGGTCAGAATACAAATTCAGGCATATGTATTTTTATCAATTGCAGAGAGAAGTACAAGCCCAAATACAGGAATGTGTCTGCCTTACAGATTTCTCTATAGCAGGATTGTTGAGTGGACTTGAGAACTATTAATCTATTTCTGAATAAATCCTTCTGTTGTACTATTCCATGGTTTCACTTTCATTTGTATTTCTTAGTTTGACATTGTCATCGAGTAGCTTATTAAAGTGTTCGCCAATTTGTAATAGTGCTAGAGAATTGCACTAACAAAGGCAATAGCCTTGGAAAACGCAAATCAAATTAACCTTGTTTTGGTGTATTCTGAAAGCACCTTGGCAGTAATGAAATGTCTAGAAGTAAGCAGGTATATTTCATTCTATTCTAGCAGATGCTTCTCTTACTAGGCGTGTGTAAGGCAGTTAGCTTAATTATCATGAGTATGAGATTCCGATCATACCCAGAATAAAACACTCTAGATTTGTTTAATGTGTTTTTTTTTTTATTCTTGCTTAATGATAATAATTTGCAGTTTTATTTTTGATCTGTTATGACCTTCATTTAAGTACTAAAGATGAGTCACGATTTAACCCCTATCCATTTATTTTTTCAGGTTTATATAATTTTTTATTTTTTTCAAAGCGCACCATTACACATTTAATCCAAACCACATATGGTCTTTGTGTTAGTTAGCTGGGTATTACTTTCATGTTACATTTTCGGTCTCCACTTGTGACTAGCAGAACCCAAATGTATTATCTGTACCTTGCGCAAACAATTATGTTTCCACAAAAAAGCAAAATAGTGCATGAGGCCAAAATGCAGCTTGTGTCACATACAATGCTGATCTCCAAAAATGGTGTTTGCATGAGCTTACAATGTAGTGATGATTGAAGCTGCACAGACATTGCTGCCTTCCCCCATTTCCACCCACTATGCCACCCTATTTCCATACATACCAACATCTACTCCATACATAAACCAACATCTACTCCCCACCCTTGTTGCCCTAATGCCTGTATGGCAATTTCTTTTGGCGTCGCTCTCGGTCCATTATGACCTGTTTACACAGAAAACTTTGGTTTTACAACATGATTGTCTTGCCATAACAAAGTCATATGTAGGCTAGCATTATAGTAATTTTGGGTTTGCAGTAATTTTATTCTTCCTTGTGTAACTGATGACACCTGATTGGTTGGCCAAGCCACCATCCAATCACATGCCACTATTCTCTAACACATTCTCGCCAGATTTGCACAATCTCGAGAAACAGCTGCTTATAATATACTTGTTTTAGTTGGTGATCAATATCATGGTTGGGATTCCAAGGTAGTCACAACACTGAAACCTCAGAATGGACTGGCTGCATACATTGCTGAACTAATCCCCTATATTACTTTCCAAACCAGTTATAACTCTGAAAGTAGATGCTATTTGACTCTATTCCCTACAAATACAGAGTGGTTATAGGAGTCCTACCAGCACTCTGTCTCTTCTTTACACCACTGGCTCAGACTAAAGGCGGGTATCCACTTCTAGATATACTAATGAGAGCACGATTACGACATTGCTGTCGTGCTCTCGTTTGTATATCTAGTGATGTGCCTAGACTGAACGTTCACTCGTTCAGTCCCGGCACATCCCTCATCCCCGTACATGCTGAACCTGACGAGATCGTCAGGTTGACCAGCAAGTACGAGCGATGTCGAAAGCGACCAGCAAGCACGCGCATCGCTGGTCGCTTCCGGCCAAAACATGTCCGATACATGCGCGATTTGCAAGCGATTGCACGATAACAACGTCATTATCATGCAATCGCTTGGTTAAATCGTTAAGTGGATACCCCCTTTACTGTTGAACATATGATTTGTCATTGTGACATTGACTAATTGTCAATCTGCTTAAAGCAAACTATTTAACTTTTTTATTCTTGATAATTAGTGATTGTGCATCTAGTAGTTACTATTGGGGAGTTCTGTATTGTGTCACAATCCTTAAAAAGATGGTCACTTGCTTCTCACACAACAATGCAGCCTCATTAGTCAAATTTAGTAGACAAACCAAAGCTGATATAAACTTAGCCCCAGTCCTTACCATCTTTCTCCATTGCTGCTTTAAGTGGTACAAGAACATTAAGGCAATCATATGACTGGTTGCTATGGGTACAGCATCTCTTTTTTGCGCACTGATTGGCCTCTCTAATTGAAGTGTGGATTCCACTTGGATTGAATATGGAAAGCTGAAGCACACTTGGGGGAATTTATCAAGAAGTGACTTTGGCACTTTTTCGCCATCCCGATTTTTATTTTATTTTTTTAAATAATACAAAAAGCTAGATACATTATCTAGCTGTTACACGTCAGAAAACCCACCCAAAAATGAGTTGAATGTGACCGGCAAGACAGCTGAAACCATACCTATCTTGTCCGCTCTCCCTTTTAAAACTGAATAAGAAGAAAAGTCCCAAACACACTTCCCAAACGGGCCATGCTCTTAAACACCTGGGGATGACAAAAGTGCATGACGCCATACAATATCATCATTATTAGGCACAATGGCCAGCATAGTCTTGCTGGACTAGGTAGCGGGAACATCCAATAACAATACAGATATCCGTAATCAATTTATTTAGTTTGTACATTAGGATTTTCTAAGATGTGATGTGACTGCTCAAATAAATGTACTTTCTTGCATTTGTTTATAAAAATATTTACTTTTTTTTTTTTACACTTGCATGATAACTTGCAAAAATATAAAAAAACAGGGATATTCAAGTCTACAAAACAAGTCACATTTTCTTTGTATGACCGTGTGTCAGTTGAGCATTTTTTAGTCGTTCCTTTTCTTGTCTCTTTAGCGTAACCCCCACACTGGAAGAGATGAGAAAGATTTCAGCACAGCAGCACAGAACTGCGTTTTTCCAAAGAAGAACCAAACTATTGATGAACACTGCAGACGTACAATACATGAAGACCTTAAAAACACAAAGCAATGTAAGTTTTGATTCTAAAGACATATATTTTTTTTTTTACCTAAACACCCCTATAGGAAATGTAAGAAAATTTGTTGTGCTGCTCTTGATAAATGTGACTTGTGATCACCAGAAAGGCCATTGTGCATATTTATATGGCAGATTGGTCTGCTTCTGCCTATGATGTAATAAATAAAAATACTTTTGCTTACATGTCTTTGGAGTGCTAGGTTCGTGTGTGTGTGTGTGTGTGTGTGTGTGTTTTAAGTCCTGCACACATTGAAGACAACTGCCTAGTTTAAATCTGTCATTCACAACTGAAAAAAAAATGATCCCTGTAATATTAATTATAAATATTATCCTTTATTTAGCAATATCAATAGCACCATACAGAGAAAATATGTTTTGCAATATAACTTTGTTACAATATTTTGCTGTTAGATACATTCTGTTAGAGAGGTTTTCTACTCTAAAAAGTACACAGTGGTGTAATATATAAAAAGGACCCTTTGTGTCTATTACAAACAGTATACAGGTTGAGTCTCCCATATCCAAAATGCTTGGGACCAGGGATATTTTGGATAACGGAATATTCCGTATTTTGGAATATTTGCATATCATAATGAAATATCTTGGGAATGGTACCCTAATATACACACACAATGCATTTATGTGTTATATACACCTTATACACATAGCTTGCAGGTAATTTTATACAATATTTTTAATAATTTGTGCCTTAGACAAAGTTTGTGTACATTGAACCATCAATAATCAAAGGTTTCTTTATCTCAGTCATGCCAAAATAATTCCGTATTTCGGAACATTTGGATATGGGAGATTCGACCTGTATTAGCATATAATGAATCCACCAAGAGGGCTTATAATTCTTCTACAAGTTGGCCAGTTATGGACCAGTTTCTTGCATACCTGCAAACAGCCCTATAAACTTGTAGCCAAAACGGAGGCTGGCAGCTAGAAAAAGGACACATAATGGGTGGGGCAGGGCATAGTTTGGGGTTGAAATGGCTTTTTTCTCCCCAGTGTTGGGCTTTGGGCTCTCATGCTTTGATATAATTTAAAACTGTATTAACACAGGAAGGTGGTACTGGTTTTGGGGTTAGTACCAGCCTCTGTTCCAACTGTGCGTAGTACACTCTTCATTTAGATCCTGGGCATCCATTGGTAATATGTATAGCATTTAATGTAAAAGATGAAAAATATTTCCTATACTCCCAAAATGCTGATACCTATTCCCCATGTCACGCACTCTTGCGAAAATGCATTAATAACACCCAGAATGCACACGGTCCACCAAAAATGAACTTTAATCCCAATTTATGTCCTTTCCAGCTTTATCCCCTCCTTTTATCCTAAGGATTTGTGTACACTTCTTCTTTGCTTCTAAAACTTACATGTATATATTTGTTTGTGTTCCCCTATATCTGCACCAAAGTACATTCTTTTGTATATTCTTATATTTAGGAAATCTAGCTGGTTATTTTTTTTAGGGTAAATTCCTGGAGTTTACTGATTGCATAAAAATAGTTTTGGGATCAGTTATAGTAAAGTGTTCTTCTCTTTTTTAAGGGGGAAGGGGGTTGCACATTTGAACTATTTAAAGCCCAGAAAGTAACAATATTCTGTATTTATTTCAGTGTGCTAGAAAATGATCCCAAGAATAGGCAATGCAAAATTTGCTTGAATAGACTCCATATAAAAGCTAATGCCAGTGAATCCGACACACCTCCAAGACATTAAAATTGGTGTGGTCATCAAAGGGAAAAACCAGCTGGACTAAATGTAATAGGCTTTGATTACTATTTTTGCCCTTAAAACTAATTGCTGCTTTAAATGTAGCGGCTATACGACTGGAATCGAGCCTGGACCAGCAAATCAGAGCCTATTACATTTGAGCCTCTGACTTAAACCTGCACAACCACCCTGTAAAAAAAGTAAAGAAAAAACATTACGAAGGGGCACCTGCCCATGTTACCCTTGTCTGAAAACCAGGGGTTGGTGGAAAGGGAACAGGGTAAAGGGAGGGATCATTCAGAAGCTGCAATTAAGAGATCGCAGCTTGTGATTGGTCCTCATGCTCACACCCTCTCACCACTATTGGTTAGCTTAATTGATTTTCTAGTTCTGTATTCTTGACCTGCTTGAGGCTTAGGAAAAATGTCTCCATGTAGGAGCCCCAGTTTTGGCTATGGGGTAGTGTACCTGTAAGAGGTTAACATATTGAACAGAGTAATATACTGTGTGTAGAGTTACGTAGTTTGAAATCTAAAAAGCACAAAACCTACATGGAAACTTGTACTTTATATATATTCAAAATAATGGAGAGAATTACTATATACATTTTTCTTTAGTGAGCGCTTAGATTGAAAAACTAATTAACCTCTTATGTACTTTACAACATTTTCCCTGTGAAAGAAAATTGCAAATGCTGCATAAAAATATAACATCAACCAAATTAAATATCATGGAGGTTTTTTTTTCTGAATGCTGCAAAATAACGATCGTGATGAACACCACATGATTTGTTTTAATTATGTCAAGGTAGAACATAGACAAAGCAATTACGTTAGCCATATACCCCAAGAATCCATTTTAATAATCAAAGTTTAGTCTGTGATAATGACTGGGTAATATACACTCGCTGGGTTACCTTCCTCAGTATCCATCTCATCAAAATCTAAAGAGCTCAGCAATTATGATGAAAAACCCTTTATATGATTAAGCTAGGCACATTGATTTAGGTCTTTTGAGTGCATGTTTTATTCACAGTGGAAAAAGCAACTTTGATTCCAGCTAATTAAGTTTATTGGGGATTTTTTTGTAGATGTCCTGCTATTCAGCGACACCGTTGGTATTTATAGACTATTTTTCTTTTTGTGTTTTTTTGTTTTTTTAATTTCATCTAGTTAAAGCATAAATAATTTTAGTAGCCTGGTTGGCTCAATCATTTTTATGGCAGAGGAAGGAGGCCGAGAAGAAACCTATTTGATAAAAAGTTCACAGTAGGCTTTTCTTTTGAGAACCAGAAAGTAGAAGGCAAGATCAATAAACGCTAGATAACAACAGTATAAGGGAGAGAAAAAAATACTCAAAGAACGGGGTTTAACTGGAACTAAGCCAGATTGGTCATCAGGCCTTTGAAATGTTTCATTATTTTCTGTCTCAACACACAGATGACACAGACTCGTGTGAAGATGACAGCACCATCAGAAAGTTTGGAGAGAAGAAAGGTGTTCCAGGTAAAAGTCGAGATGTGGGATGAAAGAAATCGGCACAATGCATACAGGAGCATTTAAGCAAATGAGCAGATATTTACTAAACACAATTTATGCAAAGTAAACAAAGGTGATTGCTCATTAACGAGCAGGGAGTGACGGTGACGATGTAATGCGAATTCCATTGTCACAGTGTGACTTTCTTCTGACCTTTGTGCTTTCACTTTACTTTGGATTTTCTTCATTTAAATGATTAATATCTGTAAGCTTGGTTAAGTAATTGCCCTACGATCTGCAGATGGTTCTAATTTGCTACTTATTGCTACTTATCTTTTGTGCCTGGCTAACGATCAGTGATGAACTATAGAAATATGCTATAAGGAAAGCCATACTTCAGAAATGACTTTAAGGAACACATCTAGATGGTGGTGTATATTCGGCAAATCAATTTTTGATAGTTTCTAGCTTTTTCGTTTGATGATTTCCATTCTGTCATAGCAGACAGTGAATATAAAAGAGGACCATGTCAACAGTAGCCAAACGTCTTTGGGAATTTCAAAAATGAGCAGAGTAGCGACTGCTGACAAGGACGTATTCCTCTTTCAGAACTAATGCAGGGATCATTTGTCATTAATAATAATAAGGTTGTGTTTTCCAAGCAAACAAGTATTGTATTAATTAGATGTAGTCATTATTTTTACTATGGAGCAAATAAAAAAAGTACACGGTTAGCAAGCTAAATAGTGATCCCACCCACGCCTCCTGCAAACATATTATTTGCCCTTAAACCACCTTGCCATTAATGATCATGACACATGCATGATCTGTGCTAATATACTGCATTTTCATGGTTTTAAGAGGCTATATATGTGGCACATTTCATAGGCAGTCATTTTATCCGACTCCTTTTGACTTGATTTTTAAATAATGATTAGTGGAAATATAACCCTCATTCCCTATTCCAGCTCTAGTCTCTCTTTCCCTTGCTGTGTTTTTGAAGTTAGAGCAAAGCGCAGCAGGGTGCCCCAGCGAGCCTCAGCAAGAGCACAATATTGTCAATTAGCTTCTTTTTCTTTCTTTTTTTAATAAAACTGACTCATACTTGCAAAATCTCTCACTTATTAAGATTTTAATTAATGGCTAGCAATGCATATCTTTCACCGCAGAAAGCATTTTCTCAAAACAGAATGCTTTCAAGATTTGTTCTATCGAAACGTACAGTGATAAACATAAAAACATTTCAGGGATTTGGCCACCTGGTCAGCACTGTTTTAGGTTCCTGCCTGTACCACGCAGTTTAATGTTTATTTGCTAATGTTAGCTTATATCACCCTTGCATGGGGGTTAAGTGAAGCATTGGGCGATGGTTTTTATGTGCCGTTATATACTAAAGTATTGATCCGTTTTGGTCTTGAGAAGAGCAGATTGATTGCAGCTGGTGATAACCTTTAATGGACCAAGATAGTAGCCCTTATAGATTAAATACACTGATTTCGAAACTTCACACATTCTTGAACAGACCTCCAGAGGTTTTAAAAATCATATTGTTCTATTTTGCAGCAGTGGTCTGACTTCCGGGGAATCCGGGTTGGAACGCGTAGTGTTAAATTAACAGTATATGCGGACGACATCCTTTTATATATATATATATATATCTGACCCCCAGCATACATTACCATTGATTATGCAGAAGTTTGAGCAGTTTGGCGGCATCTCTGGTTTAAGAATCAACGAAGATAAATCGCGAGCGATGTTTCTTCATCCCACTATTTCTACTCCTCATTGGGGCTCGTCTTTTTCCTTCTCTTGGACCTCCTCACATTTAAAATACTTGGGTATTCTCTTGCCTAGAAACCCTGCTCAATTGTACGATATAAATGTATCACAAATTATCACTGAGGAGCTAAGGGGTTGGAAACATTTGACCCTCTCATATTTGGGTAGAGCGGCTCTGATTAAAATGATGACTTTTCCCCGTCTTCTATATATGTTGCAAACATTGCCCATCCTGCTTACCACAAAAGATATTCAATTAATCAACGAACTCTTCCGGTCATTCTTATGGCAGGATGGTAGTGCCCTAATTAGTCTCCGAAAACTATGTCAACCTAAATCTAATGGTGGAATATACTTTCCTAACATTCTTGTTTACAATCATTCCTCCCTGATGAGGTTTCTGGTTGACTGGCTAAATAATCAGGAGGTTTACGCCAACACATCCCTCGAATCACAATTCCTCCCTACAATGGCTTTAAAATATTTTCTACATATTCATGATCAGGAAGTTCCTCCAGAAGTTCGTGATAACCCATTATTGATGACTACTAGATGCCTCTGGCTCATACTGCGTCATAAGCTTTGCCTCAATGCCTATAAATGAGTTCACCTCCCATTGTTGGGCAACCTGGACTTTCAAGAGGGAGAGGCAGCTTATCCTTTCACGATCTGGAGGGTGGGGGGTGTCCACAATATAGGTCATCTGCTGAACTTGGGGTTGGGCCGGCCCCTGACGTTCCATGAGGCAACAGAACAATATGAGACTCTGCGTGCTTATCCTTTAGCTTACTTCCAGGCACAGCATTATATAGCCTCTGTTGTGCGGACATGTTCAACAGCTGATTGGCAAAACCCGCTGGACAACTGGTTTTCTAGATCAACACCTACTCGTAAGGCCATATCTATCTATTATAAATTCCTTAGTGAAGAATTAGACCACAATTTGGTTAGCCATGGTATGCGTCGGTGGCTGACACAATTCCCCACTCTTTCTATTAATGATTTAATACGTGGGTTATTGAGATCACGATCATTATTAACTGCTAGTACATATAACAAGCTTTTTTTAAATGTGTACCATAGGACCTATCTGTCCCCTCACAGGCGATATAGAATGGGTATATCTGATTCTCATACTTGCCCTAGATGTGCGGGAGAGGAGGCGGATCTCTATCACTGCCTTTGGGAATGTCCAGTTGCTCAGGGTTTTTGGAGGCGAGTAAATGGGATGCCAAGACTCATTTGGTCAATTATGTACCTTTCACCCCTGAATGGGCTGTCCTGGGTATATTCCCACAGAGACTTACTGCGGGTAGCAGGAAATTATTACTGGCAATAAGTGCAGTGGCAAAAAAAGCCATTCTACAAGAATACCCGACCCCAATCAATTTTCAATTATATAAAGAAAAGTTGAATTTTATCTTCCGAATGGACTGGGTGGAAACATTGGCCCTCATTCAGAGCCGTACGCTCTGAGCAGAGCGCACGCTCTGAATGAGGGCCGCCCTCCATAATTATGGAGCGTCCTCCTGGATGCTCGTATAGCTGTGGGTCACCACCCACAGCCTATACGAGCGTGCAGTTTGATGACCGCGATGGTCTTGACCATCGCGACCATCGCCACTGCGAGTCGGAGCCTGCGGTTGAGTTTTTCAACCGCAAGGCCCGGAGTGATTTTGGCTCTATCAGAGCCAAAATCACTCCCACTGACATCACTAGTGATGTCAGTGGGCCGGCTTCTGACGGTAGGCGTTCCCTTGGGAACGCCCCTGTCAGGGAGGCACGCCCCTGGCACGCCCACCAAAGGGGGCGTGCTGTCAATCAACATCGACAGCACGCCCCCTTTGATCAGACACAACGAGCGAAGGAAAGTCGTTCGCTCGTCGCGTCTGGCGCATGCGCACGACGGAGCTCCCGCCATCGTGCGCATGCGCAGTGCACAACATCGACCCACTTGCGAGCGGACAGCCGCTTGCGAGTGGGTCTGAATCAGGCCCATTGTTTCATATGGAGAGGAAAGTCTCTTCATTTTTTGATACATGGGAAAGTCTCATAGCTACCTGCCAGTCTCTACACAATCCCAGATCTGCCATAGTGTGCGCCTGACTCAGTGGTATGAGGCGCAGGTTCTATTGGGGGATCCTCCCATTGCGTTGCCCAGTGGATGAGTGCCAGACTTCATTTCTATTTTGTAATGCTAATATTTTTTTGGGATATGTGCTGTGATGAAACTGTTTGAAATACTGTTCATTATTATATATGATGAATGTTGAAATACTGATCTTCAATGTATACATGATGGATTTGTTTGTGGTGTTTTGCTTCAATAAATAAAAATATATATTAAAAAAAATCATATTGTTCACTTTGGAGACTAATGGGAAATAGTTCAGGAGAAATTAAGATAAAATGTATCATCAGAAACATATTTTAGCCCTAACTATGTAGTGTGACTTCCACCACGTTTTCTGTTAGCATCCTTTCCACTAACTGGTGCTGCACGTCGGGTCTACCAAGATCGGTAAATAAGCCAAGTATAAATCGTTAATGTAGCTTGAATATTATGCAATTGTCCACAGGACATGTCAAGAAGAGGAAAAAAAGGTCCCACAAATAGATTCACTTCTCTTGAATTTGGAGCAGGTTATACCGATTTCTACTTGGATTGTGTGTCTGGAGACTGATTTTTGTTGAAGCTTTTCTGTGGTTATACACAGGCTCACTTTTAGTTTTCTTGGAACTTACAGATTTACATAACATGTGTGATGGTACATTGGGTTAGAGAGCGGTCTTGATTTTCAACAGCTATATTATTTGGTCAGCAGATGACGACTACACTGTGCATCTGTATGTTATTTATTGACCTTTATTTATATTGTGCCTACATGGGTATATGCAGTCCAGGGATTAAGTGGTGTACGTGAAGAGATCTATGATTTCATGTGTCTAATGACACGAACTTAAACAAATATAGCCATGCCTCCAAGAATGACTGGGGCCAAATGGCTCACATAGATGGTTTTCTCTGTCTTACAAGCACGGGTGGCATTATGCTTCCTGACTGTATCATGGGTGTTATTCACTGGTCATGTGGTAGGTGACATCATATCCTATCATGATGGAAGCTAACTTGCTGCTATAGTCACATGTTTGAGTGAAAGATGAGCAATTGGTTACATTTGTAAACCACTTTTTGTGCAGTATCCACCTCGTGCTCGGCACTTTAAGAGTTAACTGTTGTTTTTTTTTCCTGTAGATTGCATTTGTTGCTAAAGAGCAAGTAAACCAAGTACTGAGTTTTAAATATCAAAGCCTGTGTATTACTAAGCTAAGCAGTATGTCTGAAATAACTGCGTATTTATACTTGGCAAAGCATGTCCAGTATTATGCTGTGCCAGCCCTTTTGTGCCAGCTGCCGTTTTAAAGTGGACCTGTAATGTTTAAGATAAAGTATGTTTTTAAATAGTGCCTTGTGCTCTATAAATGTCTTAAAACGAACAGAATACCCCCCATGGTCTCTCTGTCTGGGAAATGGCATGAAATATGTTTACGCGTTATATGCAAATGACGAATATTTGCTGTGCTGTGGAGATTGAATTATGCTGTTTCCGGGGCGGCTTCTATGTTCAGCTCCTCTGCACTGATGTGACAGGAAAGGTGGGACGCAGGATAAAGTCACCCTGAGCCAAGCTTGAATCCATGGAAAAGATAAACATGTGAAGAATACTTCCTGTGCAAAAGTAACTTAGAGCCCAAAAAAGCCATCAAATGGCATCAACTTTTTAAAGATAATGGTGTAGTATATCTTTACCGGTAAATTCATTATGAAAGAAAATGACTACATTTAATCAGTGCATGTGATAAACGGATGGACTGCGCCTGAAAGGAGATGACATTTCTATTCTGAAAAGCAAGAGTCCATGTATCCAGATTTACATATACATAACTCCCTAATCTCTAGATTTAGGTTATACAGTCCAGATTCTAGTGGACTGCCATGACAGCAATACTACTTGTCCTGATTGCATAAGGTGTGTGTTGCACACAATAATTTGGGGTATTTTCTGGGAAGGGTGTTGGTGGTGGTATAGGCAGGTATGCCCCAAAGTGACGCAACCATTTCTCCAATATGATTCAACCATGCACTTTTTGAGGTTTTTCCAGACTGACAAACCAAATGTGTATACATACAATGCTTGGGCATGTGGTTTTTTTTCATATGTAGAGAAAGCATTGAGAAACAAGACCATGTGTAAAAAAATAAATAAATAAACTTAATCTTAAATTTGACTGGTCCTCTTTAAAATAACCTTTTGGAAACTAAAACCGATTTGTCCTTACAAATTTCGGGGGCAAGGTAGAAGCCTAAATCTGAAGCACAATCTTAAATGGAGTAGAAAAAAATAAATAAAAATATATATATATATATATATATATATATATATATATATATATATATATATAATTTATTACACCCGGCACTCTATGAATGATAGTCCATGTACCTTGCTAAGGTGCCTTCCCCAAGTGTAAATACACTCCATATAGTTACCCCAAACCGAGCGGCCCTCTGTAGACTTTTTCAATCGCCACTTCAAAACATGGGACCTCAATAAAATGTTTTGATGTGTCGATTGAAAAAGTCTGCGTGCCGCCCGGTTTGGGGTAACTATATATATATATATATATATATATATATATATATATATATATGAGAAAGTTCTAGTTGCACCAGAAGCGTACGCAATTGTAATTTTAATTATATATATATATATATATATATATATATATATATATATATTTTTTTTTTTTTTTATAACATACATTCGCTTTCTAGTCCCATATTATTATATGTATTAATAAAAGTTATGTTTTATATATCTTTTCATGCTTAGTGCATCACAGTGGACATTTCCTCTTTCTTTCTATCAATTTTCGATTATATATATATATATATATATATATATATATATATATATCATGCCTTGATGAAAGATGTAGAAAAGCATCTGAAACATTGCTGTCAACGCTGACTCTGTGTTTTTTTTTTTTCGTGGAGTGCTGCCTACTAATATATTGTATATTATTTTTTGAGAATGTTTGAACAAGATTACAAACTTTGACACATAACCATCGGGTGTATCATAACTTGAATACACATCAACTATGCACAAATGAAAACCTTGTGATAGGGGTTGCCGATAAAGGCGGGGCTGTGGTGGTTTTAGATTACACTTATTACAGTGCTGACATTTTGCAACAACTAAGCTGCACTGATACTTATACCAAGTTGGACTATAATACGATGTATGAGATTAAAAGCAAAGTTGATGTTGTACTGGCTATGGGAACAACACATAGGTGGCTTGATGAATCTTTGGCTAGGTTGTTGATAGTGGATCACCCAGTGTGCCCCATTTTCTAAAGCATCCCAAAGATTCATAAGTCTTTGGAACGGCCGCCTGGCCGACCAATAGTGTCTGCAAGAAATTCGGGTCTGCAACCCATAGCACAGTATGTGGATTTCTTATTACAGCCGTTGGTGAGAGCATATAAAAGAGACCCCTGATTTTTTATGAAGTTGAAAAACATAAAATCACTTCCATCTGGTGTACTCTTGGGTTTACACTGGTATACCGCACAAAGAGGGTGTAGAAGCGGTAAGAGACGCTCTGTTTCAATATGTCCACCAATCGACTATGTTTGTGAATTGAGCTCTACAGTATTGGTCAACAACCATTTTCAGTATGGCAGCTCCTACTATGTGCAGAATGCTGGGACCACTATGGTGTTGAATTTGGCTCCGGCTTACATCAATTTGTACATGACGAAATATGAGGTTACTCATAGTTACCCCAAATACGGTCCCAGCATTCTGCACTTTTACAGATTTATAGGTGATGTGTTCTTGTTGTGGAATAACATTTATGATGATGTTGAATGACCTAAACCAATTAGACAGCCCTATAAGGTTTACAGGGAATGTGCAGTCTGAACATGAACAGATATAATTCTTAGACGTGACTGTGTTCCTAAATGGAGGTACCCTAGGTACAACGCTATATAGATGTCACAAGCTGCAGCCGAGTCCTGTTGGATGGCGGTTCTCTCAGGCCGGTTGATGGGAGACAGGCGCCACGCTGTCAGCTCATGAAGTCCTCCCTTTAGGCGTTACGTCATCCCTGCTGGAACGGGATTGGTGCTTCCTCCTTTTTCTGCCCTGCTGATGCGTTACTCGGATGCTGGTGATAGCGTTCCACCTGTTTCCGGTTATGGTGTTTGCATCGTGTTGGTCAAGTGTCCTGAACCTCAGCCTGCCTGTCTCCAGTATCCCTGCCACTTGTGTCATCTCGGCGGCACAAGTCGCACTCAAGCGTCATCTTTTCGGATCAGCTTAAACACATTCTCGTGCAGCACTCAGTGCAGGAGACATTGGATGACCTCATGCATCTAGCAATCCATATAGACCGCCGACTTTGTGAACGAAGGTTGGAAAAGGGGCTTCCTCAGTTACCAGTGTGGGTAACTCCTCCTGACCCATGCAGTTGGGGGTTACCGTCTCTCTGCTGAAGAGAAACGGAGAAGACGTTCCCAAGGTCTCTGCCTATATTATGGAGGAAAAGGACATTCAGCCTCTATTTGTCCAGTCAAATCGGGAAAAGGCAAGTTCTAGGTGTATTGGAAGAGTTAAACTAGGCCAGTGGTGGCGAACCCTGGCACTCCAGCTGCGGTGGGACTACATATCCCAGCATGCACTGCCAGAGTTTTGCTATTAGGGAATGCTAAAACTGTGGCAGGGCATGCTGCGATATGTAGTCCCACAGCAGCTGGAGTGTCAGGGTTCGCCACCACTGATCTAGGCCTTGCATCTGTCTCTCCCTCTAATTCAGTCCTTATCCCCACAATGATTCAGGTGGAGTACCTTCAAGTCCCTGTCTCTGCCAGGATTGCTGTTTTCTCCCAAACACCTCTCATTCGATTGTCTGTAAGAGCCTTGCATTCAGAGGAAATAACGTTCCTCTTGCTCCACTGCCCACTAGTGCCACTGGTTTTAGGCCTACCATGGCTCAGGAAGCACAACCCTGTTATCCATTGGCGTACTGGAGAGATTCTCCAATGGGGAGATTTCTGTTCTTCTCTCTGCATCGCTCTTCCTGTTCGTCTGGCTTCTGCCGTCCAGTCCGATTTGGCCTCAAAGGTTCCGGTTCCCTATCAAAACCTGGCAGAAGTTTTTTCCAAGAAAAAGGCGGATACTCTACCACCGCACCGCTCCTATGATTGTGCTATTGACTTGCTTCCTGGAGCAAGGCTTCCCAAAGGCAGGTTGTACGCATTGTCTTTTCCTTACAAAGCGATGCAGGAGTACATTCAGGATGCTTTGGAAAAGGGCCTCATTTCGCCCTCTAAATCTTTGGTCGGAGCGGGCTTCTTTTTTGGGCAGAAGAAGGATGGCTCTCTCCGATTGTGCATAGATTTTTGGGGGTTGAACAACATTACCGTGAAGAATTCCTACCCCACTGCCTCTTATTTCTGTCTTGTTCGACCAACTTCGGGGAGCTTCCATCTTCACCAAGATTGATCTCATAGGAGCGTATAATCTTGTTCGTATCAGGAAAGGTGATGAATGGAAGATGGTCTTTAATACCCATTCTGGCCATTATGAATACCTGGTGATGCCGTTCGGCCTGTCCAACGCCCCAGCCGTCTTCCAGGATTTCATCAATGACTTATTAAGAGAATATCTGGGAGTTTTTGTGGTCGCCTATCTTGATGATATCCTGATTTACTTTGATTCCCTGGAACAACACCGTCAGCACGTGAGGCAGATGCTACTAAAACTCCTGGAGAACAATTTATACGTGAAACTGGAGAAGTGTAACTTTGAGGTATCATTTCTTGGATATATCATCTCGTCCTGAGGGTTCTCTATGGATCCAGGCAAAGTCCAGGCCATTTTGGACTGGGTTCAACCAACCAATTTGCAAGCTATACAACGCTTCCTTGGCTTTGCCAATTACTACAGGAGATTTATAAAGTCCTTCTCATCCATTGTCGCTCTGATCGTAGAGCTTACTAAGAAAGGAGCAAACTGGCCAGTCAAAGCCCTTCAAGATTTCAACTCCCTGAAGTCCGCCTTTACTTCCACTCCGGTTCTCCGTCATCCCAATCCAGGTCTTCCATTTATTGTGAAGGTGCATACCTCAGAGATCGGCGTGGGTGCTATCTGGACCCAGAAGGATCCTGAGGATGATAAATTGCATCCCTGCGTTTTCTTCTCCCGGAAATTTGCCTCAGCCGAGAAGAATTATGATATTGAGAACCGTGAGCTCCTGGCCATCAAGTGGGCATTTGAGGATTGGAGGCACTGGCTGGAGGGAGCAGATCATGTCATCACGGTGCTCACTGACCATTAGAACTTGTCATATATCGAGATAGCCAAGAGGTTGAATGCCAGACGGGCTCGGTGAGCATTGTTCTTCACCCACTTCAATTTCGTTATTTCGTTCCGACCCGGCACCTAGAACCTAAAAGCAGATGCATTATCTCGTAGCTTCCAACTTGTTCAACTTCTCACTGTCCTGGATGAGACCATCGTTCCTGCTTCCAACATCCATTTTGCCATAACCAAGAATCTTGCAGATCTCATCGGTACCTGTCAATCTGAAGCTCCAGCTGAGAAGCCACTAGGGGTGTTATTTGTCCTGGGGAGATTCCAAAGGGCGGTTCTGTTCGACTTTCACTCTTACAAAGCAACTGGGCATCCGGGTTTCGCTAAAACAACCGAGTTACTGTCTCGTTCAGTATGGTGGCAATCCATGGGTCGGGATGTTCGCGAGTTTGTGTTAGCCTGTGACACCTGTGCTTGAAACAAATCTCCTCACACCGCTCCTCCCTGTCTCCTGCTTTCTCTTCCTACTCCTTCTAAGCCCTGGACCTATATCGCACTTCTGCGTCTTCGCCAACGCAATTCTGCATCATCTGCTACACAGCCCAGAGACTGTATCTGCTTCCAGCCCTCAAGGCTGCTACACAGCCCAGTGGCTGCATCTTCCACCAGCCTCCAAGGCTGCTATACTGCCCAAAGGCTGCATCAGCTACCTGCCCTCAAGGCTGCTACACAGCCCAGTGGCTGCATCTTCCACCTGCCCTCAAGGCTGCTACACAGCCCAGTGGACTGTATCTTCTACCAGTCCTCAAGATTGCTACACAGCCCAGAGGCTGCATCTGCTACCAGCCCTCAAGGCTGCTACACGGCCCAGAGGCTGCATCTGCTACCAGTCCTCAAGACTGCTATACAGCCCAGATGCTGCATCAGTTATCTCTCCGCAAGGTGTACCCCAACCATCATCTTTGCATAATCCTTGGCTCTATTGCTACTCAGTGTTGATTCCGCTTAGGACACGTGACAATAAAAAACATTCAGATAGGTGCACACTTTTATATGCCACTAGTCACCACCCCAGGGCACTAAAGCATGTTTTGCCTATATCCCAATTTCTCCGGTTGTTACCTAACAATACTGACAATGCCTTAGCGGAGACACAGTTGCTGGAGATGTCGAGGAGATTTAAAGAGAGAGGTTATTCCTCAAGAGTGATTAAAAGGTGTTTATTGAGGGCTAGACACATTTCTCAACAACCATGTTCACCGAAGAGAATCAAGGACAGTAGGATGGTGGGCACTACACAATGTGACACTAAAGCCAAGCATTTTTCAAAAACTTTACGGAACAACTGGCAAATTATATCCTCGGACGCTAGTTTGGGCAAAAGCAACCCCTTATCTCTTGTAGGAGAGGCCCCAATCTGCAACAGTTAATAATGAGACCCACATTGAAATTTCAAACAACAAAAACTGGTACTGGCATAAGAACGTTGTGTGTTTTTTTTCGTTGCACTGGATGCACAACATGTAACCGTATGCTATCTGGTAAATTTATTTGCACACCCCCATACGGGCACCAAAATAACCATAGCTCACGTGTACATCGAGCTTTACCATCTATATTTTGATGTGCCCTTGTGGGTTGATGTACATGGGAAAGACTTCCAGACCATTCAGGGATCGGATGGCAAATCATAGGTCCTCAATAAGACAGGCCATCAGCAGTGGCCAGAATGATAAACCAGTAGTCCGACACTTTCTGCATGAGAAACATCAAATGTCTATGCTTAAATGTATTGAAATAGACCATTTGCCTAAATCGGATAGGAGTTGTGACCGTGACAAAATTTTACTACAAAAAGAATCACGTTGGATCTTCAAGTTGGACACTATATCCACCAGGGGGTTAAATGAATACAACAATTTCATATGTTTTTTGTAGATTATTCATGGATTTATTTTTTCTTTTTAATAATTTTTATTTATTTTTTTTGGTTGTTTTCATATTTTTCTGTGTAGTTTGTGCTTTCTTTGAACAGTGGTTTTTCACTGCTGGATACGTGTGTTTGGTCCACTACAAAAAGAATCACGATGGATCTTCATGTTGGACACTATTTCCTCTAGGGGGTTAGATGAATGCAACAATTTCAAATGTTTTTTGTAGATTATTCATGGACTTATTATTTCTTTTTTACATTTTTTTTTATTTTTTTTTATTGTTTTCATATTTTTTTGTGTGTAGTTTCTACTTACTCTTTTTGAGCAGTGTGTTTACACTGTTGGCTATGTGTTTTTGGTCCCCTTAGGAAGGAATCATGCTTTTATTGTTACATGTGTACTGGAATATTTGCTTATGTCTTGGCACTTATGATCGCGAGTAAAACACTTCACATCTCGGATTATCCATTCTAAACAAGTGTTCACTCAAGCTCCGGCAGCAGGCAGGACGCCGGAGCTAGAGAGGGCAACTTTGTGTGCGCGCGCGTCCGCAAAAGGGGTGTGGCCATGAAAAGGGGGCGTGTCTATTAGATGCGTCCCCTTTTCGTCATCCTTGGGGGCGTGCCCGGCACTTACGGACACGCCGGGCAGCCCCCAAGCGCTGCAGACAGTGAGAATAGATGCCGGGCGCATGCGCCCGGCGTCTCTTCTCCAGCGGTGACCGGGTCACCGCACATTTCTCCACCCGCGGGACACTGCGTCCCGCGGGTGAAGACGGCACCCGCAGGCTGTGGGGGTAGGGCGCTTTTTGCCCTCCTTCTGGAGGGCAGGGTGCTTTGTGCCCTCCAGAAGGAGGGCAGGGAGCGCCGCACCCCGCTAAAACAGCCTAGCGGGAACGCTACTGAACTATGGTTAGATGGTGGCCGGATATCTTGTGCTCCTTTGGTGTTACGCAAGCACCTTGTCTCTTTGACAATGTACAGCAATATTGGAAGCAGGTCTGCTGATGTAATCAGTGGGAGGCGGAACTAATCAGGAGGTCTGGTACGCACGCTGAAACTTGTTGTTTGATCAGGTTGGGATATAGGCGTGTTCCAGGTGAGTGGTGCTTGTATTCACTTTGTTCTTGGCTGGTGTATCAACTAGATGGATATGTAATTTTTTAATAATGGATAGCTATGGAACTGAAAACGTCGATGGAATTGACAAGTATGGTTATTTGAAAGTTGTTATTGCCGTAAATGCCTGTACCAAGATACCACTGCGATATGATTGTCTGGATGCGGATATTGGAGAGTGTCCTAATCGTTGGCTATTAAATTGGTTTTTTGGAATGGGGAACATGGTGAGTGCCCCTTCTTTTGGAATATATATATATATATATATATATATATATATATATATGTAATCCAGCAGGTCTTCAATTCCAAGGTATAGAGAAAGTCCCACAAAATAGTAAAGGAGGGGATAGGGAGAAGTTATTATTAAAAAGAGGAACCTATTGGATCCTCACTTTAGCTGCAAATGGGATAAATGAGGGTTACGAGAGAACTCCATTTATAGTGCACTAAAAGTGAGAGTTGCCGCATATTATGTAGATAATTGTGTATAGGATAGGAGCATCCAGTGTATATTAAGTGGTCATATTTTTATGATGAGAATCGGTAGAATTTTAATATGTAGTATAGTATTGCACATGTTTTAATTGTGTTGTATAAATGTAAATTCAAGCTAATTATAGACATGTTTTTGTATATGTTTTTTTTATATATATTTATTGAAAGTATTTCCATTTGATGTGGGTAAAATAGTTTGTTATCCATGCGGTTATATAATTGTAAAAATCGCCATTGTTGTGATAACGATGTGCCGCTTAGCATATGGATTCAGTTGTGCCCGCCCCTAGTAAGATGATTGGTCACTAGTGCGGTCATTACTACATCTCGGCTTCACCAAGGCCAGCCTTCTGATGAAGTCTGGTGACGAAACACGTTAGCACATGGCCTGGTAACGCTGTTTCTAGACGGTCTGGCTCTCCTGTGATTCCCATCCATACTCGTGGTCCCGGCGAGCTGTGGCTTTCTGAGGCGGTCAGTGGCGTGAGATGTGGTCCCAGTAACTTCTTGGATGAAAGTAGGAGATTGCCTGGTCGTATATATTAATGCCATGTGGCAACCAGCCCACATAAATAGATGTTTGGTACGAGTCCACACATCTTTGCTTTTAGTGCGTCTTAGTACATGTGTTGTGGAATAAATGAGCGCCCCCTCACTGTTTACTTTTAACAGATAGATAGATAATGTGTGTGTTAAAGTGCCTATCCACTAGACGATTAAAATGAGCGATTGAACGATAATATCTGTATCGTTCGATAATCGGTTGAAAATCGTATGCAGATTTCTTTAAAAAATTGGTCATCTATCATCGTGCAAACATGTTGGTCAACCTGACGATAACGTCAGGTTCAGCATGTTTGCAGAAGATTGAATGTGCCTACAATGAACGGCTGCTCGTTCAGTGTAGGCACATCATAGACTGACAAACAACTGCACAATTACAATGTGGTAATCATGCAGTCTTTAGCCTGTCTTCTGGTGGATAGGCACCTTTAGAGAGAGAGACTGACAGAGTTTGGCTTTATTATCCATAAACGTTATCCGGCTGCATTGTTGTTGTTCCTGTATTTAATTAACTTTCTAAGGTATTTCTCCAGAATAAGAGCCTGCAGTATTACAAAGTGAGTTTACTAGACCACTTAACGTGGACACACTACAGATAAAAATGAGGCGTTCTGTGATTAACCAGCTCTCACTGGAAACATGTGTACAGTAGCTATTTCCTGCACATTACTCTCATTGATCATATTGTATGGGATGATGAAATCCGTGTGTGATGGGACACTGGATACTTTAATGTTCTAATTATAAATTCTCTATTTTATCTGCATTGAGCCCTACAGAGTGAACTCAAACAGAATTTATAGGCTTAATTCCTGCTGTAGAATGTTTTTACAGGTTTTTTTTTTTTTAATGTTTGACATAAAAAAAACCCCCACAGAGCAAATATATAGGGAACATACATGGGCATAAGAGTGAAAAGCGGAATTCATCAAAATATCACCATACAGTAATATAGTAACAGTGGTAATACATAATGTAGAATGTACAGACATTTATTTTTACTTATACATTTTAAATTAGTTTGTTGTTGCGATTTAGGCATCTATTTAACAAAACCTTCCGGTATCAAGCATTATGTATTGTTGCGCACCATTGCAAATGAATATGCGGCAAAGAGCCTGGTTACCAGCTAGGGTGGTCGTCTTCTCTTAGGCGGCATAACGTTGTCGGTGAAGGGATGGAGGGGCTTGTACATGTACATAGTTAATTTGCACAGAGAAGCCTCTCCTTCCCCATAGAGGTCAATGGGGATGGCGTTAGGTGATGGAAAGAGAGGTACTATCATAGATTTCTTCTGTTTTCCTCTTGGGAGAAGTGTAAATAATCCCTTTCTTCTGTGACAAATACCAGATGAAGGGTTTATCGCTGTTACATATTAATGTTTTCTGTAACTTCAACGTCCTTTTGTTTGTGTAACTTACAGGAAACTCCAGTGTTGTGCTGCAAGGTAGAGACACTGTCCATACAGAAAAAGATGGCAATGAAGAACTGAGCGATGTATCGGATATTGAATTTCCTGGTAGGTAATTACATAGGAAAAGACAGTAAAGTATTTTACGTTGGTCAGCAATACAGCAAGAATAAAGAAATGCTGAACCTGTGTATAGTCTGTGGCATCTGCATTCATAACATCTTATAATCCTTCCAAAACCTCATGGCAATGAATGGGATCTATTTTACCAAGTAATCTCCTTTTATATTCTTATTTTTTCTACCTTTGTTTCCTCTGTTATTGCTAGTCAGACAATAAGCCGTCCCTGGGATTTTCCAAACAGTAGCTGCTTACCATTTTGGTAAAGAAGTATCCATGACCTCTGTTCATATTCGAGGTTTTAGTACAGGTCTATTCACTTAGCATTTGTGGTTTTTGTGCCTTTTTCATTAATACTTTCTCATTTTTGTTCTAAAGCTATGTATTATCAATAATGCGTTTGAGTAGAATGTGTGTATGTACAGTGTATGTGTGTGTGTATATATATATATATATATATATATATATATATATAATAAATTTTTCCTTGCAGCCTAAGAAGCTGCGAGTAAAAATCTGCATTACGTGCACCCTCTGGGGCTTACCGCGCGGGGTAATTCCATAGCTCCGGGCATCTTTGATCTTTGAGTAAACACACGTTAGCTGCGGTTTTATGATGCGTGGATATTGGCAAGTAGTTGAATAGCTCCTGACGTTAAAGCCGGGAGGTACAGCTGCACGGTAAGTCCCATGTCTGATTGAATGTACACCCCTATATATCACGACAGACCAGGTAGCGTATATATTACTGTATTGTCCATGCAATAAGCCTGGACAATATAGCTGGTAAAACCAAAATATCCTACCCCTCTAAACACACACATTTATTACCAGTCCCTACTAAATAGCGTGGTCCCATTAACATGATTTTGTGTGCTACAGCCTCTTGTCCTATAAGCAGGTTAGCTAGCACCTGGGCTGATGTAGTGCTGAGTTACTATAGAAAGAAGGTGGTCCCCTCTAAGTATACTATCCAACAAGACCCTGGAAGGGAGTAGGGGTCCATCCTAGCTGCTTTGAGGCTTTCATTACCAGGGTTTTGGTCAATTAAGATCCAAGAGTAAGTAAGTGATCCCGCCCCATGTGGTGCCGCATGTAACCCATTGTTGTGCTGCTCTACTGATCTTGTTGTTACATAAATAGAAGATAACAAGAAGCAATTAAAAGTGGTTCGTAAAACGCCTTTATAAAATTGTATTCTGCCCATTTACCTCCTAATACAATAATGAGATGTTTCTACCTATCTCAGACTAAATTACAGAGAAATGTCCTGCCATGTGTTGTGTAATGGAGATAGTACAGTAATATATTTTAATAAATGTGAATAAAATCTATTTGTCACAGAGAAATGCCTTTTGTATACACCTGTGAAAACTTGGCACCAAGGAACAGTGTGACACTAATGACTTAATTTGGTAGCTTTGAAGTGAAAGGTCATTGATACAAGCTCAGATTTATATGCAGGCCAAGCAAAACAGCAGGAACAATCCTTTCATGTATGTTAAAGACTTCTCTACAATCCTTCTTCTTTTAAAATATAATAATGCTACAGCAACACATCGGAAAAAAAACTTGTCCTTTTATTTATGTCTCATTTGAGCAAAGTTATTTTGTCTAAAGTTGTTAAAAATAAACAGTATCTGTGTAATGGTGATGGCTTTGTGTAGGATTAATGGACAGATCTTCTCAAATAATCCACTTACTGCGTTTTTGTTATAGCCAGCAAATTGGGACAGATATAAAGCTTCCTCTGTACCATTTGTCTGATCTGCTTGTCCTTGATTTCATGGTTATTACTTGTGTCCACTTTTCTTTATCTATCCCGTTCATGTGATCATAAAATTAGATTGTGTCTCCTCAATTTCATGTTAAAGTTTTAAGTGATGTAGGGATGAAAGTTGAACACAGTTGTCTGGTGTGTTGTATAATCCGTGTATAAATCAGGGGGTGTGCATGTTAGCATTGCAGGTGGAATATACGTTCCACTTGGGGTTCTGCTCTGTGTTTTGAAAAAATGTTATGTTAACAAATGGAAGAAGAATATCATAAAATATTTATTGTTGAATATGTGGCACTGTCGGGGCCGGTGCAAGGTTTCTCGGCACCCTAGCAAAGCTTCAGCCTACCGCCCCTCCTACCCGAAATAGTAATACCCCCAATAATTTTATTATTGTTTCAATTTTATTTAGGGCTCTTGCTTATGTTCTTTTTTTTGTTGTCGTACCCAATTAACATATAATTGCCCCCTTGACAGTACTCTCCTCCTTATAGTGTTTGTATTCTCTTTAGAGTGCCTCCCCTTGTCTGTAATCTCCGTGTAGTGTGTGTTCTTCCTAATTTATGTTCTCAATTAAAGTAATCCCAATATATGTACTCTACTTATACTGCCCTCCTTGTCTGTATTCTAGTTATAGTGCCTCCCCAGCTGTATTTTATTATAGTGATGCCCCCCACCCCCAGGGGCAAACGTATGATTTCTACAGGGGATTTCCATTCCACACAGTGGGTATGACCAGAATAAAAGGGGAATGGCTATTAATAACTCATGCCCACAACCACATTGCATAGAAAGTCACTCACTTCACCATACACTTACATTAAAAGCCATTATCCACCCTCTCTCTACACTTACATTGAAATAAATCTCCCCCACCTAACGTAATTGTTTAATTTTCATTGCAGTCAACATGCTTATAAATCCAAATCACTTCACCATAATTAGTCATCAAAATATTTGGTAAAATCATGAATTTACCCAAAAAGATATGGATGTTGAATCAGAATTGTATAGGAGGGGGGGTATCATGGTCTATGTAGACAGCATTGTCCAAACCAGCCTAAAACTGCCTAATGGTAGTGCCGGCCCTGGGTATTGTCCATTTTTGACCTGGTAGTTGTCTCACATGTCGCTGATGAGGGTGTATCTCATAGGGAAGCCTTGTGCAATCTTTAGAATGCGGGAAGGCTTATTCCGCTATATCAGACACTTGGCTCACTAGCAGTCCCAGCATTTAGGTTGTTCTCGCTTCTTGTCGCCAGGGCTAGGCACCTTATCATCACTACTACTCCCAACCTCACCAATAGATGTATTTCTGAAAAATAGTCTTAGCGTGGATCTGTCAGTTTAAAACCTATTTTTCACTTATTTAAAAATTGCTATAAATAATTGTAAAAAAAAAAAAAATCATAGTTCTAACTATCTAACCTATGCAACAGTGATTTATAGACCTTTACATTGAAGTAAAAAAAAAAATCACCATCCACATTTAACGATGTTGGAGTTTTCCCATTAAATTTAGTGTTCCTATTAATTTCACTGGCGTTGATGTCATTCTTGACACCTTCTGTCTACAGTTGTTGGGTATAACCAAAATACTCCTGCACTCTGTCCCTTATCCTCAGAGTATTTGCTTATTATAATAATCAATGTTGACTCTGAAACTTCTTAATTGAGTGGTTTGTTAATTTGGTTATGCTGAATATTGGAGGCTTCCACCAAAGTTATGTTAACAAAATATTAGGCTTTCAATATTTAGGATGAGCTAAATGTAAAAAAATAAAAAATGAACCACTTAATTACAGGCTGCTAGTGTGCTCTGACAACTCCAGGAGGGTTTTAAAAATGGAGTAGCCATGTGCCCTACAAATTTTTTTTAAAAAACACTATGTGACAACATGCACAGTGCTGCGCTTCCCTCAGCCCAGGCCAGATCTGAGGGGGGGCAGTCAGTGCGATCGCTTCCCTCCCCCTGCAGTTTATGCAAGCAGAGAAAGTGACTGCCTCCCTGGACCAACAACAGCCCAGCACACATCAAAATGTGCTGTACTGGGCTCCTGTGTGTGCCTGTATGAAGTGATAGGTTGTCTAGTTTTCAGAATGGTATCCCTTCACATTTTATGCATTTCATCTAAAAAGAAGTTTATGTAAATTTTTAAAAAATTCATTATTGCTTTCAAATGTAATTTTTTTTTTTTTTTTACGAAAACCTATGTGAAGAATCCTGATTTCTGCTGTTTTGCATTGGTGGATTAATGAACCACAAAGTATTTCTTAGGGGTTGTTATGAATACAAGGTTACACACTTTTATTATCAATTTGATTAATAGAACAAAAAAAATCACTTTTTTTGGGTGTAGGATGTATAAGAAAATGAATAGTAAATTCGGAAAATTTAAACTCTCTTCTGAAAAAAAGGTATATTTTGTTTGAATACTGCATAAACTAATGACTAATCTTGATGTTTGAATGTGACCAACTCTAAAAGTGCCAAAATAGGCACAGTACAGGGGTGAGAAATGCCTCTGTGGCACATGGTTTAATAGTTAGTGCAGAGGTTCCCCAACAATTCAAGTTTTAGAGATATCCATGGCTGAGCACAGGTGGTTATATCAAATTGACTGAGGTACTAATTAAGTTACCTGTGCTCAATCATGGATATCTCTAAAACCTGAACTGTTGGGGAGCATTGAGGGCCGCGTTTGGGAACCTCTGAATTAGGAAATCCACTTGTGAATAACTTAATGTTTATCTATTTTAATATTTTACCATTTAAGGCTCAGTTCTTTTGGAAAAAAAATTTTCCCCAATAAAAACCAGACCAACAAGCTTGAGGTCCAACTTTAATCTGAGGCCCGGGTATTTTACAGGGCACATTTTACTATGTTTATCAGCTATTGTTCTCTAGGGTCAGTAGCCCTTATTGTAAGACTGTCGAAGGACACTGTTGTTAGCTACAACATTTCGGGTGTGGTATAAAAAGTGAAAGTTCAGAATGTCAATATGGTCTGGATACCGACATTCAGAATGTTGACATATATGGGAGGTCAACATATCAAATGTTGACACTTGACATGTAGACAATGTGGTTTCCCTTAGGGGTTTTAACTAAACCTGAACCCTAATTCTAAAATGGGCAAAAATCGGGTCTCGATATTGTGCCTGTTAATGTTCACAATGTAGTCATTATATTATATTGACATTGTGTCATTGCCAACATTCTGAACGTATACTGTACATTTCAATATTTTAACATTCTGTCCAGCAATTGTATTATAACCTATATACTTTTAATATTCATTACACATTTACATTACGTACCAAGATATTTTGATCCCCTGATGTTAATGATTTGACATTTTTTAAAACCAAAGACTCCTAGCTCTCCAGCAGTATCATGGAATGTATGTAACCCAACACAACCAGTCTTTGTTCCTGTGATCTGTTAAGCAAGTGTTCCTTAAGCTAGTAAGTCGTGTGTTTCCAGCAGAAGATTTCAGATGGCTGTGCACACTGAGAGACAGTAACACAAGCTTAATATCATTCATTATTAAACACATTTTTTCTTCTTCGAGTCTACATAGGAATTGGTAAGGGCTGAAGCCAGTGATTCAGCAACCTTTGAGCAGCCCATATGGTAGCTTTGGTGATGCTGGTCCAGTGGCCCCAGTGGCCCTCACTTAGCATGTGTGGCAGCTGACACCTGTGTAGGGAAGTCCAATTTTCTTACAGTTCCAGAAGAGCAGAATGGGTTCTCCAGGAGTAGTTACTTTTTCTGGAAACCATAAAGTATGCAGAAAAGATCATTCACAAACTTTATTAATATTTTTTCTTTTTAGAACACACTTATTTTCATCTTAAGTGAATAATATATATCCCTTATTAGGACTTTCTAAATAAACCCACTATTCAAGGTGAGGAGTTCCATCCACTGCAAGGATGCTGTAGTAAACTGTAATTATTTATTTATTTATTAACAGTTTCTTATATAGCGCAGCATATTCCGTTGCGCTTTACAATTGGAAACATTGATAGAACAAAACAGGGTAATAACAGACAGACATAGAGGTAAGAGGGCCCTGCTTGCAAGCTTACAATCTATAATTGACAATTGACAAGGTTTAGCCTGATGACCACCCTGTAATCAACATAGTGTGGAAAGGAAGAGGCTAAGGTTCAAGGTTCACCTCTCTATGAATGATCCAATTAAATTGTATATATATATATATATATATATATATATATATATATATATATAGACATACTCAGTGGTCACTTCATTAGATACACCTGCTCGTTTATGTAAATATTTAATCAGCCAATGATGTTGCAGCTACTCAATGCATACATGCATGCAGACATGGACAAGAAGTTGTTATTGTTTAGACCACAATAATGTGTTAAGAAATGTCATATAATGATCGTTGGCGTCTGACCAGGAAGTGTGATTATCTGAGAAACTGTTGTCTGCTGGGATTTCCACGCACAACAGAGTTTACACAGAAAGGTGCACAGAACAAGAGAATCCAGTGAGCTGCAATTCTGTGGACAAATTCACCTTAGTGAGAGAGGTCATAAAAAATATCCAGACTAGTTCAAGCTTAGATTAAGGCCTCAATAGCGCAAATGACCATGTGTTACAACAGTGGTATGCAGACGAGATCTGAATACTCAGTTCATCAAACCTTGAAATGGATGGACCACAGCAGCAGAAGACCACACTGGTTGTCACTCCTGTCAGTTAATGACAGGGAAATAGGCTACTGAGCTCACCAACACTGGACATTTGAAGTGTGGAAAATATTACCAGGTCTAAAAAATGTCTGTTTCTGCTGCAGCATGCAGATAGGGTCAACATTTGTTGCAAACCACTTTAATTCATGGATACACCCTGTCTTGTTTCAATGGATTAAGCAGGTGGTGTAATTAATGTGTTTTGACACACTTTAGGCTCCTTAATTCCTATTGAGCATTGTTTCAATGTCCTAGCCTACCTGAGTAATGTTGCTGATCATGGCCATACCCTACCATCTTCAGAACGCTACTTTCAGCAGGATAATGCATGTCATCTAAAGCTAGTTACACAAACATGACAATGAATTCAGTGTGCTCCAGGTGCATGTACAGTCACTGGTTATTAATCCAGTAGAGCAACTTTGGGATGTGTAGAGAGAGACATAATGATGCCCAATTATAAAGCGCAACACAATATGTTGGCCCTATATAAGTAATTGTTAATACAGAAATGCATATTAATAAGTACTATTATCTTTTATTTATAGGGCTCTACAAAGTGTTAGCAGCGCCCCACAGTGATCAGAAATCCATTACATAAATATTACATAGTTTAACTGTAAATACAATGATACAAAACTTAAACAGTTAAGGGCTGGGGAGACTAGGACCTAGGTTAAGCTGGGTACACACTTAAGCGACCCTGTGGCCGAACGGCTGGCCGTTTTGGTAAGCCATGCACATTTACCAATTGGCCACTCAATACTGTATGTCTGGCCAGTCATCACAATTGGGCGGGCATTTAATTTAATTGCCCGTCCAATTGTGATATCAGTGTCAGCGGTTCCCGCGACCAGTGTATGGGTGATTCGCCCGTACACACAGGCAGATGTAGCTATATATGGGTTCCGGACTATAGATAGACAGTAAAAAGGTCAACAGTGTCTAGATAGACACCAGATGTTAGACAGTGAGTAGGTCGACATGGTCAAAAGGTCGACACATTAATTTTTTAGGGTTAAGCACTCATCCCCCGACAGGTAGGGTTAGGCACCTACCCTGATGGTTAGGGTTAGGTACCAGGAGGGAAGGTTAGGGTTAGGCACTAAGGGGAGGGCTAAAGTGAAGATTAGGGCTAGGAAAAAAAAACATGAAAACCGTATTTTGTGTGGACATATGACCATGTTGACCATTTGTACATGTCGACCTTTAGTGTGTCTACCTTTTTTTCTCTGTCATCCTGTGGTGTCTATCTAGACACTGTTGACCTTTTAACTGTCTATCCACGGGCATATCTATAATCAGTGTAGGGTGTGCGGGGCACACGGGCCCCTGGGTCCAGGGGGGCACCGCACCGCACACCCTGCACCCATAGTATTACTTACCTCTTCGTAGTCCCACGTCATCATGGGGTCCGGCTCTGTAAAAACAACTGAAAAAATTAATTTGCGCATGCGCAGTACAGGGAAAATGGCCGCCGTGGCCATTTTCCCAATGACCTGCGCATACAGAGTCTATAACTCCAGCTCAGTGCCAGAGAGGAGCGGGCCCGTGTCGGAGACTGCACACAGGCCCCCTCCTTTCTAGAAACGCCTCTGTGTCTCTCTGTTAATCCACACCCACCTATATATATCTGCAAGATGCATCGGCTGTGCTGCAGGACCGACCTTTTATGTTTGTGAACAACATTATTCACAGACATATCTTCTGTACACACCCACAGATGCACTATGCGATATTTTGTTTGACGGCTGCACAGACAACATATCTCATAGTGTGTACTCAGCATTAGAGAAACTTACTTTGGCTTTCTGATGCAAGCAATGATGGGTTGCACATGGGGAGTAGGGAGCAAACCATAAGCCTCTACTCACTAAGTGGGTGGAAAGACAGGATCAGAGTCACTGGTGGGAAAAATTGAGATGGGAATAAAGCCACACTGATGACCGGGACAGTGTTAGGAGGAGAGAATTAAGGAAGAGGACCCTGCCCATAAGGGCTTACAATCTTTAGAGGGATGCGTGTAACATGGAGGGTCAATTGGAATAGAGAGTAAGTTGGTGGTCAGAGGAATTGAGTAGGTTATGAGGGCAGGTAGGCTTGTATGAAGAAGTGAGTTTTGAGGGCTCATTTGATAGTGTGTAGGCTGCCTGAAAGTCTCACAGAATAAGGGTGTGAGTTTCAGAATAGAGGGGCAGTACAGGAGAGAAGAAGATAGATGGATAGAGAGTATGCAGTAAACCTAGTGTGTTTTTTTGTGCAGAAATAGCAAACTTTAGGATCTAGTTTGATCCAATTTCAAGCTCAACAAGAAATGTTTCAAGCATCCAAAGATCTGGCACCAGTTCCAATAAACAGCAGCCGTGGTGCCTTCCTGAAAATTATTGTATTACTCACATCTAGAGAATGTGAAAATTGAACCTTCAGAAGCCTTGAGTGATATATGTAATAATATGTATATTTAGTATTTTTTTTATTAATGATGCCAACTATAAACATTTGTTTACAAAATTTGCTCTCAGACATCTCATTCTGTTGAATTCATTAAAAAAAGTGGTTGCTTACATACATTAAGTTGTGGTAAATAAAGACAATTGAATTAATTTTTTTTATGTTAGAAATATATGTGTACAATTCATTGTATTCTTGTCATTTTTTTTAAATGTTTATTTGATAGCAATTATATTCATTACATATGGGCTGCCAGGGGTTACCCATGTGGAAAGTTATTGATGGCCACTGATCTAGACAAATCATTAAATTTTTTAAAGATACAAAAAAAATAATATTTCTACACATGTATTTCAGTGCAATAATTTACATTTAAGAACAATTCTATTTGTGTCATGATAAAATTGATCGCAGCATGGGATGCCAAAGTTGTCTTTGTTTACAATTTGCTACGGCTAATGACTAAAACTAATATTGCCATTAATTTTCTTGTTATTTATGTAACTTTATTGAATAGCTAGATCTCTCTGTAGTTAATTATGCAATATTATTTGTGGTTTTATTACAGGGTTGACATCTGGTGACGCTAATTTCAGAAGAAAAATGGGGCCCAATCTAAGTACTGAAGATACCTTTTCATCGAACGAGCCAAGTCCTGTGCACCGGTAAAACAGACAATTACAATAAAATATGAGTGATCTATAATTTAATATTGTTTTAGTTGCTACTTGAGAAAAGAAATCGAACGTATCTGATTACCTTTTGAATGCTTTTGCTTCATTTTTTCACAAAGCCCAGGTATTGTTGTGCAGCTGTTGTCTTCTCATTTTAAGGCTCAATTGACATCCCAGTGAACCTCAAATTAGCGTGTACAGCTGCTCGCCGTAGGGCTATTTAGAGACCAGACAATGGCAGTTGTCAGGCAGAGAGCTGACATAACGCAGCAAGAGTCTTGAAGAAATAAAGTGGCGTATTCCTTCTTGTTAATATTGATAGAATGTAAACTATGCTCCATTCAATGCACATTTAGTGTCTTCTAAAACACATTGCGTCCAATTTAGCAATCTCTGTTTGTAGCTGTTGTTAATTTATTAAATTAAACCCAACTTCTATGTGTTTAATATTTGGAAGTTGTGTAAAAGTAAATGGTAACAAAGTAAACACCTTAGGCAATTATATAAGTTGTACTAAGTAATAAATTGAATTTGAGGAGATTTAGAAATACAGCTATCAAACAACAAAACGAGACCGGTATCAATAAATCTGTATGTAATATTGACATAGGGCTATATACTGTATTTACTTATGTACCTGGATACATGACATATGCAATTTTTGTTATATTGAGCTATTCTAGTTTTGAACATATAGGAACTGTTAATTTATATAATTATCTATGTCCTTTATACAGAGGTCTGTCTATTGCATTGCTATCTTTCTTATATCTGTCTAACAGTCTCTATCCATTTGTTTCCCATTTGTCTGTCTGTCCCATTTCAATTTATTGCTTTTATATCCATCTATTGATCTATCTGTCAGACTCGTATGTGTCTGTCAGACTCATATCTGTTTATCTGCCTCTCGTATGTGTCTGTCAGACTCATATCTGTTTATCTGCCTGTCTCTCTGTGCCTCTCTCTCTGTATCTCTGTGTCTCTCACTGTTTTTCTGTGTTTCTGTCTCTCTAAGTATATGTTTCTCTCTCTCGCTCTGTCTTTCTGTCTGCCACACAAGTGCAATAACAAAATGTTTTTGTTTTTTAACTTCCAAAAGCCAACACTTTGATCAAATGGGCAGCACAGACGGTGTAATGGTTAGCATTACTGCCACACAGCACCAAGGTTGTGGGTTCAATTCCCACTATGGTCCTAACTGTTTAGAGTTTGTATATTCTCCCTGTGCTTGCGTGGGTTTCCTCCGGGTGCTCTGGTTTCCTCCCACACTCCAAAAATATACTGGTAGGTTAATTGGGTCCCAACAAAAATTAACCCTAGTGTGTGTGTCTGTATGTGCTAGGGAATATAGATTGTAAGCTCCACTGGGGCAGGGTCTGATGTGAATAGAGAAATATTCTCTGTAAAGCACTGCGGAATATGTGTGCACTATATAAATAACTGGTTATAAATAAATAAATGATATCATTATCAGCACTTTATATATTAAACTCATAATTTCCAAATTTCTTTAAAAATATATTTTAAATATATCAGATTTTATTTTATTTCTGAGCATTTTTAATATAAATTATGGATTTAATTTACTTGTCTAATTAACATAAACCATCTAAGCGCAGACTAGAGGGGAAATGTAATGTCCGATTTGACTAAATAACAGATTTTGTTGCAGTAGAATATCTTCTTTTTGTTTCAAGGCAGAATCATGTGGGCTTTGCTTTAAAAAAGAAAGAGCCCCTTTTAAATTACAATAAACTAATTATATACATTTTTATAGACAACAGTGTCAACACATTTGGAATGGGGTTCTATAAACTATAGATTTTATTTTTAAGATCATATCTTTGTAAACCTATTAACTAATAAAACGATTATTCATTTTTTTTTTTTAAGTAACTATAAAAGCATACTAAGTTCTTTTTAACAATAATGTTTTGTAGACTGCTGTAAATGAACTAAAAGGAAGTACCTTACTAATAAGAAGTCATGGGTCTCAATGCTGATTCAGACATTAATTATTTTCCAATTTGAGTATCATATTCCTGGGTTACAGATTAAACAAAACATTAAATGTTAATCAAGAACTAGAATATTTATATAATGTGTGTCAACATTTGTAATAAAGTAAATAATAAGACTTAAATATCTATCAAAAAATGTTTACAAATATATTTAGATGCCTGTCTTTAAATTTGCCATAGGGTCTACTGAATAGCGTCATAATTCAGAGTTCTCTTTTCTGCCAACAGTAGTTGAAATAGTGGTGACTGCACTCGGTTTTCACATAAACATCAAGAATTGGTACATGTATAATATGCATTTGTCAATACGTTTCATTTTCAATTTAGTCCTGATTACGGAAAAATTAAATTAAAAAATATGTAGCAGGTTTTTTTTGGTGCCCTGGAAAGTCTGTTACTGATTTATTTATTTTTTTTATACTTTATTTACAGTGAAACAAAAAAAACACATACTGCATTTATATAACACAGCTAAGTACTGCTACTTGAAGACAGTGTACTCAGAAATATTTCTATTAAGTGAGTATTGTAATGCTGACAGATCCAGAACACTACATTAATTATTACTGATCTTTGCCACTTAATTAATGGACTTTCCAGATAAAATGAGATGGCAACAGTACAATATAGAAGTCATAGACACTCATCAAGACGCATCAAATTTTGATCTGTAGTCACAGCAATCCTCTATTGAATACAGTGATATATTTATCTGCTGCAATTATTTCCATGAACTAGCCTCAAACATTGACTATAGAGCTTCCTTTATTTTAAATCGCTTTTTTCCTTTTTCTTTTGCTGATCCACATAAATTATGCGCAGTCATAAACAACGACACCATTAGGGAGAGTCCACTTACCAGATTCAATGAGTCTCATGTACCAGCTGGATCAAAAGAAAATCCTGCAGTAGTCATTGAAAACGATGATTGGGAGACATGTAATTGCAGGAAATATAAGCAACAATTTATTAATAAGGCATTGATCATCATTTTATGCGTCGTGGTCTTGAACTTTTGCAAAGTTGACTATATTCTTGTGCATAGTTTAGATATATTATGCTATTTTGTGTATTCTTTATTCAAATTAAAAACTTAGTAGATACAGTAGTAGACTAATAATGATAAGGGAAGCAGGATTCTGCGAAAAAATATAGCATTTTAGTGCAAAAAGTCGCCATTACTCGGAATATGATGCTGTACAATGTGAAAACAGTATGAAAATGTACAAACTAATGTTTTATTGCTGTGTTATCATTAGTGTGACATAATAAACGTAATCATTAATAACAGTTTAGCTTTGTTATTCATTTCGAGCTGTTTTCACATGGTACAGTGCCATATTCCCCGGTGACTTTTTGCACTAAACTTTTTTTTCTGTGGAATCCTGTTTTCCATGTCCTAATTAGTCTCCCTACCAAGTTTCGAAACACTCTGGTTGTTAGATCAAGCTACAGATCGCTCTGAATGAGGAAGTTTATGTATATAAAAAATTTGTGTGTATCTATAGTCACTATCTTAATTTCTTAGATAGGATAGGATCAACATGCATAGTCCAGTTGTGTAGAAGAAAATTTTACATTTATTGTGCATAGTACATCACAATGGTCAGCTCAACAGCCATTTCAATCAAACGATTTTCATCAGAATGAATGTGTGTGTGTGTGTAATATATATATATATATATATATATATATATAAATATGTGTGTGTGTATGTGTATATTAAACAAGTGTACGCTCGATTTGATCTTATTAGTGGTTGAAGAGGTCGGGTTGGAACTGCCCACACACACAGCGATTTTTTTCCCGATCTGGCCGATTCCATAACATTGGAACGACAGATTGGGTAAAAAATGCCCAAATCGTGAGTCGCCACTCACGATCACGATGCGATGCGCGCTCCTGCAGGTCGCACATCGCATCTTCAGATCTGCCGTGCAGTACAGCAGATCTGACAACCTAGGACACAATGCACTATAAAAAAGTCTGGCTGCAGGAGATCGTATGAAGATTGGACAGCATATCGTGTGCTGAGCTGCCGGGGAGAATTTCAAGGGAAATCGGACACATCGTCGGATCGTAAGTATATCGGTATGTGTGTGGGCAACTTAAGATCGGATCGAACGGACAATTGATGTGATAAATTACAATTACAAGTAGAAGCTTTTAAAGAGGAATTAATTTCATTTAAAAGGAAAATATAGCAGACTGTTACCAATGATTATCTCACGCACCAGGTGTATCGATGGCGACTGGGTGAACCGTCCAAAGGACGAAGACAGAGGTTTTCCAGAGCAACACGCTCTAGGGGTACTGAACAATTGGAATCTGCATCTTCACACTCTGCGTCTGACTCTGATGTCTCCACCTCTCTCCCACCAAGTTATTTTTTAGCTACAGCCCCAAGAGCACAACTTGGCGCCACCGTAGGAGGTCATACAGGCCCCATCCGAGGCAAGGGGGGCACAAGGAGAAGAGGCAGACGCACGAGGAGTTGAATGCAATATTTTATCTGTCAGATTACCAATTGTCCACGAATCAGCCCTATTATCCTTAAGGATGCCATTTGTGCCAGCTTTTAGACATGATAATTTCAATCTAGCTGTAGATAAATTCAAGTGTGGTCGAAAATTAAGACTGAAGGAACATTTTGGTGTATTACATAAGGATCAGGCACTGAGCGAAGGTACTATTCCGACCTTGCGTAAACCCAGTTTGTTTGATCCTCAGTCATCAAATGCCAGTATATGCACCTTCTTACGGATGACTCATCAGGACACTAATTCACTTGAAGTAAAAAAGACGGGTAGTAATTTGAGGCCAGAGTTATGGCAAGCTTTGAAATCATTGCCGAACAACCGCTCGATAGTCATACGCCCAGCAGACAAGGGCGGGGCGGTAGTTCTGCAGAACTCTGAGGATTATGGGCTTGATTCAGACCCGCCCGCAAGATGCGATCGCTTGCTTGCAGAAAGGGGCCGGATATGTAAATTAAGCTCTCGCACTGCATCGCATAAGGATGCCCACTGTGTTTTAGCGAGCTACGGCAAAGTGCGCTCGCAAGTGTCTGAAGATGCCCCCTTGCCATTCTCAACACACGTCATCTTCGGGAAATGTGTGATTAATCGGGACCATCGTGAGCCATCAGAGCTGCTCTCAGCCCTTGGGGTTGCCTTAACCTGCCGTAAGCACAGCGATCAGTGCGGGCTGAAATACATGCAGGTGACGTGTACAATGATGCTACTTTGCTAATTATGCACGCCTTTTAAACGTCGTTTTGGCGGGTAGATACGCCTGCGTTCGCAACACCACTCCCCTGTACACATGCACCTTCCCCTTTTACCACCCACAAACGGCACCATCTGTCACTCCAAGCAGTGACCTGATAATGGCTTACGAGCTACCAAAAGCAGATCGCAATGAATGGCTTGCGCACGCGCACTGCGAATTATACGCATGCGCAGATGGGGGAAAATCGCTCAGAGTGAGCGATCGCCCCTTAGCGAGCGGGTCTGAATCAGGTCCTATGATTGTGAGATAAGACGCCAACTATCGGACCAGAATACCTATTCAAGATGTGATGGCAACCCCATGCCTAGAATTAAGGGAATCATTGTTGTGGTTATTGACAGGGCCACAAGTTGTGGGTGGCTCACTGATGATATTGTTGCATATCTAAGTGTAGAACATCCGGTTTGTCCAGTGATATACACCGTCCCTAAGGTCCACAAAACTTTGGTGGAACCCTGGCAGGCCCATTATCTCTACCAGGGGTTCCTTATTGCAGCCGTTGGCTGTTTTTGTGGATAACTTCCTTCAGGATCTTCTTCCTTTGGTGCCAAATTGTGTAAGGGACACGGGTGACTTTTTGGATAAAATTGCATAATTAACCAATCTACAGGATGGCGACTTGTTGGCCACACTCGATGTGTCCTCTTTGTGCACTGTCATTCCCCATGTGGAGGGACTTTTGGCAGTGAGGTCCTTATTAACAGAAAGGGGCACACTTGGGTTGTCTATTGAGTTCATTTTGGGGCTTCTTGAACTCATTTTGGTATACAATCATTTCATGTATGAAGATGCATATTATATACAACTGTTGGGAAACGCCATGGGCTCGAATGTGGCCCCGATGTATGCCACCATCTTCATGCATGTATATGAGACAAAATATATTTTGCCTAAGTTTGGTGATAGGATTATTTATTTCAATAGATTTATTGATGATATTTTTTTTATTTGGAGGGGCACCGAGGATGGTTTTAATTCTATGTTGAATGAGTTAAACCACCTAGACAGTACGGTACGCCTGACTGGCTAATGCAACCATGATACTGTTAATTTCCTGGATGTCACCGTTAATCATATAGGTGACAGTCTGAGTACCACACTTTACAGGAAGGATACAGATCGGAAAACATCATCTTGCATGCGACAAGTAACCATCCGCCGAGTTTGAAGAACAGCCTGACAATTTCTCAATTCATGAGTCATAAGAAATAACACAGACCCTTTGGTGGCTGATATACAGTTGGGCAAGATGTTTAATTGCTTCCTCGCTAGAGGTTACAAGCAAAGCACGATCGAGGGATGCCTCACCAGAGCACGCAAGAAAGTGGCTATCAAAGCGAATAAAGCCAAAGGACATATGATTTTTGTTACCCAATTTGATGGGGTCTCTTCACAAGTGGCTCATTCGATTAAGAAACATTGGCCAATTGTAGCCAGTGATCAGAGTCTGGGTCTGGCATGTAGAGATCCTCCAATGATGTCCTACAGATGTGGCAGGAATTTGAAACAATTACTAATGCACCCGAGTAGAACTCCTGCTCCAGGTGATCATACCTGGCTTATGACGCAGAAACCAGGCTGTATTAAATGCACAGGTTACACCACTTGCCGCTCAATGATTCCAGGCTGTAGCTTCCTGCATCCACAGAATGGCAGTCCAATTTTGATACGATATAAGTTACACTGCCAGTTGGATCATGTGGTGTACCTATTGACATGCCCCTGTGGACTGTCGTACGTGGGGATGACAACCTGTAAGTTCCGTGAAAGAATGGCAAATCATCGTACATCAATACGACAGACTCTATTTAGTGGTATGACAGACAAACCAGTGGCCCATAATTTTTTACTATTGGGGCATCAGCTCACTTCCTTAAGATGCCGTATCATTGACTGGGTACCACCTTTAAAACGTGGTGGTGATCGTGCTCTTATATTAAAAAAGCTTGAAGCAAGATGGATCTTCCGCCTCGGCACTGTATCGCTTAACGGCCTTAATGAAGGTAATCCGCTTAATATTTTTTTGCGATGAAACTATCCTGATGGTGATAATATCAACCGGTGGCATTAGAACTCAATTTTAATGGTTGCTTTTTGATCAATACACTCTCATGTAGTAATTATTTGTTGGTGGTTTTGATTTTATAAATTTTTTTCATTTACAAGTTTTGGTAGATAGGGGGGTATATGTATTTAGATTATGTGGTATGTGATTATATTTTTTTTGTAATGATTTAAGTTCTCCGTTAATATATGTAATTTTGATGAGGGTATATCCTCATGTTATAGGCTTCTGGATAAGTAATGGCGACATTGCACTGATCAGTGCAATGTCGCCATTACTTATCTGCCTTTTATTATCCTCTGCACATCGCTTATTCACTTTAGACTACCTGTCCCTATTATGACCAGTTGGTGTAGTTTTAAAGTTCAATTTGGGTTCCTAGCACCATTATGAATATATAGTGGTGGGTTGCTATGGTAACGAGATATGATGTGAAGTGTGACTAGGTTGCCATGATTACGGCAGATGGGCAGGTCCTGATGACGTCGTTATACGCTGGCTGAAGATGCTTGGATGTTTGTGCCCGAGCACTTGGCCGGCGGCAGTGACGTGTGCATTCCACTTGTCTGAAGCACTGCCACATTGTTCCTGCTGTTCCTTGTATGCGGTTCACACACCGAAAGTAGTGATGTGATCATGCCGCTTTTGCACCTGTGGATTACATGTGGTAAATCCCGCTTGTCAGACTAATTAGTGATGTGTTTTGGCGCCATTTATCTGATCGATTGGGGTATTTAGTAGCCTAAGGGGTGATGCTCAGTATAATTTAGGATCCGGAAGGATTGACTGTTTACTGCTGTGGATGTTGTATTACTGTATCCCACCAGGTTGGTCTGGATTGGACCGAAACGTTGAGACTGGATACTATGTGAGGAATAAAAATTTAATTTTTTCTATATATTTGGACTCCCCACTCTCCTGGACAACCCAGGAAATGTGAAGAATCTGGTGATGTGAGTGCGGCTGTGGATTGCTATATACATATATAGCCTTGCAAAAGTATTCATCCCCCTTTGCATTTTTCATGTTTTGTTGCCTCACAACCTGGAATTAAAATGGATTGTTTGAAGGTGTGCATCATTTCATTCACAGAAAATGCCTACAACTGTGGAGCTGTGCTATATATATATATATATATATATATATATATATATATATATATATATATATATTGTGAATCAAACAACATTTAGGACAACATAACAGAAAACTTCAGCGCGTATAAGCATTCACCCCCCTAAAGACAGTACTTTGTCGAGCCACCTTTTGCGGCAATTACAGCTGCAAGTCGCTTTGGATAAGTCTCTATGAGCTTGCCACATTTTGCCCATTCCTCAAGGCAAAACTGCTCCAGCTCCTTCATGTTGGATGGTTTCCGCTTGTGAACAGCAATCTTCAAGTCTGACCACAGATTCTCAATTGGATTGAGATCTGGGCTTTGACTAGGCCACTCCAACACATTTACATGTTTCCCCTTAAACCACTCGAGTGTTGCTTTAGCAGTATGCTTCGGGTCATTGTCCAGCTGGAAGGTGAACCTCCGTCCCAGTCTCATATCACAGGCAGACTGAAACAGGTTTTGCTCAAGAATATCCCTGTATTTAGCACCATACATCTTGTCCTCGACTCAAATCAGTTTCCAAGTCCCTGCTGCTGAAAAACATCCCCACAGCATGATGCTGCCACCACCATGTTTCACTGTGGGGATGGTGTTCTTGGGGTGATGGGATGTGTTGTGTTTGCGCCAGACATAGCGTTTTCCTTGGTGGCCGAAAAGTAAAATTTTAGTCTCATCTGACCAGAGCACCTTCCTCCATACATTTGGGGAGTCGCCCACATGCCTTTTGGCAAACTCAAATCCTGTTGTCTTATTTTTATCACTAAGTAATGTATTTTTTCTGGCCACTCTTCCATAAAGCCCAGCTCTATGGAGTGTATGGCTTATTGTGGTCATATGCACAGACACACCAGTCTCTGCTGTGGAACTCTGCAGGTCCTTCAGGGTTACCTTTGGTCTCTTTGCTGCCTCTCTGATTAATGCCCTCCTTGCCCGGTCTGTGAGTTTTGGTGGGCGGCCCTCTCTTGGCAGGTTTCTTGTGGTACCATGTTCATTCCATTTGATGATGATGGATTTGAGCTCTGGGGGATCATCAAAGATTTGGATATTTTTTTATAACCCAACCCAGAATTGTACTTCTCAACAACTTTGTCCCTGACTTATTTGGAGAGCTCCTTGGTCTTCATGGTGTGATGCCTCTTACTTAGTGGTGTTGTAGCCTCTGGGGCCTTTCAGAAAAGGTGTGTTTATACTGAAAATTCAGATAAAAAAAAATAATAAATTACAGGTTGTAATGTAACAAAAAAAGGTAAAAAGCCAAGGGGGTGAATACTTTTGACAATTGGGGTCAACAATGGACTTCAGATAAGCAGAATATATGACCACAAAATTTATATGTATGTTTTATTTACCTTAAATCAATTTTGATTTATATATATATATATATATATATATATATATATATATATATATACACACACATATACATTCATGCACCATGATAATGGTTGGTTAGCCATTAAATTTATTACATATTAGTGCCATTTCCATCATATCATTAAGTATATTTGTTACCTTAACACATTGAAGGCAGCCAGTGGGATGTCAGTAGTCATGACAGTATAGCCTATGAAGTTGCAAGAGACTAGTGATAACGTAGAATAAAAAAATGTCATGTCTCCACACTTAATGAATTTGTTAGTGGCAGATTAGACTTCAGTCTCACAATTGGATGTTTGATTAGTCCACATAATGGTTAATGTGCCCATCCACTAGTAACTTGAGCGATTGAACGATAACGATCGTTCAATCGTTTGCAAATCGTTTACAAAAATGTCTAAAACGACCAGCGATGCGCTTGCCCGCTGGTCGTTTAGACCTCTATCATCGTGCAAACATGCTGGGCAACCAGACAATAATGTCAGGTTCAGCATGTTTGAAATGATTGATGAGCCTGCACTGAACGACTGCTCTTTCAGTGCAGGCTCATCACAGACTGACAAACGACTGCACGATTACAATGTCAAAATCGTGCAATCGTTTTCATGTCTGCTAGTGGATGGGCACATTTACATATACTTTGTGTACATTAGGCATATTTTGTAAATAAGGTTAAAAGTGCCCTAATCTATAATTAGCATATTTTGGTAAATGTCAGGTTATTTTCTAACATTGTATACACAAATGAATGCTGTAAAGATGAAGGGCCAGATGTAATGACCTGTGAGTTGCGGTAAGTGCAGAGATTTCTGTAATTTACAGCTTTAACGCAGCAATTTTTTTTAAAGGTGAAACCAAAGTCGCCAAATCTTGGCAGTTGCCGAAACTTGCAGGCTATTAGATTTGGTTCGTAGAGTCTCATTATATGAACTGTGACAGGTAACTGGGTGCCAAACCTTTATTGTGCTTATTCCTGCTCATGTTTTAAAACATCTTTATGTTGACTCAGTAAATGTAAATTTTTTTCTTCACTAATACTTTGTCGACTTTCTTTCTTTTTAACTTGTTTTATCTCTGCCTTGTCTTGGCAGGGCCAGATTAACAGTGGGGCAGCTGGAGCTACAGCTCAAGGCCTCCTCATAAAAATAGGCCCATCATCAGGACAGTGTTTTGATGACCAGCTGCCTAGCTGGCAATACAGTTAATCATAAATAATAAGTATTAGAATTGAATTTATAGTTTTCTCACAGAAGTCTGAAGTTCTTATATTTGTATGTATTTAGTGAGATAGTGGGGCAGATGGTGTAGGAGTGTACACACCTACGTGGCTCTGGCCACTTCCACACAGAACTGACCGCAGCTCCTCCCTCCTCAGTATAGGCCCTTGAACATTTTCAGCCCCAGGTCCATGTGGCCCTTAATCCGGGCCTGTGTCTTAGTCTCCCATCTGCCATTAGTCCATTAGTTTATTTTGCGTGCTGTAAAAATGCTGGTACAGGTTGAGTCTCCCATATCCAAAATGCTTGTGACCAGGGGTATTTTGGATATCGGAATATTCTGTATTTTGGAATAATTACATACCATATTGAAATGTCTTAGGAATAGGGCCCAAATCGAAACACAAAATGCATTAATGTATTATATACACCTTATATACACAGCCTGAAGGTAATTTTATACAATATTTTCAATAATTTTGTGGCTCAAACAAAGTTTGTGTATATACATGAAATTCATTTATGTTTCATATACACCTTATACACACAGCCTATTGGTCATTTTATACTTTATTTTTAATAATTTGTGCCTTAATAAAGTTTGTGTACATTGAACCATCAAAAATCAAAAGTTTCACTATCTCAGTCATGCAAAAATATTCTGTATTTCGGAATATTTGGATATGGGAGACTCGACCTGTAATAAGTAGATAATAATCTAATGACCTATATGGGTATCGTAGGTATTTGTTTAACCGTACAGTTTATTTTGATCTTCTCTCCATTTTCTGTAATACAGCTCATCTCTTCTTTACAGTGCCTCATAACGCTCTTCTTTTTAACATTGAAGTTTATTTCCCTAACAGCTGAGGTATAATGGTCTGTTTTTATTTTAAGTTTAGTAGTGCCACATGGTTAGGCGTACTTGACATCAGCCTTGTGAGGGAGAGATTAAGCTAGTGAAACTGAGAGAAGAAGCTCGGTGCAGACGGGAAGGAACTCAGGTGCTCACGGATTTCTGATTGACATGCAACGGAAATTCTTCTAGGCTTACTTTTAAAGATTCCACTTAGGGCAGTCACTCCGTGTGCTTTATTGCTTTCACAAGTGGTCTCAAAACCCAGTACTTGAAAATAAACATAACAGCGCCGTTACTGCTATGGTACTTTTAAAAAAAAAAAAAAAAATCTTCTTTGCTCGGTTTTGTCAGTGAGCTGATGGGTGACATCAAAGAAGACCCCGCTGGACCTAAATTAAAAAAAAAAAAATGGCTTCTTCTGATGTGCTGGAGACAATAATTATGATGTGCCAGTTAAGTCCAAACTACAGCTGAGGGATTTTACTTTAAAGCAGAGGATTGGGTGAAAAAAAAAATACATTTATAGCTCTTTGTCTGCCACCTCATTATGTGTGGGTCTGATTCATTAAGTAATTGGTTTGCAGTTGTTTACATGAGTGTTAGGGCTTTCTATTCAGGAGCCTTTGAGAGATACATTGTACAAATGTTGCATGTTATGAATGCCGAATGAGGGGCAGGAGGCCAGTCCTATTGGCTAAACACTGTACTCTGTTGAAAAGCAAGAGAAAGGGATTGGGTTCTGCTTTGCATAGTAATGACTCTCCCTTAATAAGCTTTACAGATTAATACACACAAGGTATAAAAGATGCAAAGAGATACTCTTAGCACATTTAAACATGCTCATTTCACTATTGTGGTACTGGAGACTGGAAGAATCGAGTTCTTTCATATTCATTTTTTTTTTCCCCCCCGAAGCAATGTCTAGAGGACGAAACTTAATAGAATCCGATGTTTATTGTATTATAAATCAAGGGACATAGCAAGATCTGCAACAGTTTATTATTAAAGATTCATTCAATGTAAATCTTTTTCTACTATTGTATTTCCTATAGCAAAATCATTTTGTGGTTGAATGGGGATAAAAGGCATAATGTGCACAGAAGTGAGTCTTAATAGGACGCTGCTCTCTGAGTAAAGACCACTTGTTCGCCTTTGTGCATGAGAACATGCCGGTTTCCTCCTCTTCAGTGTGCACTGTTCTGCCTTCCACCATTAAATTGCATTCTGTTTCTTTCCCATAAAACATTTGTATGAAACAACATAAATCCAACAGTGAAACACTTGCCCCGGGTTCAAAAGAAAGCGTATAAGGCAAAATGATCCTTTTGTGCAATAAATAAAAAATGTATGACCAATTTTAGCTGGATAGTGTTGAAAGTGATGTTCTTTAGTGACTTCTGTGGATTAAGGCTGATTTCCTTGCGGCTTGGGCGAACAGGACCTGTATGTGTGTGGGATTCTTCTCTCTGTGCAATAATGAAACCAGCCAGAGGAGGTCGCTCTCATTCAAGATCCTGAGTTATTGTAACGTTGTATAAACAGGCATGACTCCTACTTTATCAATAATGTGTGTATATATCCATTTATTTATGCATCTATCTATCTATTATATATATATATATATATATATCTGTAAAAGTGTGTGTTTGTTACATAATTATATATACTTGTTGTAGTCTTGTATATCACACACAATTTATTATTCTGATCACTGTTATTTTACCTTTAGGCCTAATACCCACGGCCGCTTTGCTAGTGATTACAGCGCTATTAAGAAATTGATCATCAAAAACAGATGTGTGTATTTGTGTTTTTAGCTTTGTAGTTGTCACTGCATGTATAGATCTGTAGATGGGGTGAGCTCTTAATGGTTAAGGAAAATGTTTTGCTAGTTTATGATTAAAGCTTTAGCACCATTTGAAAAATAAATCTTCATGATATTACATTACATGATCTAAAAGGCACAAATATGATTCAAAACTATGATATACCCAACATATATTTACAGGTTTTATCAATGCTTTTAGGACAGGAGAATAATACCCTGCAATGGTAACAAAACATGACTTTATTTTGTTAAAGTGCACAAAAATGCCTTGATTCCTTTATCGTTATGTTATATGGTGCCACATAATAGTAGCAATGCTCTATTTTAGGTTAGCCAAGAGCATTGTCTAAATTTGTAGAATCCAGTTCACTTTTGCATCCCGCTATTAAGCCACAAAGCATTCTACAAGCACATATCTCTGAATGCGCATAAGGATTTCTGTTTGCAACTCATAAAAATGGCCACTAGATGGCAGTATTATATATATTTTTCCCACAGTATCTCCTAACTAGTGTATGCTGCATTATTAGTAATTCTTATTCAGGGAGTGTTTCTTTCGTAGGCAACATTACTTTTTTATTTTTTTAAATGATCCCTAATTTATCTCTAACTTTTCTAGTCAATTATCTATTTGGTCAACAAAGTTTGACTAATTTAACAGCAAGTGATTTTATAACATGGATAATGTGTAACATACACTGTGGACTCCAGAACTACAGTACTGTTGAAGGCTATTAGGTAATTGTTTCAATATTGTAAGTCGTCTTGATTTGGTAATATAAAATGTTGGTTGATTGACTCTCCCTGGGCTACCATATATATTTCTGCATTTGCTCTTGTTTTTTTCTATACAGTCATGTGTCATTTTCTATTGTTGTTTTTATGCATCAATTGTAACTATGAATGTTTCTGATTATTTTTTGTGATACTGTGGGCTTATTGCTTTTTGCATTGTGATGCCTCAATATAAAATTGTTAATAAAAAGAAAAATGTTGGTTGAGGTGGTCTGGGTTCTGGTTTACTTTAAAATAGTTAGTCAACAGGCTAGTCAGAGCCATTGCTTAGTTGTTAAGTTTACATTGGAATTGGATAGCGGAATAACAAGTATAGGTTAGCAGACAACCTATCAGTGATCCATTCATCAGTGCGTACTGCAAAGTGGATGTAGCGCTTTAATAAATATTCCATTATCCCTTATACATCATGTTTGAGCAGAACACGAATGGGATTTATTATTTATGTAGCACCCCCAATTTACGCAGTTGCTGTGCAGCTAACATTTGTCATTAATCAGAGTTAATTTAGTTAGAATCCAGTTAACCTACCATTATGTTTTTGGAGTGCGAGAGGAAACCAGAGCAACCAGATGAATCCCACGTAAACACAGGGGTACATACAAACCCCACACCCATAGTGCCTTGGTCGGGAATTAAACCCATTATCTCAGTGCTGTGAGACGGTAATGCTATCCTCTCTGCCATAGTGTTGCTTAATTTTGATTTCCAACATGTTTTATCAGAGAATAATATATCTCTGCCGTAGCTTATATATAATCTTTTAAGGTGTCTGTCCTCCACTTCCGAAGTGAGAGCAGAATAGGACAGACATATCAAAAATGCGCAAATTCGCATCTGCCCATGTACTGTTTGCTAAAACTCGCCTTTTGCCCCCGTGCAGATATCTGACGGCTCCCAATCAGCTCCCTTAGAGAGGTGGCCACAAATGGTATTATCTGGTTGTTTGGCCTGATCGCTGAATAACCAGATCTGTGAGCGAATCAGCTAGGGATTTGCATTCCTACTCACAGTTGTAGCGGCCGGAGCACGAGAAGGGGGCATGGTCAGACATTGCTAGGTGCATGCTTTGCACTTCTGACGTGCTGTGTAGCCCCCCTCCCTATTAATGTTGTACATCACCGCAGCTCTGCATAGTGAGTGGAACTTACCTTTCCAATTGCTCTGCTGACAATACAGTCCCGATGAGAAAGGCGGGACAGACACCTCAAATCTGGACTGTTCCACCAAATTTTGGACAGTTGGGAGCTATGCATTTGGGGAGTCATATTGTAAAAGCTTTGCTAGTCTTATTAAAGCAATAATAATACTATACTGTGCACTAAAGATCAACATTATTCAGATATGACTTTGAAATGAGGCTTGTAATGCAGACGGTAGCTGATGTTTCTAGGCAAGCTTAGTCCCAACCTTAAGTTATTCAAAGGTTGTAAATATCTTGTTTTTTTTCCATACAGACCCAGAATGCATACAAACGTTGCAGATGAATTTTAAGTAATAAAAGCAGATACTGTGTTCTGATATACAGGATCCATTAAATCCAAATGGGTAAAGAGCAGTTGTAATATTGTACATAGGACACAGCTGGGGAAAGCAGTATCATTAGTACAAATTCTGAAAGCTGTGTTTAGACATTATCCTGATGTTGTTTTCTGCTTTTTTTATACATTGTAAAATAATCTGCGTCATTAAATTTTGTTTACTAATAACATTATGAAAATATTCTGATATTCAGAACGTCTAGACAGATTATCAAGAATATAGTGTATATGGCATATGCATAAAATAATAGTGTGTAAGACAGTTGAAAATAATGTTAGTGACTATTTTATTCCAAGGCCATTACAAGTAAGAAATTCTACCTACAGTACCTTAGCTATTGCTCTTATTACTATGCTTTTAACCAATAAGTATGTTGCTATATCACAAGCAACATTCATAATTACAGTGGTCCCTGTACACTTTTAGAATGTGGGATAACTTGTGGCAATTGTATGGTTATTATAATGCACATTTGATTGAAAGTACACATAGACTTAATACTGGGAAAAGAGTTTCAATAGTAGACAAGAAACACTGGGCCTGATTCAGACCCGCTCGCGAGTGCTGAGCGCTCGCAAGCGGGTTGATGTTGGCCAAGTGCGCATGACGGAGGCGGCTCTGACGTGCGCATGCGCGAGACCCGAATAACGACAGCACGCCCCCTTTGGTGGGCGCGCCGGGGGCGTGGCTGCCCAGACGGAGGCGTTCCCATGGGAACGCCTACCGTCTGGGGCCGGCCCCACTGACATCACTAGTGATGTCAGTGGGAGTGCTTTTGGCTCTACCACAAGGGTCTCGTCGCAAGCACGATGGTCGCGATGGTCTTGACCATCGCGACCATCATTTTGGCTGCTCGCTATAGCTGTGGGTGGTCACCCACAGCTATGCGAGCAACCAGGAGGCCGCTCTTAAATTCAGAGGGACGGCCCTGATTCAGAGCGAGCGCTCTGTCAGAGCGTCCGGCTCTGAATCAGGGCCACTGTTCTTAAGTAAACATTTCACAGTAGCCAAGATTATGCACTGCGTTTTGTATAGTAGCCATAGTATGCTCTCTGCATTGTATGTTGATCACTAATATGCTCCGTGTATTGCATGTCTGTTACTAATATCCTGGCTGAATTCTATATTTGTAAATACAGATGTGTGCTGTGCACTTCTTCCCTCAATTTTGCTTCTTTTTACTTCGTTTTGCATCTTTCTTTGCTTACAGTGTATCAAGTACTTAGAATTAGTATTTTTGTAGCAAAGGAATTGGTATAAAGTCGTAGCTGCATGGCGCGGGTCACGCGTATCGGACCGGTCTTTGGCCTCTTTATCCTAGATCAGTGGTTCCCAAACTCCAAAAGGTGCCCGTCCACTAGTAGACTTGAAAACAACTGCACGATTACGACATTGTAATCGTGCAGTCATTTGTCAGTCTGTGATGAGCCTGCACTGAACGAGCAGTCGTTCAGTGCAGGCTCATCAATCATATGCAAACTTGTTCAACCTGATATTTTCGTCAGGTTGACCAGCATGTTTGCACGATGATAGATGTCTAAACGACCAGCGGGAGCGCACATCGCTGGTCGTTTTAGACATTTTTGCAACTGATTGAATGATCGTTATCGTTCATTCGCTCAACTTTATCGTCTAGTGGATGGGCACCTTAACAGTTCAGGTTTTCAGGATATCAATACTTAAACACAGGTGATGTTAATTAATTAGTACCTCAGTCAGTTTGATTATACCATCTATGCACAAGTATGGATATCATTAAAACCTGGACTTGTGGGGTGCCTTGAGGACCTAGTTTGGAATCCCTGCCCTAGATTCTGTACTTTTTCCTTGATTTTTCTACTTTTTCCTCTATTTTGCATCATAGTTTGCTTATAGTCTACTAGGTACTTAGCAGGGGCGTATTTATAATGGGTGCAGGGTGTGCTGTGGAGAGGGGGCCGCACCGCATACCTTGCACCCATATTGTCGTTACCTCTCCGGAGTCCCATGTCTGCGCCGGGGTCAGCGCTGTAAAAAAACATTTTGCCATCGCCATGTGCAGTACAGGGAAAATTGCTGCCGTGGCCATTTTCCCAGTCACCTACGCATGCGCTATAGACTCTGGGCACACTCCTAGTACCCAGAGTCTACCAGTGGGTGCAGGCAGCGCTGCACTGAGTGCGCTGATGGCCTCCAGACTTAGAGAAGGGGACCCATGACTGAGACTGCACACGGGCCCCCTCCTCTTTAGAAATACCCCAGGTACTTAGGATTAGTGTTTTGGTACTGCAAAGTCTGTGTTGCATTAAGCTGCATACGCACACAACGATTTTGTTACCAACGATTTTATGAATGATTTTATGTCAGATTTTTTAAAGTGTAATGAACGATTTTTTTGAACTACAAACGATTTTTGCATATCCCTTAATGAAAATCGTTGAGTTTACAAGTCTGACTGAACTACAAACGTGAAGGCGCATGAACGATAATCGTCCATCTTTTGACTCAGAAAGTGAACGATTTTTCAAACGATTATCATTCAATGATATCGTTTAATGATAATCGTTCAAAAAATCGTTGTGTGTGTGCAGCTTAAGATGGACTTTTTGGCATGATTTAAGTATAAGCATTTGATGATGGCTCTTTAAAGGAGAATTTTCCCTGTATTTTGGCTTTGTGATACCAGGACCACACAGTTTTGGCAGCACCTATTCTTCAGTTAGAGCACTGCTAGGAGAGCCTGAGACACTTACGTATGTTTTCCCCAAGTCAAAAGTTGCTGGATCAGCTTCAGCTGGAATGAGGGATGTTGTACATCTCAAAATAACAGAAGGAAACAAAAAAAAAAAAAAGTAATGTATTTTAATAAAGGTCATGGGTCAGCAATTGTAAAGTATTAAATGAACCTGAGGAGTAAAACCTTACGTAAACCAACCCATAAAAATGACTTTGATTTTTATTCACAGAAAAGAAAATGAAGTTTCAATGTCAACAAATATGAAATCCATTAAAGGTCCGTCTAACATTAAGTCTAAAGGTGAGTATTTTATTGAACTACTTAAATAAATCCGTTATCAAGGAGAATTTATTATGTATGTTATTGGATAGACATTACTATTGTATTTCATATTATGGGTCTGATTCTGAGTTACATGTGCAATCTCAACTCCTGACTCCTACAGTGATTGTCGGTCCTATGCGACTATCCGCCTGTGTTCTGAGTCATAAACATCTATGCGATCGCGCTGCTCCAAGCTATCCAGCGACGAGAGCAGCTGTCATCACTAGTAACTGCACTTACAGTATATCTATCACATGCTTTGTGCATCAGATGGGACTCATAAAGGCGTGCACACTCCATACACACACAACTCCGAATGGGTTGCAACTTTGACTACATTCCCCTGGGATGCTGCTTTTACATGTAAAGGCCCTGTTGCTAACCAGTAACGCCCATTCAGTCGCCTGTGAGCAGGGCCGCCATCAGGGGGGGACTGCCGGAACTATAGTCCCGGGCCCGGACAGAAAGGGGGCCCGGGTAGCAGCGGAGTAGCCAAGTGCCGGTGGTATTTTAAATTTGGAGCCGGCCGCAAGCTGATCTGAGCTTGTGGACCGGCAGCCAATCAGGAGTGGCCGCAGTTGCGGCTCCTGAGTGGTCTGCCGGTCTGCAAGCTCTGATTGGCTTGCGGCCAGTGTTATATTCAAAATGCGTTGCTTGCCCCCCGGGTCCCTCTCTCTGTCCGGGTAAATGTGAGCGCCGAGCTGGAGCAGCAGGGAGAGGCTGTGCAAGGAAGACAACAGCCGGAGACAGAGGGAGCAGCAGCTGCGGGCGGAGAAGCTACTTACAGCCACCGCGTGTGGTGCAGAGGAAGGACGGCAGGAGCAGGAGAGGCTGGAGACTGGTCAGGTACATAGACTCCAGCTCTCTCACTCACACCCTCACCCTGCTCTTTCACACCCTCACCCTGCTCTCTCACACCCTCACCCTGCTCTCACACCCTCACCCTGCTCTCTCACTCACACCCTCACCCTGCTCTCACACCCTCACCCTGCTCTCACACCCTCACCCTGCTCTCTCATCCTCACCCTGCTCTCTCACCCTCACCCTGCTCTCTCACTCACACCCTCACCCTGCTCTCTCACACTCACACCCTCACACTGCTCTCTCACCCTCACCCTGCTCTCACACTCACACCCTCACCCTGCTCTCACACCCTCACCCTGCTCTCACACCCTCACCCTGCTTTCTCACCCTCACCCTGCTCTCTCACCCTCACCCTGCTCTCTCACTCACACCCTCACCCTGCTCTCACACCCTCACCCTCCTCTCACACCCTCACCCTGCTCTCACACCCTCGCCCTGCTCTCACACCCTCACCCTGCTCTCACACCCTCACCCTCACCCTGCTCTCACACCCTCACCCTGCTCTCACACCCTCACCCTGCTCTCACACCCTCACCCTGCTCTCACAGCCTCACCCTGCTCTCACAGCCTCGCCCTGCTCTCACACCCTCGCCCTGCTCTCACACCCTCACCCTGCTCTCACACCCTCACCCTGCTCTCACACCCTCACCCTGCTCTCTCACCTTCACCCTGCTCTCTCACTCACACCCTCACCCTGCTCTCACACCCTCACCCTCCTCTCACACCCTCACCCTCACCCTGCTCTCACACCCTCGCCCTGCTCTCACACCCTCACCCTGCTCTCACACCCTCACCCTCACCCTGCTCTCACACCCTCGCCCTGCTCTCACACCCTCGCCCTGCTCTCACACCCTCACCCTGCTCTCTCACCCTCACCCTGCTCTCACACTCACACCGTCACCCTGCTCTCACAACCTCACCCTGCTCTCACACCCACATCCTCACCCTGCTCTCACACCCTCACCCTGCTCTCACACCCACACCCTCCCCCTCCTCTCACACTCACACCCTCACCCTACTCTCACACGCTCACCCTGCTCTCATACCCTCACCCTGCTCTCATACCCTCACCCTGCTCTCATACCCTCACCCTGCTCTCACACCCTCACCTTGCTCTCATACCATCACCCTGCTCTCACACCCTCACCCTGCTCTCAGTCTTACACCCTCACCCTGCTTTCACACCCTCACCCTGCTCTCATACCCTCACCCTGCTCTCACACCCTCACCTTGCTCTCATACCGTCACCCTGCTCTCACACTCACATCCTCACCCTGCTCTCACATCTTTACCCTCCCACGGCTTACACCCTCACCCTCGCGTTGCTCTCACACCCTCAATCTGCTCTCACACCTTCACCCTCCCACGGCTCACACCCTCACCATCATGCTGTTCTCCCACATTATCCACAGCGACGCCCACCTCTGACAAACTGCCCCCCCCCCACCTAAGATGAGGGGCCCTGCCTCTTTTGTCAGTCCCGGGCCCAATCATTTCTGATGGCAGCCCTGCCTGTGAGACTGAGATGTGTATGACTCGCTCCTAGCTGCTCTCTGTTGGGTATTTTAACAGCGGCGCATAAGCGGGTTGTTAAAAAAATCGCTGGCTGCGGCCACATTCAGGCCCTATATGTCAGAATGCTAAAGACAAACACATTTTTATTTGTATTACCGTATATACTCGTGTATAAGTCGACCCGAATATAAGCCGAGGTACCTACTTTTACCACAAAAAACTGGGAAAACTTATTGACTCGAGTATAAGCCTAGGGTGGGAAATGCAGCAGTTATTAGTGCCCCCAGTAGTAATTCCCCCTGGTTGTGCCCCCAGTAGTAATCCCCCCCTGGTAGTGCCCCCAGTGGTAATCCCCCCCCTTTTAGTGCCCCCAGTAGTAATCCCCCCTTTTAGTGCCCCTGGTTGTTCCCCCAGTGGTAATACCCCCTTTTAGTGCCCCCTGTAGTAATCTCCCCCCTCGTAGTGACCCCAGTAGCCCCCCCCCCAGTACAGAGAGACGTAATGAGAATTAAAAAAAATCACTTACCTGAAACCCCCGCTCCTGGTCCCGCCGCTAACAGCTCCTCCGGCCACTTTGAATGGGAGAGACATCGTCATGACGACGTGTCTCTCATTACCCACTGCGGGAGCCGGAAGATGGCTCCCGCAGTGGGAGCAGCAGCAGCTGATGAGGGTCTGACAGACTCTCAGCGGCTGCTGATTACAACAAACACACAGCTGCCGGCTCCGTTGGCTGTGTGTTTGTGCTGTGTAGCGCTGACCGAACTCCGTCCGTTCAGCGCTACACACTTCACTCGAGTATAAGCCGAGGGAGTACTTTTTCAGCACAAAAAATGTGCTGAAAAACTCGGCTTATACGCGAGTATATACGGCACTTTGTTTTTGACATCTGTAGTATATCAGAGTACAAAACATGTCACCACAGGTATAGTAGGGTAGTCACCAAAGAGCTCTACAACTATGCAAAGAGCATTACAATCTGAGTTGATTCTAATATGCTTAGAGAAATATTGTAGCTTCTGTGATAGTATTTTGTGGCTAGCACCCCCCCCAAAATGGAGTAGCAATCGAGTTTGCTACTGCTCCAGCCCAGAATTCAGTGCAGGACATCCTTTGTAGTTTCTGGCAGCCTGCGGACTCTTCACCTCTCCTGCAGTAGCGGTGCTCCAAGTCATGGGAGTTTCCTAACTGCCTGCGGCTCCGGCATTGGTTGAGTATCTGCCTCGATCTGCACGGCCTGCTTCACTCTTTGCCTGGCGTCTCACCGGAAGTCCGGATGTTTTAAGTGCTGGCTCTTCTGTGAGCGGGCCCTGCGGTCTCCCCTCTCTTATTCAAGAAGGTGCCGCTGAATGTTTAGCTGTCTGGCCGGTGGCTCCTGCGCTCTCTGATGGTCCTCTGCTCCAGCGGTACTCCCGGTCACCAGGCATTATACCTACTGCTGCACACAATCAGTCTGCCCTGCCTTCCTAGACCGTTGTCAGGTTTCTGTCTCCTCCTGCACTTGGATTCCAAGGTACTCTGCTGAGATGGGGGGACCCTCCAGACACATAATCACAGACTACGTCGATCACTACAGCTGCAAATGTGGCTGCTCAGCCCAAAGTTACACTGCAGCAAGTGTTGGCTAATTGCAGCACTGTGACTTATTGCGAGAAATGTGTTACCAATAAGTTGGGGGAGATGTATGATGATTTGTCTCCTATAAAACATGATCTGCAGAAAGTGTGGGAACGTGTTGGGGAAGTGGAAACCTGTGTCTCTACCCTTGAGGATGCCCAATCTCATATAGGTCCAGAATGGCGACCTGGAAACTCAGATGGATAAATAAAGTGACCGATATGGAGGGACAGCTTGTGCCAGAATAATGTGCGGTTTGTTGGGTTGCCTGAGAAGGAGGAGGGTTCGTCCCTGAAACTTTTCTGGAAAAATGGCTAATGGACACTTAGGGGCGGCCCCCTTTAGCACTCACTGTGGGCTGTAAGAGTACAAGTTGAGTCTCCCATATCCAAATATTCCGAAATACGGAATTTTTTTGGCTTGACTGAGATAATGAAACCTTTGATTTTTGATGGTTCAATGTACATAAACTTTGTCTAAGGCACAAATTATTAAAAATATTGTATAAAATTACCTGCAGGCTGTGTGTATAGGGTGTATATAACACATAAATACATTCTGTGTGTATATTTGGGTCCCATTCCCAAGATATTTCATTGTGATATGCAAATATTCCAAAATACGGAATATTCCGTTATCCAAAATACCCCTGGTCCCAAGCATTTTGGATATGGGAGACTCAACCTGTACCTGCAAGACTACGGATTTTTTACCTTCCTTGGGAGGCGGCTGCCTGGCTGCACTGCCATAGGCCCAGTCGTCTGCAAGTGGGCACGTAACCACCTTTTTTTGTATCTTGAATCTTTTAGTATCATGTTTACACAGTTCACTGCTGGTTTTATTGCATTTATGTTTTCTTAGGCTTAGTACTGACTATGTGTTAGGGTTAGTTTACATTGAATAAGTATTCCGCAGTTGGGGTTAGCTATTCAGGGTGGGGTTTCAAGGCTGGGCATGTTGTTTTAGTTTTCTTTTGTACCTACTGGTTGGTCTATTTTTATTTTATTTATGACTCCTGCATTTGAAGTTGTGGCTCAGTATCTTTTTATGGATCCTTTCTTTCCTATGTTTAATAGTGCATGTTGGGGCTTATATTTGTTTGGTGGGTCAGCAAAGATGTTTCTGGTGTCTTCATTTCCGATTCTATGATTAATGTCTCAGAGCCCTTACCTACAATGTTCAGAACTCAACAATAAAATCAAGCAATCCCTGGTACTTAAGCAGCATAAGTCATATGGGTTTGAAATAGTATGTCTGGTAGAGACGCACTTGGTGGGGAGTAAAACATTATCTCTTAAGAAACCATGGATAGGGTGGGTGTATCATGCCTCCCAATACATCTTCCTCTGCAGATGTTTGTATTTTGGTTAGAAAATCTGTGGATTTTTAGCTGGAAGATATTCATGTAGATCCACAGGACCATTATTTATTTCTTAACTGTAGGCTTCACTTTCTCCCATCCTCATTCTAGTAGTAGAATTTATAGCTATTTTCCCAGGCACCCCTATTCTTTTGTTTGGAAGACTTCAATAATGTTCTTAATCACACACTAGATAGATGATGGTCATTCTTTGTCTGTTCCAGGGGTTCTTTTTAAATTTTGTGGAGGAAAAGATACCTGTAGATATCTGGAGAGTGACACATCCTTCTACGAGACAATTTCTTGCTTTTTCTGAACATAGCATTCCTTCTCTAGAATAAACCTGGCCTTTATCTCCCGTTCCCTTGTTTCTCAGACTCATATGGTGGAATCCGAATCTAGGGGTATCTCTGACCACTCCCCGCTTGCCTTAGAAATTGTTTTGGCTGCTGCACTGAGTCATACACATTGGAAATTAAATCCATTTTGGTTGACTCGTATGGGTGCTGGGTCTGAGTTGGAGGCAGCTGGGAGGGATTTTTGGTGGTTCTTGTAGATTTTGCCATGTTACCTGATGTCTGGGATGCCTATAAGGCATTTCTGCAGGGCACCTGGATTAAAAGGGTGACTGAACTAAAAATATTCTCCAGACGAAAGGTGGTGGAACAGGAGATGTGCTGTATCAAAACTGGCTTGATTCGATTCTTAGAAGAAGTGGGCCAACCATTTTTAGATAAGTCTAAGCGTACGTTGCTATTTCCTGCCCACTCTCACTATGCCTGTGCTGACAGGAATAGAAGTTATTTAGCTCATTTGATTAAAGCTGAGAGGGCTAGTGTAGTTGTTTCTAATATTGTGGATGGAGGGAGGTTCCTCCAGAACACTTAATCCTATGATTTCTGATGGGTTTTTCAATATTAAGTATAAATAAGTGTATGCCTGTAAAGTGATGTATAGTCATCATGAGCTCTGTGACTATCTGGATGACATTGTTAAAGTCTTTTTAGATGCATCGCTAACGTTGGAAGTAATTGATTTTGCTATGCACTCTTTTCCAGGGGGTAAATCTCCAGGGACTGATGCCAAGGTCCAGGGACTGATGGCATCCCTACCAAATTTTATAAGAAAAACACACCTTGTTTCACATTCCACGTCTCTTAGAGATACTTAATGGCCTGAGGACTAAGGCTATGCTTACCAGCTCTATGTCTGAGGACCTTCTTATTGTTCTACTAAAACCGGGAAAAGACCCCATACTCCCTGATTCCTATCGAACTATTTCCTTATTACCTACTGATACCAAAATTTTGCCCAAGATTTTAGCTATATACCTTAACCAAGTTGTAACTTTCATTGTCCATCCAGACCAGACTGGCTTAATTCCTGGACAATCTGTGATCCGCTGTATTTTATATACGCTTCTCGAGGTCTCTCATGAGGTCAATGCAGTTGTGGACTCTTTAGTTGCAGCAAAAGCATTCGACTCTGTGGACTGGCCCTTCCTATGGGAGACTGGAGAGCTTTGGGGTTGGCCATGTTTTTATAAGTTTGGTTAGATTGTTATATTTCGCCCCCACTGCCCATATTGTTGTTAATGGGTTTGTTACAGACATATTCTATTTGTCCAGGGGGACCAGGCAGGGTTTCCCACTCTATCCCTCCTTGTTCCTGCTAGCAATAGAAGCTTTGGCTTGTAAACTTCGTACACATTTAGGAATTCGGGGGTTGCGTTTGAAAAGTAGAGAAGATAAGGTAGCATTGTATGTGGATGACCTTTTTACTGTTTTTATCTGATTATAAAGGGTCCTTCCCTAATGTATTGCAGATGGTTAATGCTGTTGAGTTTTATTCGGGAATCAATATCAATTGGGGAAAATCATTGATTCTTCCTCTCCGGGGTTCCTGCTCTTTGTCCCCATCATTGACTGTACTAATATGTTAGGTGGACTGTTTTAAATACCTGGAAATATGGGTTTCCAATAATTCATTGGACTATATCACCCTGAATGTCTATTTGCAGTTAGACTACCTATGGTACAGGATTAAAGCTTGGTGCAAACTCCAGTTGATACTAACTGGTGGAGTTAATGTAGCCAAGTTGCTGGTGCAGCCTTAGGGCACGATCCAATTAGGTGCGAATTGCAAGTAACGAGTTTGTTTCTTTAAACTCGCACACATCGCCGCAAAGCGTGCTCCCGAGAATTATCCAATTAAAACTTCCTATTCGCACTACTCGCAGCGCAGGATGCGAATTGACTGCCAAATGAGATTTGCGAGAAATGCATGAAAATGTGGGGAGACCATCCTGGAACCCCCCCAAAATGGATAATTTTGTTAGCAGGACTGTATAGACGGCTGTTTGTGGCCATTAGGAAGTTACTGTAGGTTTAGAAATGATGTCAAATCGCTTTAATCTCAAACGAATTAAACGAAAAATGCAAAAAAAAGTAGGAAAAAGGGTGATTTTGGGGTACTTTGAGGGCACCTTGAAAAATGGAAAAAAAATTATAAAATCTTTTTCAACTAAAAAATTATTGTAATTAAATTTGGGGTGCCTAAGCTAACGAAAAAGTTGATTTTTGGGGTAATTTGAGGACTTTTTTTTACCCCCAAAAAATTAAATGTAGTTATTTCACTAAATAAGTTAATTAGAAACTTCCAATTGCCTAATTGGTCATTTGGGGGGTGTCCAAGGGGTTCAGCACAGTGTCCCCACATTTTAACCTTAAAATTAAAGATTTTCCTTTCCATCTCTCACCCTCAGCGAGGTGCAAGTGGAAACCTACGAATTCAGTCTGACCAGTGCGAGTTGCTAATTGGATTGCAAAATGAATTCACTAAGTGAAATTCGCACCTCATGGGATTGACCCCTTAGTCTGTTTTATATCGGATGCCACGTGTGCCACCATCTTTATGTATTTCATGCTGTGTTAGCTCATTCCATGTCCATTTTATTGTTGTGTAAGTTTAAAATGATTAATAAAGCACAACTAAAAAAAACAAAACAAAGACAACCCATTGCCAACTTAAATGTGTGCTGCGATAGACTAAACAAACACCGAATATTTATAAGATAGTAAACGGTTAATGCAGAACACACAGTATCTCTGCTTAGCCTGCGACAATAGGATTGAAGTAGTAATGTAATAGTGCAAATAATTAAACAGTTGTATTCTATGACTTAATGCTTTGTATTATCTTGGAGCCCTCGTGTACACAATATTGCGAGTGTATAAAATATTTTCTTTATTGTATTATCTGAATATTATCTGGCCATGAGTTCCATTGTGCATGTGATCCTGACATTTCTGTTCATACCAACACAATCTAGGAATTTTAAATAGGTTATTAAACACAATAAATATCAAATGTCTGTCATCAGTGACCAGTGTTTGTAACATTTCATATTATCCTGCCCTAATTGTAAGGTACAAGTCTCCTTTGTTAGCAGATCAGCCATATTCCATGTATTCTCAGTGGGATAATAGTACAGCTGTCTGAGTGACATGCGGCCTTGTGTTATATTCAGCAGTTCCCTGCTTATTTTTCAATTCTAAAGTGTGACCTTACAGCATTATCATTTCGATTGCAAAAGGTAATTGCTTAAGTGATAACATGACACGGAAACTTGGATATTCTAGTACAGTGTTCCTCTGTGTTATAGTATGTCCATTAGATACCTGAGCATATTTATGTTGTCTTTAATTTACAGTTCAATAAATGAAGCTTTATTGTAAAAAATAACTGTTACATTTTCATACAGCCTCAATTATTGGTCTTAAGCTGGGTACACACTATAGGCTATATCATTCCGACGTGGATAAGAACTATATATCGTACATATTGCATAGTATGTACGCCTGGCTTGCCTACCCTCCCGATTATCGGGAGCCGCTCCTGCCCCCCCGGAAACGCAGGCAAGCCTCCCGGAAACCACCAACCCTCCCGACCTCCCCCAGAATAAACTAGAAACCCACGTGTTGGGGGGGGCAGTGATGCGATTTGCGCTAAATTGTGTCATCGTGGCCCCGCCCCTGCTCACAATGCAGAAAATAACGGCATTGTGAAGAGGGGACGAGGCCACCATGACTCGATCACGTGGTCCTGCCCCCGGCTCCATCCCCAATATGCCATTAATGTCCGGACACGCCCCCCGCTGTTACCTGACAATCCGCTCCCTCCCGGAAGGAGGGAGCTGATTGTCGGCAAGTATGGTGTACTCCCGAATTGCGCGTTCCCAACGGTCATTCATTGCAGCATCCCATCTGCTGTGCTGCACGGTAGGTGGGACAATGCAATAAACAATGCCATGCAGTTACATGCAGCATGTAACAAAACATTGCGCCCTCGTACACCGGATCGTGCACTGTGTGTGGTGCACGCAGTGTATTGTTACATTGCATCGTTCCATCGCTGGGTCACATATCGTATAGTGTTTACCCAGCTTTTTCTATAGTTTGTTTGTTGTTTTGGTTTTTTGACATTTGTAAATAAGTATTATTATAAGTCTATAAAGTGGTATATTTAGGTTGCCATACAGTTTTATGCCTTTTGATTTCTTCCAGCTTTCTGGGGCGAATCTGAAGACAGCAGCTCGGATATTGAAGCCATATTACGACCACAAACTCAAAATGTTGATGATTTTGATGACTTCTTCGATTAGAATATAAGAACATAGTTCAAAATTTAACTTGAAAGAGGCCTGGCTTTACAATTGTTATTTCAAGCTCCTCACCCAAAGCTCAGTTTGTTATGTCAAAGTCATATTCGCAACACAGTTTGCATGGGAACTCTCTAAGTTCACACAGAGCCCACTGTTACCTGCCCATTATTGTAATATAATACCAAATCAAACAAACGCTTCCAATAATCTATATTTATGTTTGAAGAAAGACTATAGATTAGGTTAGCAAGCATGCTTAATAACTAGTAAGGTGCTAATGTGGCCTACACCGTGGAGGCAGACATTTTGTTGGCTAAAGCCATTTTCCCAGTGATACAATCTTTGCTCTGTGTTTTTCCTGTGCCTTTCCATAGAATGTCATTCCTCCCTGTATTTTACCTCCATATTTTGTGGAATTTGTAGTCTATGAATAGAGCTTGCAGATCAATGGTCAATTAATTCTGCTGCGTGAGGTGTTTGGGGTGTATCTTTTGGTAAGAAGACCATTTTATTCTCTATTATACCACTCGCCAGATCTTGTCCTTGTCTATTTCTTCCGGGTTACTCTCTCCTTGGAGGAAGCTTTTCCGATAAATACTTTGACTTTGCTGATGGGAATTAATGGACTCTTTTTGCTACTTCACATAATCTATATCTGTCCTCTCCTCATATGTTTCATTTAGGATTTATGCATGTCCAGACTGTGCAGCCAGCTATTTACAGGGCACACCCCAGTAAAATACACCCTTGTCACCCCAACATTCTCAATTATATATTTCATGTTCCTGCAACTTGCAGGCTATTACATATGGGCCTAAGTGTTCAAATTCCTGTGTCAAAATATTATTTTATTTTACTTTTGTGTAATTTATGTCCATATACTAACAATATCTTTATGTACTCTGAAATTGCAGAATTACTGTAGAAAGCTTACCTCAATTTATTTACTGTTCTTAGTCTTTTTATAGCTACTGCTAAGTAAAATTCTAGGATGAGTGAGACTATCCTTATAACCAGGCTTGGACTGGGCTGCCGGAGATTCGGGGAATTCCCCGGTGGGCCCTGGAGATTCATAGCCACACCCACTATCTCGGGAGGGCAGGGCCTAGCACAAATCACCAACTCACCGACACTTTTTACTATAGCAGGCTGTACACAGCAGCTGCTTGCCTGGCAGTGATCTTAGGCAACTGACTGACCTGGCAGGGGCTGCATGGTGCGGGCACCATCATCACTGATTCCATTTACCAGAATCAGCAGTGACATCAGCAGGGGGGGGGAGCTCTGCCCAGGCTGCCGCAGGAGACACAGATACAGTGACTGGGGCCTAGGTCAGAGGCTGTCTGTGTATTGTCTGACTGACCTGGCTGGCGACTACATGTGGCAGGTGCCAGGTGGGCTAATGAGGATCGGGACAGTGCACTACTGGGAAATTAATTCCCATGATACTCTGTAGTTGGGTCAGGGGAGCAATTTGCTGAGCTCTGATTGGAGGAGGCCATCGCATGCTCCTCTGACCCGTGGTGATCATCAGCAGCGCAGCCTCATGGGATTGATTCATTCATTGTAAGGCTTTGTCTGCTGCTCTTCCAGCTGACTGAGGCTGTGGTTCTTCTGGCTGACCACCATCATTGGCCTCAGACTCCCCTCTATAAATATAATGCTCTCAGTGTCCCTATACCCCTCAGCGTCTCCTATATCTCTCTGTGCCCACTTTACATATGTCAGTATCCCATATACCTCTATTTATCCCCTGTACATATCTGAGTGTACCCTGTGCCTCTCTGTATCCTCTATACCTGTGTGTCCCCTATACATATATTTATGTCCCTATACATCTGTGTCCTCTATATTTGTGTCCCCTATACATATCTCATTGTTCTCTATAGCTGTATCCCTTATGCTTCTTTGTGTCCCTTATACCTCTGTGTCCCCTATACATATCTGTGTCCCCTATTTCTGTCCGTGTCCTCTATACCTGTGTCCCCTATACCTATCTCAGTATTCCCTATACCTGTGTCCCCTATATACCTATCTCAGTGTTCCCTATACCTGTGTCCCTTATACCTATCTCAGTGTTCCCTATACTTGTGTCCCTTATACCTATCTTAGTGTTCCCTATACCTGTGTCCCTTATACCTATCTTAGTGTTCCCTATACCTGTGTCCCTTATACCTATCTTAGTGTTCCCTATACCTGTGTCCCTTATACCTATCTTAGTGTTCCCTATACCTGTGTCCCTTATACCTATCTCAGTGTTACCTATACCTGTGTCCCTTATACCTATCTCAGTGTTCCCTATACCTGTGTCCCTTATACCTATCTTAGTGTTCCCTATGCCTGTGTCCCTTATACCTATCTTAGTGTTCCCTATACCTGTGTCCCTTATACCTATCTTAGTGTTCCCTATACCTGTGTCCCTTATACCTATCTTAGTGTTCCCTATACCTGTGTCCCTTATACCTATCTCAGTGTTCCCTATACCTGTGTCCCCTATACCTATCTTAGTGTTTCCTATGTCTGTGTCCCTTATACCTATCTTAGTGTTCCCTATTCCTTGTACCGCCGAATACGTACGGTTTTACCAATGTTTTTTTTTTCTAACTTAAATGTTTTTAGGAATGATACTATTGTTTTCCTTTGTTTTTTATAGGCATATTTTAGTACTTTAATTTGTTTATTTAAATTAGCTTACGCATGTCACTGCATCAAGCCTATCATAATTCACATTATATTTGTGAGGGTGTAGGTCACATGACTCATTCAATAACCAATACAATGCGTTCTGTTATTTTTCAAAGTACATTAGCCAATCAAATTTTTTCAAGGTCCTTTATTAAAACTGTTTTTTGTGGAAAAATCATTGCCATCATGAGAGCCGCAGCATTTACACGAAGCGAACTCCTGGTCCTCACAGATGTGATGGACCGGAGAATCACTAATCATCCGGCCCCCATCACAAATCTCCGCAAGCGGCTCGCCTATGCGGAGGTGCGGCGGCGGCTGCGTAATATGGGCTTCCGCCGCAATATCGGGCAGCTTGAAAGGCGGTGGTCGGATCTCCATCACAGGTCCCCCCACCTTTTGGCAAATTTGCGTCAGCAAATAGCTGAAAGTAAGAGTATTTTTTTATCCACAAAAATGCAAACATACCTGCGTGTGCATGTTTTTCATCTAGCCCTGTTTGTTTATTTTGGACATACCTGCGTGTGCATGTTTTCCATCTAGCCCTGTTTGTTTATTTTGGACATACCTGCGTGTGCATGTTTTCCATCTAGCCCTGTTTGTTTATTTCGGACATACCTGCGTGTGCATGTTTTCCATCTATCCCTGTTTGTTTATTTCGGACATACCTGCGTGTGCATGTTTTCCCTTTTTTTTGGCAAATTTTTGGTGGTGTAAATTTTTATCTAAACCCCCCCCAAAAAAATAAACGTAAACATTTTTATCCATCATTTAGGGGCTGAGCGCAGACTCCGACGTCTAATGCGAGCAAGACGTCGGCCTCGTCCCCTATCCCCCACTCCCACCCAAACCTCCTCTCCCCAACCTTCCCCAAATTCCCCCTCCATACCAGCCAGTCCCTGAGGTCCCTCCCTCTCCGAATATTCCCTTCCCTCCAAATTCACCCTCCCCTCCACCCCCCCTCTCTTTTCATCACCCTCCACCCACCCCTCGCTTTTCCTCCCTTTCCACCCCTAGTGAAATCTCCCCTCCTCCATTGGACCAGCACTGGCCCTCCTCAGAGGAGGACGATGTCGGGGCTCCTGGACCAGGCATCAATCTGACCGGTATGTTTCCCTTTTAAACTATGCTTGTTTTTTTTTTGTTTTGTTTTTGGGTGATGTCCTTTTGCCTGTGCATTTCCAATTTGTAAAGTATTTCGAATGTTTTGGAGATATATCTTTGAAAAACAATGTCTAGGATGCTTTCCCCTTACACATATCACACATGTCCAAACACTCATACTTGTGTCTTTCTAGTTTACGGTAACAACAAATGTAGTTTTTTTGCGTACTTCGCCCTTTTTTTGGTTGTCTTTTTATGTGTCATTTTTCTAGTTTGTATTTATACAATCTTTGTGTTTTCCATTACTTTTTTTCTCTTCAAAACTTTTTTTTTTTTTTTTTTAAATATAGTCTGAATTTTAAGCTATTTGGTAACATATAAATTAAGGTGTCAGTTTAGTAATCCACACTTTTTTTTTAACCCACAGAGGACCAGAGGCGTTTGCAAGCAATGCAGGAAGGCTTGCACACATTGAGGGGCCATGTCGTCGGGATGCTTGTGGTCCTGGATCACATGTTGGCGGTCCTGCGGCACTAATTTTTTTGTTTGTTCCCCCCTCAAAAAGTTGTTTAAAATAAAATATATTTTGATTTACTAGAGTCTCATTTCTTGTTTGTAAATATTAGATTGTTTAACCTTACATAAGTAGACTATTGGAGCATGAGTTTTTAAGTAATGTAAATTAGATTGTAGAAAGCTCAAGTAAGTATGTAAGCTGGCACATTAAACACCTAACAATACCAATAGGTTTGTAGAATTACCAGGTTTTTTTTTTTTTTTTTTGGGGTGGGTAATGTAAATATTAAAGCAAACCTGCTTAGGCCTAGATTATAAAACATACTGATTCACCATAATCCCTTTGGGGTTTGTTTTTAGCCACAAAGCATGGTAAAATACTTTACAATTTAACACATTACAGGATTAGCCATTAAGAAAATTTTCCTTTTTTGGACCAGGTTACACTTGCTTGTAATTTACCAAGGAAAAGTCTTTTTAATGTAAAGCAAAAATTTAATACACACAAATAATAAACACAAAGTGAATTGTGACAAACAATTCACACAGTGAAAACACACTCCAAAAAACAACCAAAACCCATAAAAAAAAAAAAAAAAACAACACTAATCAAGAACTGTTTGAAGAAGTAGCAGGCCAACATGAATCCACAAATGTGGCGAATAAATAATTGGTCCAGAAGTTATATCCAATCGTTTTTTCGGGTAATTTGAGGGAATAAAAGACGAAAAAAATTAAAATTGGCCATTAAAATCTTACATGTCTACATTGTGGCAATTAACCAAATGTTTAACAATAATTACCTAAAAAATCTTGCCACCACATCATCGCGTATGGCCCCCCCACATACTGGCCTCCGACCAACCTCGGGGGGCCATCCTCAGGCAAGGCATCCTCTGGCTGCATTGGGACACCACTCCTTATGGCGATGTTGTGAAATATCCCACACAGGACCACAATTTTAGAAACCATAGCCGGCAAATACATGAGCTCGCCACCAGAGCGGTGGAGGCATCTGAATCGGCCTTTTAAAAGGCCGATACAGTGCTCCACCACCTGCCTGGTGGCTGTAAGTGCGGAATTATACTTACTTTGTGGCCCTGGTGTGGGAGAAAAATGAGTGAGCAGCCAGGGCGTGCAAGGGTAACCACTGTCTCCTGTGAAAGAACAAAAACAAACATCAGGACCATTGTGTTACAAGCTTTGCAGTGGTTGCAACGGAAGGTGTCAATTTACCCAGAATCCACGCATCACCAGCTTGTAGGTTGTCTAATTTGTGCCAAATCCCTGATTGCCGGATGACGAAGGAATCATGTGCACTCCCGGGGAATTTGGCATTCAGGGACAGGATCTGGAGGGAGGCATCACATACCACCATTACATTCAGTGAATGAAAGTGTTTGCGGTTCCTAAAAATAGCCTCCAGCCTTGCTGGAGGCTGAAGTGGTATGTGAGTGCCATCCACAACCCCTATGATGTGTGGGAAGCCAGCTATTTGGTAAAAATTGGCCTTCGCCACACTAAGGGAACCCATATCCACTGGCATTTTAATAAAATGATGGAGGTGTTTAAAAAGGGCCTCCATCACTGCCCTCAGGATCCTTGAAAAGGAGGATTGGGAGATTCCGGCAACTATTCCCACCGTGGTTTGAAAGGATCCTGAGGCACAGAAATGTAACACCGACATTAATTGCGTAAGTGGTGGTATTGCTGTAGGACTGTTAATTTGCCGTTCAAGATCACACTCTATTAATGAGAGAGTGTCTAGGATGATTTGTGGAGGAAGACTGTATCGTCTTAATACCTCATCATCTGGCATTCCAAAAAGGGTGACACGTGTTCTATATATCTGGGGCTTGCACGCCTACGAGGCCTACGCCTGGGACGAAGTTGAGGTTGGTCGGGTTCTGGAACCATGGCCAAGATAATACGACCAACATCAACCTGAAATGGTAAGCCAGGTAGTTATTGTTTTAGACAAATGTGTAAAGAAAAATATACTTATCTTTTGAAAGAAATCCAAAGATGCTTACAGGCCGGGGTCTTGTCATGAGTAGAACAACCTACATTTCAAAAGTAGAAAATATATTTAATTATTATTGCCCAAACTTGGATTGTAAACACATTTTTTAGGGTTAAAAAAAGAGAAGGGAGCACACATTAGTTGGGAAAATCGCACGCTACATTTAGTGGTAAACCATGATTTTACACTGAAATAATAAAAACATTAGTGCGCTAAATAGTACGCCTTTTTGACAGTTAAAGCAAGACACATGAGTTCGCAATATATTACGCTACTTTTACAGTTCAATAACGAGACATTAGTGCGCAAAATAGTACGCTCATTTTACAAAAAAAAAAAACTCAAACATTTCGCAAAAGAGTACGCTATATTTAGTGGAAAGACATGATTGGTCCTAGAAAAAAAAAAAAATACTTAGCGAAACATATGCGAAGACCAACAAATCGAAATTGTAAGTTTATGAAACTAAAAACACTTACCAAAAACCGACAAATAACCCAAAGTCCAAAAACGTCAATAGGGGCAAGCCCAAAATAACTGTAAAAAATAAATACGTACTAACATTTTTTAACTATTTCCTATTATTGTTTACGGTGGTTTTTAAAAAGACTTACTCAAAAACAACAGCAAAACAATTAAAATAAAGCATACAGAAAAAAAATAAGAAAAGCAAAAAAAACTAGCACATTCCAAAACTCCAAAATCCGCCAACAAACAACTCCTACGTCAACCCTCCAACATTCATCACCCGCCACCTCGACTCGAGTCACACCAAGCCATAAATAGTCTTTATTACGGACGGACAATAGGAGCGCACAATCAATGATGCGGCCGAATAATGCTGACGCATGTATAAAAACGTTACTGAAAACCCCAATCGGTCTGCTGTAAGTGAGACCTGAAAGTAAAAAATGGCTACAGAGCAGCAAAGCACTGGCCAAGAGGCGCCAGGTAAGTATTTTTCTTTTTGGGCCTAAAGGATTATGTGGAACCAACATTTTAGGTACATTTTACATTATAAATTTTATTTACAATTTACAAAAAGGTGTTGAGGATGTAATGGAAGAGGCTACTGGTCCTAGTAGGACCACTAAACAAAGTAAAAAAAAAAGGCAGACACAATTCACAAGAAAGGAGATGGAAGTTTTGGTCCAAATGTGTGTTGACACCCTGCCCCAGGCCCCAAGGAATATGGGTGCAAGCCAGAAATGGAAAATGTGGGATGACATAGCCAGTGCTGTCAATAGGGTGGGTGAGTTTGAATGTGCAACCCGGGAGGTCAAACGCCGGTTCGTACAAACTACATTTTATTTAAAAGTGTTTACAGGTCCAAATACTGCAGGAATAATGGCAAATTTTTAACCCACAGATGAAGCAACTTCAAATATCGGCTGAAGCAAAAACTGGCTGATAGGGCTCGGCATGCAGGGGGGACAGGTGGGGGTCCCACCCCTGTGTCACTGGAGCTGAACGATTTGGAGGAGCAGGCCCAGGGGTGTGTGCAGGATAAGGAGGTGTTTGGCGTGTCGAACATGGATACCGACATGCCAGACTTTGCGGCTCCTCGTGTTGCCTCAGGTAAATGTAGTAATGTTAATAACTCAGAAATGTGTTTGGGACAATATCTAGATTATAATGTTACTCTTTTCTCTTATTTTTCACAGAGACACAGGCGGATGAGTCTGCTCCAGAGGGGAGCTTTGGCCGCAGAACTGCTGGCTCTGCAGGGGAGGAACCAGTAGATCCGGCTGGGGACCCTATGGAAGACAGTCCAGGGCAATCCCCCTCGCAGGCAGTGGCCCTCCTCACTGAGCTCAACCTTAAAACAGATCAGCACACTGAGATTCTGGTGAGGCTGGACGCCACTCTGCTATGGGTGGTGGAGGCCCTGGAGCAAAGTGCTGCGGCCAATGTGACCATTGCTCAGGCCCTAGCGGAAAATACTGGGGCCAACGTCCGTATTGCAAATGCCCTGGAGCAGCTCGTTCGCCATCAGATGTTGGAGCCGGCCTCCCTTCCTGCCGGAACATCAGGACCCTCCACCTCTGGCACAACAACAGCCATCCCTCCAAATGTGCCTAGTCCAGAGGCCCCAACATCTGCCTCTGGCCAGGCCAGCCGTAGTACCTCCCGGACCCGTTCAGGCTCCCTCCCTACCCCGGCCAAACGGGCCAAAAGGCAATGACAGCACTGGCTAATTTTCCCACATTCCTTATCTGTGTTTGCCCCATATTCCTTAATGGCCAAAACCTCCCTCTCCTTTCTTGTGAATTGTTTTTCAATTTTGTTTGTTTGATAGTGGTTTAAAAAAGCCCCTTTTTTTTGTCTACGCATTTCTAAAAACATTTCTTTTTTTATTTTAAGTTATCCATATTTTAATTTGAGAAAAAAAAAAAACCCAAAAAATGTGTTAACAAAATTAAAAAATTTTGAAAATATGAACAATTGTATTGTTAATTTATTCAAAAATGGTTAAAAGGTAATCCCACACACAAAATTACAAACAATACAACGGAAATGTAAACTTTTTTTTGGAAAAAAAACCAAAGGGTTAAAAACCATTTAAGAGTTTAAATTAACACTTAGCAAAAAAACAAAAGGACGCTTGTTTTCTTGGCCCCTAAAAAAAGCAGAAAAATCACAAACAGGACTACAATATTGTTGGCCGAAAAAAAGTAATAAACTAATTTTGGAAAAACACGCAAATTTAAAATACATTTTTAAACTAATTGATTGTCTAACCCAGAAATTATCAGCTGAGTAGTTCAACTGCGTACGTTTCTTTGCTACTAAAAAAAGGCTATTTTCTTAACACCTTACAAGCATTTTTGCAATTCAAAACTGATTGTTTTTGAGCGCTCAATTGATAAATCGGGAAACCATCGATGAGCCACGGGAGGAACGAAGAGACCATCGTCATTGCGGTAGAGAATACCAGAGCACAAGTTGAGCGTGCAGTTTGACTGGAAAGTTGATCAGACAGTGACGTAACACTTGTTCCGTTCACATTGGCCGTTCGCATCAGATAATGTATGTACGCCCAAAAAATGCCTCGCCACGCCTGCGTTTTCCCATCTCCACCCCTGTCACCGCCCCAAAACGGACAGTTCTGTCAATCACATTTGATATGTCACTTCCTGTTCGCTATTCGAAGAACGACTGGAAAAATGATCGCAAACAGCCGTACGCACATGCGCACTGTTACACCGACGCATGCGTGGTTTTACAACATCGGACCGCTACGAGCGGCTCTGAATGAGGGCCTCTGTCCTCTGTTCCCTATCACTCTTTCAATGTCAAGGTTTTTTTTGTCTCTTAAATTCTCTCTTTAATTCTTTATCACCCCCTCTCTATCTTTTGTGTCCAATATACGTCTTTTAGTGCCCCCTATATCTATCACTGGGCCTGATTCACTACCGTAAGCAATTGCAAATACGCATGCAATCTGCCGATTGTTTCGCACTGCGTATGTGTACGGATCACGTGCGCATTGTGGCCGCTGCGATGGGGACTGCAATCACAGTGGCTTCGCAAACCCACCACAGAGTTATTTCCAGTGCCATTTGTGGGTGGTGGCGGGGGGAGTTGGTCAGGGAAACACAGGCATGCCACTGCGTTCGCAGGCTGTTTCAGGGGCATGTATAAATTAGCCAATGTGATGCCATATGCAGTGTGAGGCCTCATAGCGTGCGTGGCTGGTAGCAATTTCTTAGTAACGTCAGGGCTTGTGCAAGTGAGCGTGAGATTGTACCGATGGTTTCACTATTCTGCTGTCTTACGGATGTGTGTAAGGTAAAGTGCGTCCTTATGTTGTGCTGAGTTTTCATTGCGATCGCAGTGGTTCGGCTTGCTGTCGCAGTTGAACGTGCGCACGCAGTATTGCGATCCGTAGTGAAACAGGACCACTGTCCTCTATACCTCTCTGTGTCCCTTATATCTGTCTCTATCCCCTATAACTCTCTCGGAGCCTATTCATAATGTTAAATATCGCCGCTGGTATGAAAATCAGCTGTCCCCTTTAGTAGAGGTGATACTTAGCACTGCCGAGTCTGATTTGGCAGTGCTACTTTGCATGTGTGAACTTGGGTCCACGCATGTGCAGCGTCCGGTGGTAGGAGCCGAGCAGTGGTGGAGGGATGTGAATGGATCCCACTCCATGTCTGGGACTCCTTCCCATAGTGAAGCAGCTGCAGTGTGGGAACACACACTATCTGAAGATGGTGAATGCTCCCGCAGTCAAGCTCTGAAAATGTTGTATTTGTATTTTCGGAGCTTGATGAATTTAGGTCCCCATACTAGTGTATGGGTACAGCGGGACAGATTGGGAGTGAAAGGTAAGCAGGAGATATCTGTGATATCTTCTCCTGCATTACCTTACAATAAATAGCAAACATTTTGACTTATGAAATTTGTCCAGATTGCAGTAGCACCATTGGGTGTACACTCAGGGTTACACATACGCCATATGGGTTTTATGACATTTTCATCCCCACGTAGTAGCAAATAATCGCTCAACTACGTATACATCGGCATCGTGCGCGACTCAGAATCAGGCCTTTACTGCCTTTTGTTTATATAGTATACTATGACACTATAATGGCTGGCCGCTCCTCTCTGGTGGTTAGCCACACCCCTTTCGGAGAGTGGCAAATTCCTTAGTGGGCCCCTATGACTGCATTCTCCTGATGGGCCTTTCATGCCCCAGTCCGACTGCTTATAACAAAGGCTTGCGTTGCCAATGGCTGCTTAATGATGTTTTTCTTACAGTCGGCTGATAATGCTGCCACCTTCTGTAGCCACACACACTTTCCTCAACATCAGCTACAGCATGATACCTTATGTATGAAATGTTTTCCACATCTCTTACACTGTAAACTCATTTGGGTAGAGCTGTCATTACTTTCCCTTTCATGTTACTGTAATGTAATGTCATTTGTATGTACAGATATCTTGCAGTAGAAGAAAGTGGGCCTGCCACTGAATCAGAATGGCCACGCCTCTTTTTTCTTCTCTTAGACAGAACTAAATGGATTATAATAAAGTGTTTAATATTTAGTAAATGATGTTTGACGAAGAAGAGTTTACTCTCTGGAAAGAGAAATGTGCTGACATTGAGATTGGAAAAGTATTTTTATCAGAAAGTGTTATTCATACATAGAATATGAGTCAATTAAAATAAAGCTAACCACAAATATTGATCAAAGCGAAGTGGGCTAGTTTAAAAAAAAATACCACCTATGCAGTATGAGCTGAATTAAGATGGATGATGTTTGTTATCTGGAGAGGCTTTCTGCACGTTTCCTGGAACCTGTTGGGTCCCTGTCTGTTGTGGGCAACCAGTAACTTCGTTTCCAAATTATCAAGGTTTTCTTCAGGGTCCATAGGGATACTGTGAGGATAACGGGTGACCTGGGTATCCCGGGGTTCAGGGATCACACAGTGGAGCAGGTTATAATGAAGGCAAGATGAACTTTATTCATGGAGACACAAACATACAGTAAACAGGGTTATATCAATAATGTCCACTCAGAATTCAGCAAAGTCTTTTCCAGCTGCTCTATATCTCCTCCCTACCTGGCCAGCAATGACAGCTGTAGCAGGGCACGCAGAGATGCTATATATCTAAATACACTGAGAGGGGACAACACCCCAACCTCCAGAGTCACACTGTACTCACACACTTCCCACATTTCCCCTTGCTGCACCACCCTACTTCCCTTTCTCTCTCATTGGTGGGCCCTGGTGTCAGTCTTTCCAGAGAGGAAGGAGGAGGGCTTTTAACAGAAACACTCCCTTGCTGTCTGCTGCTGGCAAACTTCCTGTATGAGACTTCTGCAGACTGAGGGCTTCAATTTAAGAACACAGAACAGGGTCATGGCATTAACTCTTTTCAACATGCAGGCAAGTCCTAGAAGCCCTTTTCTCTTGCCTCCTAACAGATACCATAGGGGATAATCTGGTTGGAGAGATCCAGGCACCAAACAGTTAAAGCTTTCAGCTCCCAGGATGCCTTGGGACCTCCTCCATATATACCCCATCCCTAGCCACAGGCCTTCAGTTCATTTGGTGTGGCAGGATTAAGGTGCACCTTTGCAACAGGGGACTGCTCAGGCAGTCCATGGCTTTTATTTTAAGTTTTATTTTATTTCTATGTTTTTGGGTTGGCAGTACTAAGCGTCTGAATTAAGACACATGTACTGCGACTCCATCTACCCTGGCTGGGCTGCCACACCAGTAACAGGGCTGGTGATTCCGGCGGGTCTCGGCTGAGCTTGCTAGAAGCGATGCTGGGACCTGTACGGCATGTTGTTTTAGTTTTCTTTTGTACCTACTGGTTGGTCTATTTTCTCTTCTTTTTATTTATGACTCCTGCATTTGAAGTTGTGTCTGAAAATCTTTTTATGGATTCTTTCTTTCCTATGTTTAATAGTGCATGTTGGGGCTTATATTTGTTTGGTGGGTCAGCAAAGATGTTTCTGGTGTCTTCATTTCCGATTCTACGATCAATGTCTCAGGGTATACTTAGAGCCCTTACCTGCAATGTCCAGGACTCAACAATAAAATCAAACAATCCCTGGTACTTAAACAGCATAAGTCATATGGGTCTGAAATAGTATGTCTGGTAGAGACGCACTTGGTGGGGAGTAAAACATTATCTCTTAAGAAACCATGGCTAGGGTGGGTGTATCATGCCTCCCATACATCTTACTCTGAAGTGGTTTCTATTTTGGTTAGAAAATCTGTGGATTTTTAGCTGGAAGATATTCATGTATATCCACAGGACCATTATTTATTTCTTAGCTGTAGGCTTCACTTTCTCCCATCCTCATTCTAGTGGCAGAATTTATAGCTATTTTCCCAGGCACCCCTATTCTTTTGTTTGGAAGACTTCAATAATGTTCTTAATCACACACTAGATAGATGATGGCCATTCTTTGTCTGTTCCAGGGATCTTTTTAAATTTTGTGGAGGAAAAGGGACCTGTAGATATCTGGAGAGTGACACATCCTTCTGCGAGACAGTTTTCTTGTTTTTTTTCTGAACGTAGCATTCCTTTTCTAGAATAAATCTGGCCTTTATCTCCCGTTCCCTTTTTTCTCAGACTCATATGGTGAAATACAAATCTAGGGGTATCTCTGACCACTCCCCGCTTGCCTTAGAAATTGTTTTGGCTGCTGCACTGAGTCATACACATTGGAAATTAAATCCATTTTGGTTGATTCGTATGGGTGCTGGGTCTGAGTTGGAGGCCAGCTGGGAGGGATTTTTGGTGGTTATTGTAGTTTTTGCCATGTTATCTGTTGTCTGGGATGCCTATAAGGTCTTTATGTGGGGCACCTTGATTAAAAGGGTGACTGAACTAAAAATATTCTCCAGATGAAAGGTGGTGGAACAGGAGATGTCCTGTAACAAAACTGGCTTGGTTCGATCCTCAGAAGAAGTGGGCCAAACATTTTTGGATAAGTCTAAGCATTTCCTGCCCACTCTTACTTAAATGTGTGCTGCGATAAACTAAGCAAACACCAGATATTTATAAAACACACATACTATCTCTGCTTAGTCTGCGACAATAGGATTTAAGTAGTAATGTAATAGTGCAAATAATTAAACAGTTGTATTCTATGACTTAATGCTTTGTATTATCTTGGAGCCCTCGTTTACACAATAATGCAAGTGTATAAAATACTTTTTTTATTGTATTATCTGAATATTATCTGGCCATGAGTTCCATTGCGCATGTGATCCTGACATTTCTGTTCATACCAACACAATCTAGGAATTTTAAATAGGTTATTAAAACCATAAATATCAAATGTCTGTCATCAGTGACCAGTGTTTGTAACATTTCATATTATCCTGCCCTAATTGTAAGGGACAAGTCTCCTTTGTTAGCAGATCAGCCATATTCCATGTATTCTCAGTGGGATAATAGTACAGCTACATGGGCAGAACTATGGGAGACAATGGAGGCGCCTGCCGCCGGGCTCCAGCTCTGAAGGGGCACCTCCTCCATTGTCCACAACATATTCACCCCACTTAGGGCTGTAACTATGTACCCTGAGCGTACAGTCATGGCCGCCCAATACATGACATCCCTTCCCGGCACCTAAGAAGCCACCATACACTAGTGGAGAGCTCCATGTCAAACCATCAGCTGCTGCCTCTGTCTATCTATAGCCTGTCTGCCTGCAAATTGCACAGTGTCATTTGTACTCTGCGATGGGGGGGAGGGGGCACCAAATTATAACTTGCCTCCGGGCATCTGGGATGAACTTACGCCTCTGTACAGCTATCTAAGTGACATGCGGCCTTGTATTATATTCAGCAGTTCCCTACTTATTTTCAATTCTTACAAATGTGACCTTACAGCACTATCATTTTGCTATCAAAAGGTAATTCACGGCTTGCCTAGGTGATAACATGACACGGAAACTTGGATGTTTTAGTACAGTTTTCCTCTGTTTTATAGTATGTCAGCTAGGTACCTGAGCATATTTATGTTGTTTTTAATTTACAGCTCAATATATGAAGCTTTATTGTAAAAATAACGGTTATAATTTCATACACTGTAGGTTATATCGTTCCGACATGGATTAAAACTATATATCGTACATATTACATAGTGTGTACGCCTGATTGCGCGTTCACAACAGTCATTCATTGCAGCATCCCATCTGCTGTGCTACATGGTAGGTGGGACGATGCAATAAACGACGCCATGCAGTTACATGCAGCATGTAACAAAACATTGCGCCCTCGTACACCGGATCGTGCACTATGTAAGGTGCACACAATGTATTGTTACATTGCATCGTTCCATCGCTGGGTCACATATCGTATAATGTTGTACCCAGCTTTTTCTATAGTTTGTTTTTTTGTTTTTGGACATTTGTAAATAAGTATTATTATAAGTCTATAATAATATAGTCTATGGTATATTTAGGTTGCCATACAGTTTTATGCCTTTTGATTTCTTCCAGCTTTCTGGGGCGAATCTGAAGACAGCAGCTCGGATATTGAAGCCATATTACGACCACAAACTCAAAATGTTGATGATTTTGATGACTTCTTCGATTAGAATATAAGAACATAGTTCAAAATTTAACTTGAAAGAGGCCTGGCTTTACAATTGTTATTTCAAGTCCCCCACCCAAAGCTCAGTTTGTCATGTCAAAGTCATATTCGCAACACAGTTTGCATGGGAACTCTATAAGTTCACACAGAGGGCCTGATTCAGAGTTGGGAATAGAGAGAGAGATAGCACTTAACTGTGTACCTGGGCAAACCATGTTGCAATGCAAGGAGTGTAAATAAAAAATTTTTTTTTTGCATGTAGGGTAAATACTGGCTGCTTTTGTATGTGGCTCACAAATACTGCACAGCTTTATTATTACACTGCACTTTAGATGTCAGTTTGGAAACACTCCTCCCAAATCTAAATCTCTCTGCACATTTTAAATCTGCCCCACCTGCAGTGCAGCATGGTTTCACCAAGAAGATCGGTTGAGAGAGAGATCTCTCTCTATTCCCAACTCTGAATCAGGCCCAGAGCCCACTGTTACCTGCCCATTATTGTAATATAAATACCAAATCAAACAAACGCTTCCAAGAATCTATATTTGTTTGAAGAAAGACTATAGATTTGGTTAGCAAGCATGCTTAATAACTAGTAAGGTGCTAATGTGGAATACACCGTGGAGGCAGACATTTTTTATGTATGTTGCTACGTTCATACCACTTACTCTTCCAGTTAGTTAAGTTAAGCTAAAGGCTGCAACCTGCGAGATGCTCTCAGCCAAGCGCATGCTCTCTTGCAACTGTCCCTTGTGAAGGCCGGGAGTCCCACTAAACTGTGCGCCTCAACATTGGCAGCGCTAACCTCTTAATGAACTATAGTGTCCATACATCTAGTAGCATCTAAACATGACATTAAGTGATTGTTACTGCCTCATTAATCATTTATTTAATCATTTATAGGAAGCTTCAGCATTTCCATAGTACAACAGCACAAGGACATACTATTAAAGATGTGCGCGGTTCTAATTCATCATCGTGTTTTGGTTTTGCCAAAACCACCCTCAAGTGTTTTGGATCTGAAATTTTTTTAAACATTGATAAAAACAACTAAAATCATGTAATGTTTGTTGTTACAGTATTATTAATGTCAATAACATTAATTTCCAGTTAATTTTGACCTACTCACAATATTGTTTTCACCTATATTGGCCAAAGGCTGCAGTGAGCTGACTGACTAAACTACAAAACAACATGAATGCCCCAGTAAAGTACAGTACTATACACTGCCTGTCAAACAATCTTGGCAAAGCCCATAATGAAAAGTGGTGCATGATGGAATAGTTCTTGGGCCCTTCCACCCACCCTTATGTTGAATATTAAAAAGGACTGGAACAGTTTAACAAACAAAGCAGTTCAGCGACAGGGACTGACACTTTTGTGGCTGAAGTGCTTGGTTTGCTTAGGCCCCCACAATTGCAATACTACCAATGGGCTTAAGGTGGCTAACAGTTTTGTTAATGACATCTTTGAACTGTAGAGATGCTTATCATCTGCACCCTCATCAGTGTTGTTAACAATATCATTATCACACAATATTAGCTCAATCCTACTGGAATCCACCATTACAGAAGTTTCTGTACTTTGTTATAATTTGCGGTAAAGGTCTTCCTCATAGAATTTGCAATTCATTTTTATGAACATCAGTTTTTCCACATTTTTAGGAAGTAGCCTCCTACGCCGATCGCTCTCAAGGTTCTCGACTGTGCTAAACACTCTTTCCGAGTACACACTGGAGAGTGGGCAGCTTAAGTAAAGCAAAGCTAGTTTGTATAAGGGGCTCAAATTGTCTTCTTTTCTCCCAGAATTCAAAAGGAATGTGTGACATGCTAATTTGTACATTGTCTTAAAAATCATCCTCCACCATTCTAATTATGCTAACTATCATATTGAGTCACGGTAGAGGTGTCAATAATTTTGTGCAATTCTTTTAAGCCTGACCAGATGTTATAATGGTGTTTCACTCTGGTGCGTCATCCTCTTTACCAGTAAGTATCTTGGGAAAAGTAATTTTTTCCTGGCAGCAGCATTTGCCAGAGAAAATGAAGCAGGAAACATTTGTTGTCATCTTTGTGAGCATTGTTTTGGGGTGCAGATTAATGGTGGGGCACCACCACACACAGAACAGTAATATATGCACCATCACTTATCTGAACTGAACACACACTTCTTGAAATACACAATATAATTTTCAAATTAAGTTAGTTTTTTTGTTTTAAACAGTAAAAAAAAATATATTTTTTGCAATTCTTTGTATGTATGTATATATATATATATATGTGTATGTGTGTATATGTATGTATATATATGTGTGTATGTATGTGTGTATATATATAGGAAAAAAATGTAAAGACAGATGTCTTCTTGAGGTGCAACTACCTCAAACACAGTAGAGTATTTTTTTGAAAAATAATAAGTACAGCCATGGCCAAAAGTTTTGAGAATGACACAAGTATTGGTTTTCACAAAGTCTGCTGCTTCAGTTTTTATGATGGCAATTTGCAATTAATTGCAATTCATCTGATCACTCTTCATGACATTCTGGAGTATATGCAAAGTCCTTCTTTGCCATGACAATGAACTTAGGGCCTGATTCAGCAAGGAATGCACGGATGCAGATGCACGCACCCGTCCGTTGCGAGTATATGCTAATAAATGCATACGCGTGCAGAATAAGCAGATGCCTAGCAAAACACAATACTTCCCCTGACATGCGTTCTGTTATACCACACAAGACAGCTGTAACATCGAGAACCATCGAACACATTAGCATTGGTTGACCTGACTCCATGCAGGATGTGTGCCACGTCCTGCGTGCAACTAGACATCAGGCTAAGTGCTTAATTATGCACGCCCCTAAAACGCCGTCCTAACGCAAAGGCACGCCTGAGTTTTGCCCATCCACCCCCATGGCACTTCCTGTCAATCACTTTTCTCTGGGTCTGCGTTGCCTCTACACACGCAATACCAATCGCAATAGCTAGTTTGCGCACATTCTCTCCTGTGCGTTCCTTGCTGAATCAGGCCCTTAGTTCTAAAAACATTTCCACTGCATTTCAGCCCTGCCACAAAAGGACCAGCTGACATCATGTCAGTGATTCTCTTGTTAACACAGGTGAGAGTTTTGACGAGGACAAGGCTGGAGATCACTCTGTCATGCTGATTGAGTTAGAATAACAGACTGGAAGCTTTAAAAGGAGGGTGGAAGTTTAAATCATCGTTCTTCCTCCGTTACCCATGGTTACCTGCAAGGAAGCACGTGCAGTCCTCATTGCTTTGCACAAAAAGGGCTTCATAGGCAAGGATACTGCTGCTAATAAGATTGCACCTAAATCAACCATTTATTGGATCAACAAGAACTTCAAGGAGAGAGGTTCAATAGTTGTGAAGAAGGCTCCAGGGCACCCAAGAACATCCAGCAAGCACCAGGATCATCTCCTAAAGTTGATTCAGCTGTGTGATCAGGGCACCACCAGTGCAGAGCTTGCTCAGGAATGGCAGCAGGTAGGTGTGAGTGCATCTTTGTGCACAGTGAGATGAAGACTTTTGGAGGATGGCCTGGTGTTAAGAAAGGCAGCAAAGAAGCCACTTCTTTCCAGGAAAAACATCAGGAGCAGACCGATATTCAGCAAAAGGTACAGGGATTGGACTGGGGTAAAGTTATTTTCCCTGATAAATCCCCTTTCAGATTGTTTGAGGCATCTGGAAAAATGCTTTTCTGGAGAAGGAAGGGTTAGCGCTAACATCAGTCCTGTGTCATGCCAACAGTAAATCTTCCAGATGGTTGTTTCTCAGCCAAGAGAGTGGGCTCACTCAGAATTTTGCCTGAGAACAAAGCTATGAATAAAGAATGGTACCAAAACATCCTCCAAGAGCAACTTCTCCGGTCCATCCAAGAACAGTTTGGTGATGAACAATGCCTTTTCCAGCATGATGGAGCACCTTGCCATAAGGCAAAAGTGATAACTAAGTGGCTCAGGGGAACTCCCCAGACCTTAATCCCATTGAGAACTTGTGGTCTGTCCTCAAGAGGCGGGTGGACAAACAAAAATTCACTAATTCTTACAAACTCCAAGCATTGATTAGGCAAGAATGGACGGCCATCCGTCAGTATGTGGGCCAGCAGTTGATTGACAGCATGCCAGGGCGAATTGTAGAGGTCTTGAAAAAGAAGGGTCAACACTGCAAATATTGACTCTCTGCATAAACTTAATGTACTTGTCAATAAAAGCCTTTGACACTTATGAAATGCTTGTAATTTTACTTCAGTATACCATAGTAACATCTGACAAAAAGGTCTAAAAACAATGATGCAGCAAACTTTGTGAAAACCAATACTTATGTCATTCTCAAAACTTTTGGCCATGGCTGTACACTGCAGAAAAAAAGGTGCATGTTCACTTTAAGAAACAAAAAATAATCAACAGCAACACAGACTGTAGCTAGCCAGTTTCTTTGCACTGCAGTGCGTGAGTGTGCAGTGTCTTTGACAATGATGCCTGAAGTGTTACACTTCCCAGACACCTACTCCTGTCTCCAGATCTACCTATTAAACTCCTAAATCTAACTCCTCCTAACCTAATGCTAATGGCACCCTCATGGTGCCCTGATGACTTGCTGAACCTTTTTTTTAACAGTGCTCCAGCCCACTGTCCGAAACCCTCTCCCTCTGCTTTCCGGTGTGAAATGGCACCCTATCAGGAGGAAGGGACTTTTATATGCAGTTCAAAACAAACTAGAGCCGACGTCAGGAAGATTATGCTTTGCCTCGTTTTGGGATCCGAATTTGGCGGGAAGACCCGAGTTGGAACTCTAAATCACTCGGAACCCCCAGGAAACTGAACCTGCACCTCTCTACATACTATGAGGGTGGTTCAATAAGTAGGGTAACAAGATCTCTCATGTTTGTAATGTTCTTTATTTCATTCTAATTTCCCACCAGAGTAGGTACAGTAGACAAAATAGTATAGACAGCACTAGTAAAGTCAGACCTCAATTAAACAGTGTTTTAGTACATTATTGTACATTTCTAAGGGTTTAGAGGATCACCGTGAATACCATGTATTTTAAGTAGAATACCACAGAACACTCAAAGGAAGAGCACAGCACACTATACTATTGCATACTTAATAGGCTGGTCACCTACGTGTGCAGCTGCTCTCCAATACAAGTAACATTTCCCATTATTATTACCCATAACTGCGCAAGTACAATACTATATAGGTACAGTAGACCACGGCTTCCCATCACAGTCATTAGACTGCACCTTATATCAGTCATACTGTCCCAACATCAGTAGTAAGATGGCGGGGCTGGCAGAAACATGGTCGAACATTGAGATGCTTAGTGTGATCAGATTTCTGTATCTAAGAAAACATCAGCAGCTGAAATTCATCACCAGCTTGTCGAGGCATATGATGATAACGTCATGTCACGCAAACAGGTTTGGGTTTGGTGCACAGCCTTTGATAATGACAGGACAGATGTTCAAGATGAGCAGCGTTCCAGCCAGCCAAGCACATCCACCACGGATGACCATTTGTGCCGCATTATAGGTCTGATTAAGGAGGACGGACACATTTGCGTTAGTGATATTAATGACAAACTGAACATATCAGTTGGTACTGTGCACAGCGCTGGATACCAAAGCAACTCACAGAAGTTCACAAAACCAATAGGATGAGATTGTCTCTCGTGCACTTAACACGGTACCATGAGGAGGGAGTGCAGTTCCTGCAGTCTATTGTTACAGGTGATGAAACGTGGGTGCATCATGTGACACCGGAGACTAAGCAAGCATCCATGACATGGAAACATGCATTGTCCCCACCTGCCTAGAAGATCATGGCAACCATGTTTTAGGACCACAAGGGGGTGCTTCTTGTTCATTTCCTCATCAAGGGAGATACTGTGAATGCTGTCTGCTATTGTGAAACATTAAGGTTGTTGTGGAGGGCAATTCATCAAGTGACCTGGGACAGGTGTCGTATTGCTGCACGATAATGCCAGGCCACACTCCGCCAACCGCATGCATGAGTTGCTATGGCGCTACCATTGAGAGGTCATCCTCCCTATAGACCTGGCACCAAGTGATTTTCATCTCTTTCGACCATTGAAGAAGCACCTGGGTGGAAGGCAATTTCCAACAGACGTTGATGTTCAGCAAGCTGTCATGTTCTGGCTTCAGGTGCTTGACAATGATCTCTTCTATGCCAGGATAGATGCTGTGGTGTACTGTTGGAACAAATGCCTAGACAAGTATGGGGACTGTGGAAAAAATAATCTGTCAGAAACCATTCTATTGATTATACGAATATGTACAAGTTGAATAAATTGACGCAATGATAGATATTGTTTCCTTATTTACTGAGCCATCCTCATATATGTCCAAATACTTGTGCACACACTATTACTCTGTACATGTAAGTCCAGAGCCTTAACGGCAGGCAACGTCATTACGTCACGCAGAATGGGCATGACCTGCAGCTCAGGTAAGGGTGGGTGGGTGGCGATGGTGCTGCCAACAGAGCCTCTGCGCTCTCTAACATGAGTCAGTGGAAGTACTCTTAAAACAGGAGCGAGGACATTATATGGATGTGTTCAATCTAGGTCTGGCACCAGACTTAAAGAGGGGCACTCCTGCACACGCCCAAAAAGAGGGCATGGCCACGAGAAAAGGGGCATGTTTTTAAGATGCACCCTCTTTTCATCACTCTTGGGGACAACATGCCGGACTGCCCCTAAGTGCTCCTATCCGGCGGTGACCACTGCACCACTATTTTCCCCACCCATGGGACACTGCGGCCCGTGGGTGGGGTCTGCACCCACAGGCTGTTTTAGCAGGGCGCTGCCAAGAGGGGCAGGGTGTATTTTGCCCTTTAGAAATCAGGCATGGTGTGGAGCCCAATAGCCTAGCGGGAACGCTATGAATGGCGTTGAGCTACCCTCAAATGCCCATAAAATAAATATTCACAGAAATATCCTACACCTTAATACGAGTTTTTCAATCATTTAAAATAATTACTAAATAAATGGACAGGAGTGCATTTGTGCAATTAAACAATGCACTTCCTAGTTGGTTTTCTAGGTAAATATGTGAGTGTATATTTCAAAAAGGAAAATAAGAATGCATTTTGATTTCTGATTATAAAATACTTTTCCTCCTGCTATGTAGTAATATTTTTAATAATGCTTATGTCTTATAGATTATAAGCTTATGTGAACAGGGCCCTCCCCTTTGTCTTCTGTACATGGGGCCTGATTCAGAGATGAACGCAATGGCGATTACGGACACAGATTGAGCGATTGTTTGCCAGTGTATAAGACACACCTCACGTGTGCTGCGATTACGAACGCACAGAGGATCTACTCGCTTAGTGCGTGACAGGCTGTCAGCATTTGGGGGTGGTAAAGGGGAGATGGTCAGAAAAATGCAGGTGTGTCTGACCGTTACATGGGCATGTAGAAATCATATGTCACAAGAGCAAGATGGTCGCACTGTGAGTTGATGTTACCGATATTTACGCAGGTAAGCAACGTTGTACGCATGTAAGAAGGCAACTGTGGGCGTCCTTATGCTCGGGTGGGCATGGGAACCACTAGCATATTTTCGCAGGTGCGTTGCGGACTAACTCAATGCTGCGATCGCATTAGCGTACATGTCTGACTCAGACCTATAATTATGGTCATTGTGTCTGTGTGAATTGGTATACTGCCTGTATTAGTCTGTACTTACCCTTGTACAGCGCTACAGAACGGTTGTGGCCCCTTAAAAATAAAACATGATGATAATAATGTAATACCATTATGCATCTTAAGTTCTCCACTAAATAATTCTGCTTTAATTTACAACCATGGGAATTTGTAAAAACATTATTATTATTATCCTTTATACATATATTACTGCAAGGAGACCCCATTGCCTTACAGCATGCATGTACAGATACAGGGCAAACATAATTATATATATAAAGTGCATAAAAATTATACAGTCACCATAATCACAAAAGGCTGAACCTGTACCCCCAGTTGTTGGGTGCAGCAGGCAGTTTGGAGGCCACTGTAAGCAAGGGGATGGGGGATAATGCAGAAGTAAGGAAAGGAAGAGTACACAAGGGAAGATGGTCATATTTATAGTAGTTTACAATATTTAGAAAATGCAAACCCGACTGCATTGTTGTAAAACACAGCAACCAAGAAAATATCAGCTTCTGTCTAGTGTGGATGATTAAAAGCTTATGCCTGGTTGCTATGGGCTACAGCACATATGTTCAATTTGCACTAAGCCCTACTATGTCCTACTTATTCTCTCTTCCGCTACATAGTCATTACTATGGACAGAAAACTTCTTAATTGTTCGCAATTAAATACATGATTGATACATTCTTATTGCAGTACTTGATAACTCGTTCACAAATAAAAGACCGTAGAAAAAAAATGTTGGAGCAGACGGTTTTATACCTTCAGCTTATCCACTTTTTGTAGTCCTCACTGCTGATGTCGCTTTTTATACACATTAATTACTGTACCGATGCCATGTACATTAATTTACACATATTTATAGCTAATTGCCATGTTCACTCAGATATATGCAAAGTTGATTGAGAACCTCCTAAATGCAGATTTTTTACCACATCAAATTCCACCTGACCCCTTAAATCTTGGCAAAAATACAGATCTGTTTTTGAGATAATAATCAGAGATAGTGAGAGCTTCTGAGCTGGAATCAAAGAGAAACAAACTTTGATGCTTTCATATAAAAGCCACTGTGTGTTAGCAATTTAAAACTCATAAATCAGCCAGCCACAAAAAAAAATCTGTAATGAGATTAGAACACCTGTAAACAATTCAGAAGAAAGGCACTAATGCTGAGCCAATGAAAGAAAAGAGTTAATCCTTGATATGTCAAGACCAAAGTGAAGTGTCTCTAGAGAGTGGAATGTTTTCCGTATATGATGAGCAAATTTAAGCACAAAAACTCCTGCAAGCCAAATACCTTGTATAGTATCTAAAATCACACTGTTAACCAAAAGACAATCATTCACACATCATATATGCATTGAAAGCTTACGTCGGTTGTGCACATGATAAATGCTGGTGTGTGGCCATTTTAATACCTAGCAGCTCCCCACCACTGGCTGCTTTTGTGATTTTCCTGCTCTTCACAAGAAAACATCCAATTTCTCTGCGGCAGAATGTGAGACATTAGCTCCCTAACCGGTGTAGAGGCAACCATCGATCTACCTTGCTTACACAAATTAAGCCATTCCAATAATAAGCTCTTTTCCCATGTCCCATAGTAAAATCTATTGTGGATAGCTTTATTGTATATAAAGGGGGTGATCATGAGACGGACTCAATGATGATGTTCATCTAAGCTGGCGATTCTTTTGGCGCACATGCGTCTAAATCCCAATGGAATGTATTGGGCATTCCTAAGCAGTGCCTGGGATGTGGATCTGCAGATGTAAGAAGATAATGGAGAGTATTCAATTAGGTGCGAGAGTAGCAAAAATCCTGGGATTTTTGGTATTCAATTAGGTGCAGGGTTTCTAATTTTTTGAGCGGCGGGAGGTTTTTCTCTCACAGCCCCAGAGCACGACCAATTTTTCCTAAAATCCATATTTTTAGGAAATATGGTTGGGAATTGCTCTGGAAACCCTGCGGCACCCCCCTAAAGACAAATTAGGCAATTGGAAGTTTACAATTAGCTTAATTAGTAATTACCTTGCGAAGCGGTGTCTTCTTTCTCCAGAGTCTGGATCCGGTCTTCTTCAGCAGCGGTTTGTGTGAGTAGTATGTGTGAGTGTGTGTAAGTATGAGTGTTGACCCCCAAGTGTGTGTAACTTCCCCCTCCAAAGGCAGCATCAGGGAGAACTACAGCAGTCCCCTCCCAGCAGCCCCCTGGCCTCCCAGCAGCTCCCTCCCCAGTGCAAAGATGGAGGCAGATGACCGGGAACTGCAGAAACCACCAGACCGGTAAGTATGTTTTTTTTTCCTGTTCTGGCAGTAAGCAGTAAATCTGCATGCATTTTTTTTTTTAGATTTTATATCGCAGGTATCGGGAGTGCATGAGGTCCGCAAGGTTTTTTGCGGTGAAAACCATGCGCTAAATTGAATAAACCCCCCCATTCTGTCTTATGCGTGTGTTACAGGAGTGTCATGGGCATATAGCAGGAGTGGTGCGACTGCAGCCGCTCATAGTGGTCATCGGAGCCCCTCTGCATTCAGTTGGCTATACACCAGAGGAATGGCAGATACTAGCATTATCATAAAGTCATGACTATGGCAAGAGATGCTAACATTGCCACCACAACATCCATCTCAGAATCAGCACCAAAGTGGTAATTACATTAGTACCATTAAAATCATTACAAAGACTACTTCCCACAGACTGGGATGAGATGTATTAAGGTGCATACACACGTAACGATTTTGTAACCAACGATTTTCTGCCAGATTTTCCCTTGAAAAAGTGAACGATTTTTTTGTAGTGTAATAAACGATTTTTACAACGATGGACGAAAAATGTTCCTTCCCTTAATGAAAATCGTTATGTTGGACAGTCTAAAATTAACTTCAAACTACAAATGGGAGCGCGCTTGAACGATTTTCGTTCATCGTTATAACTCAGAAACTGAACGATTTTTTGAACAATAACGACGTTGCTAACGACAAATCGTTCAAAAAATCGTTACGTGTGTATGCACCTATAGGCAGCAATTGAACAGTCTGTCTTTGAAGTTGATGTGTTGGAGGCAGGAAACATTGGGTAAGTATAAGGATCTGAGTGACTTTGGCAAGGAACAAATTGTAATGGCTAGAGGACTGGGTCAGATCATCTCCAAAATGGCTTGTGGGATGTTCCTGGTATGCAGTGGTTGGTACCCACCAAAAGTGGTCCAAGGAAGGTGAACTGGCGACAGGGTCATGGGCGCCCAAAGCTCATTGATGCCCGTAGGGAGTGAAGCCTAGCTTTTCTGGACCTATCCCACAGAAGAAATACTATTGCACAAATTGCTGAAAAAGTTAATGCTATGATAGAAAGGTGTCAGTACATACAGTGCATCGCAGCTGGCTGCGTATGGTGCTGCGTAGCTTCAGACTGGTCAGAGTGCCCATGCTGACCCTTGCCTGCCACTGAAAGCACCTACACTGGACCATGGAGCAATGGTTGAAGGTGGCCAGATCTGATGAATCATGTTTTCTTCTACAGTACATCATGTGGATGACAGAGAGTGTGCACCATTTACCTGGGGAAGAGATGGCACCAGGATGCACTATGGGAAAAATGCAAGTCATTGGAGGTAGTTTGATGCTCGGGGCAATGTTCTGCTGGCAAACTTTGGGTCCTGGCATTCAGGTGGATATTACTTTGACACGTACCGCCTACCATAAACATTGTTGCAGGATAATGCGCCCTGGTACACTGCACATATTATATGACCCAGCCTCTGATTACACATACTTTATGTATATTTTGCTATTTAAAACATTGTGCCCCCCCAAAAAAAATAGTCCTCAATGAAAAGGGAATATACTTGTTATAAAGGATAAACTGACCATGGGATGCCCTTACCTGCCATTCGGGACCAACATGTCTGTCCTTTCACCCCAGCCACACGGATCCACTGCTGTTCATCAACAACCATGGACATCATCCAAGCACCCTGTGGTCTGTCATTTTAAATGTGTCACATAGCTTCCCCCCTCTCTTATGTTTTGCTACCAAAAATTACTATCATCCCATTGGTTCCTATTGTGTCTTATTACCTCCTCCAATTAGAATGTAATCTCTCATGGGCAGAGTACTCTACCTTATGTCACATCTGTCCACCTTTCGTCTTTCCATATGTACTTGTCAAGTCTTATGCTGAATTGGTTCTGTATGCTTTTACTCAACTGCATCTTCTCATCTTATTCTGCAGGATTGTATTGTTCATGTCTTCCCTGTCTCCCATGTCTTATGCCCATTTTTTTCTGTCTGCCATGTGATTTGATTGAAATTGCATTCAATAATTTGTTTTCTGTCCGCTTTTAATTGTCATTTATGTAATTTTATTGTCTTGTACGTCCCTGTCTGTACTGTTTTTGCTTTGCTTTGTACTTACGCTATGGTTACCTGTTGTATATTGCAGTTATGTTCTGTAATTCGGAAATGCTTTTTTTGTTTACCCTTGTACAGCGCTGCTGACACTTTGTGGCACCTTACAATTAAAAAAAAATATTCATACCTCCCAACATTTTTAAAAGACAGGTTGTCCGAAAAGGAGCCATGGCCCCGCTGCAGTGGGCATAAAGAGGTGTGGCCTTTTGGGAAACATACCTGCAAGCCACACCCCCATTTTCCTCATGCTTGGGACACGCCCAGTGCTGCTGGGGAGTGGCTGATGAAGTGAGATGGTTTTTCCAATATGCCTCTACTATATGAGAATACAGTAAAATAATCCTGATCGTTTTACTAATTTTCTCCATATCGATGACCCCATATTCCAGGAGCTATGGATGTAACTACCATCGGTTCAAGGGGTGCAGCTGCTATGAGGTCCGGAGTTGAGGGGGGCCCATCTTCCTTGTCAAAGTTACATGTGTTAATATACATTTTCATCATTGGTACATAGGGGCCCTTACAAACTTTTACAATGGGGCCTTCAAATACCCAATTACGCCCCTGCCAGGAGCTGCTGCAGCTGGTCATCCCGCTTATAGAAAAAAAGGACACCTATTTAGGGATACCCATTCCAGCAGAGCAGAAACTGGAGGCTACCCTACATTTCTTGGCTACTGGAAGGACACTGGATGACTTGAAATACAGTACAACTATCTCACTACAAGCCCTTGGGGTCATCTTACCAGAGACATGTGAGCCATCCCCCAAGGGCTTCACAAGCAATATATGAAGGTAAGAAAACATATCAATGTTAAACAAACAATATATTTTTAAATTAAATTCTGAACCATAGGTCTAATATGAAAAACATTATAAACAACAGTCACATGCACATAAACAGTAAAAATGGTAAATGAAATATATTGAAAAATACATTTAATTTTTTTTTTACAATTGTATATACATTTACAAAAAACATTACACAGTGCTTTCATAAAAGGTGGCGCTGTCACCATAGTGCAGTGGTGTTGATTTGCACTGTTGGTAATCTGGAGGTGGCGTTTCAGCAGTGGTGCACGCTGAGAGGGGGGGGTTCCGAGTACCCAGAAATCCCCCCCCCGCCCGCTGATCCATCGCTGTGCAGCTGAGCAATCACTGGCGGATCCAGGGGGAGGCGATTGCGGCGATCAAATTCTAGTTTTTTTGTTGTCAATCATATGTCTTCAATACTATGGCATACACTTGTCCTTGCAGTATGTCATGCTTTGAATATTGGTCCTTTTGAAATCCTACATTTGCCACTGTTCCAGGATGCCTCTCCAAATTCTGCACCATTCTCTGTTGTTGCATGTGGACCTGTGGCGGGGCAGGGACCATGGACCTGTATACATTGTCTTTGTACAGTATCCATGATAACCATTGTGCTGTTGAGTTCACCTGTGCTGCCTCGGTATCTCTCGGGTTATTAACTTCGTCTCGTACAAGCTCCAGTTGCCTCACTAATTTTGGATACCTAATTCCGTTCATATCTCCTGAAACCCTTGCTGCTCAACCACTTTTATCCTCTCAATCAGGACTCTCCAAAAATTAAGACACAGCATGGAGATGTATATGAGGTTAAGAACATCCTTGATTCTAGGCAATACATCATAGGCTGGAAATTATATAGCCCTGAGGAGAGAGATTAGGTGAACGCCTCCAAAGTGCATGCACCAGAATTGATCTGAAAACTTCACCTTCGGTTCCCTTCAAAGCTGCAAGCCCTGTGTCAAGTGGCCACTCCTAAGAGGAGGGAGGTACTGTCACTATTCGGGCTCCAGATCCATGTTACCGGATCCTACCATCTGTGTCCCTACTGGCCGCCTGCGGCATACCCGGTCTGAAACCCTGGCCGAGCAGCTCAGCATCCCGGCGCCCTGCTCGGATGGGATATTGAGAGACGGGGGCGGTCTGCGAGGCCAGGCCCCCGTGACTCGCAGCATGCTTTCCCGTGAGATTTAACCATGCCCCCTTAAGGCAAGGTCACGCCCCCATTTTTAGGTGAGGCTATGCCCATTTTACACAGGGAGATGCCAGAGCTGATTTAGAGACTCAGTCAGTCCCTGTGCTCCAATATTGCTTTACAGTATTTTGCTCCAGTGCTATACAGAAAACTTGCTCCAGTATTTGCTTAAAAAGTATTCTGCTCCAGTAATTGCTTCACATCATGTATCTCTAGTTTAAAACAGCAAACCTGCTCTGGTATTGCTTCCCAGTATATATCACTGCAGCCTACTTCTTTAGTGCTCCAGTAATAAGGGCCTGCTTCAGAATTGGACACTATTCTGATTTGACAAGAAGGTAAATGTGTTCCAATTCTTGCGTACATAAACAGTATAGGCGGCCTGTAGTACCCATAGGTCCTATCACCCAGCAGGAATAGAAACAGATATACAAATAAACTTAAAGTTCGAGGTATGTAGATGGTACCCACACCTTTAGTAAAACTATAACAGATTTCTATTCTGGCTTATCAGCAATGGTATTTCACAATTGGTTAATATGGTAATAATACCTTTAAATTACAAAAAATACATGCTATATATTTATAAACATAAAGACATTTATTTCAATCTGCTGAATTCACATAACTGATTACCCCTATACACGGGACACAATAGAATTATTCACATTCTAGACAATAATTACCCGAAATGGGATGAGGTTAAGATACCGCCGCCAGTCGGAATCCTGACGCTGGAAGCTCGACCAGGGACTAAAGATAGGCGTCTAAATTCTGACACCTGTCTTTAGCTCCATGCCGAAATCCTGACGCCCCCTGGGGAGGGATAGGGTTAGACTAGGGGAAGGGGGGGGGGAATGGGTATGATATACCTCCTTAGGGGTGCCTAACCCTAACTTCCCCCCAAGTGCCTAACCCTAATCCCCCCTCTAAGTGCCTAACCCTAACCACTCCCTTCCCCGCTGCCTATACCTAAGTCCCCCGGGGGGGTGCCTAACCCTCCCTCCCCCTAGCCTAACCCTCCCGGGGGGGTGCCTAACCGTAAGTGCCCCCCGGGAGCCCTAAACCTAACCCTCCCCCCGTGGCTGTCTGCTCGCGGCGCCCGGCATCACTACGATCGTGATGCCGGACGCCGGTCTCCCGGCATCGGGGAAATGCGGGTGTCTACATCTAGACGCCCGGTATTTCACCCTTGCTTGGATAAGACAGTCGGGAAGCCGGCGGCCGGTATATAGGCAGTCGGCTTCCCGGGGGGGTTAGGGTCAGGCACCCCCCAGGAGGGTTAGGTGTAGGGTGCAGGAAGGGGAGGTTAGGGTTTGGCACCACTAAGGGAGGGTTAGGGGTGGAGAGGAGAGGGTTAGGGTACTTACCAGCCCTAGTCGGGATCTACTCTGTTCGGGATTCCGGTGTCAGTACTTGGTCCGCATTGCATACTGATTCCCCTAAACATACGGATAAAAATAGCTTAAAGGAAAATGGAAGAGAACATACCAAATGGGTATGCAAAGGAGGGACCAATTGACCACCAGGCCTTGGGGATCTCCAGAAATCTAATTAAGAGAATTGATAAAACAGGCCCTTAAAAAAAGACCCATATCCAGGTCGAAACACGTTGGTGGTGAAGGTGACAACATGAGGAAAAAGCACTGGGATCTGTTTTAGCCATCCCCTTGATTATATTAGGGCAGTGATAGGGAGTGTAGGAGAAAACAGAGGCGCGTCACCACCATTTTGGGGATGTGCCGAAGCCAGCAACTATGTCTACAACACAGATTCACTGGCCTCGGCAGCTTAGTTGCAGTGGACATTCTGAGCAATTTTAGGGTTACTCAGATCTGCGATGGTTTGCGCATTGTCCACAATGTTAATCTGATGCTGTGTCTTTGGATGCAGTTAGCAGATCTGAGAAGCCAGCAGTGGGCGTCTTTTACAAACGACGGGTCCTACAGCATTAGCATGGTCTCAGATCTGCTGTGGCTGAAAATGCAGCACTGATCCTTCTTGCGTCCAACTCTGAATCAGCCCCCAAGTTCCAGTGTTTTCTGCACCCTGCTTCAGTTGTGGTCCTGGGACCCAGTTCCAGTATAATTACAGTCTGCTCCAAGATATCCTACTTATTGCTACAGCCACAGGCTATCCTGCTAGCCTGCACCTGTTCTACTAATCACTTTGCAGCATCAGACCTTTGCTTCTACTAGTGGCCCGCATGAGGAATATCATAATTAAGCCACCAAGCTACATTCACACTCCAACACATATATCTAGCCCTTAGTACCATGACAATGCAGATGCATCTGTGGTGAAGGACAGAGCCCACTATCAGGCCCACTATGCTGAATTGCACTTATCTTAGTTAGAATTCACAGGCTTTCACTGTGGTAGCAGGTGGTTCAATTGATAAGGTGACTGACTGCAAAGCGTGAGGTGCTAAGTACGAATCCTAGCTATGACTGTATTTTAGATTAATAAGAAGTAGAAGTGTAGTAGCTTGATATAATTAGAATTCATAGGCTTTCACTGTAGTAGCAGGTAGCTCAATTGGTAATTTTGACTGTATTTTAAATGAATGGGAATGAAAAGTAGCCTGATATAGTCAGAATTCATAGGTGGGGGGCGTGGCCTGATGGCAGACTAGGGAGAAAGTGTGATGCCGAAGCTCCCGAGTTAGTGGTGCCTAAAACACCTAAATATAGGCTTCTCAGAGCCAGTATTGAGCCTGCAGTGCCTCGTGTGTACCCCCTTTGACAGATGGCTTGGGACGGTGGTTGCTGCGGAGTTGGGGGGAATATCCTATCCCTCACGGATTGTGGCCTGCTGTCCTCTGCTAAGCCGGGACCTAAATTAGGCAGTGCTCCAGGGCCTTGACAAGCGCGCTCCCGCGAGTACCGGGTGTTGCGGCTGGCGCCCGCTCTCAAGGAACTTCTCCCGCGGCAGTAGAGACTGCTTACCTGTGGGATGCTGGGACTGTCTGAAGCGCTGATCTGGATCCGGAGGATGTGGCTCCCTGAGGATAGAGATGGCCTCCATCTTAGTTCTGGAAGCTGCAGACTCGTGTATAGCAGCAGCAGCTGCTGAGTCTGGTGGGATTCAGATGTGGCAAGCCAATAATATACAATCCTTCTCCTGTTTCCCCGTTTAATATCTCTCTCGGGCTGTTATTAGTAAGCTGGTTTATAACTATCTGACGGAAAGGGGGCAGCTTGGTTGCTTTATTTGTCCATAGCAGCCATGTAACTCTGTTTCAATGAAATAATATTCTCCTATATTGTCCTCTGTCACCCCTTTGGATATTTTTTCTATTTCTGGTCTGCCTTTCTTCAATGACAATTGGGCCCTCATCTATGTGATGTTCTAATATTTTTTCTAAGGATTTGTGGAGACTTTCTAGTCCGTTATGGGTCCAAAAAGGATTAAAGTATTAAAATCGGTCTCTAAGGTTGCCTTTTTTAAGCCCTCTCCTCCTCCTACTAAAATTGCAGGTCTGGATTTGCAGGCATCACAAAAAATTATTTCCACTTCACCGGCTTCTGGGTCTACTTCCCCTACATATGTTGATTCGGCACCGAATTCTCCTAGGGATAGTGATACTCTCACTGTTGGTACCATGAAGCAGCTACTATTGTAGTTCAAGGAGGAAGTTGCGGCTGAATTCCGCGCCACTCTTCAGACATGCCAACAATCTATAGTTGAGCTGGGTGGAAGAACAGACCATCTTGAAAAAAAATGGAGGTGGTGGTTGGCTCACATAGTGACCCTATGGTACTCTATGACTCTTTACAAGCTGAAGTGTCCTCTCTTCTTGACAAAGTTGGGGATTTAGAGGACAGGTCTAGACATAACATTAAACTGCGAGGAGTTCCGGAGACAGTTTCTCATAGTAGTCTTCATGAATTTACGATAGATGTGTTCAAGAAACTCCTTCCTGAGGCACATTCCGAGGACCTTCTTATTGACCAAATTCATTGGTTCCCTAAATCCAAAAATGCTCCTTAGGGGGCTCCTAGAGATGTCTTGATGAGAATACACTTCTTTCATATTAGAGTGGTTACTGAAAGCTGCCAGGCCATCAGAAGAAACAGCGGTTATTCTCAAGGGCCTTCAAGTTTTTGGAGATTTATCACAAGCGACATTGGCTAAACATCGCACGTTTTACCCCATTACAAGTGCCCTTAGGAAAGCTAACATCCTTTACCGCTGGGGTTATCCAACTAAGCTTTTAGTATCGCATGATGGCTCCATTGTTTCCATTAATAATCTGGATGAAGGGATGAAAGCTCTTTCCAAATGGAACATTGCAGGAAACCCTTCCGTTTCCTCAGCAGGACAAAGCATACAGAAAGACTTGTCCATTGCGGGTTCTCAAACTTAAGTATCACCTTTAGATTTACAATATTTCCATGCTGTTCTATTACTGTTTTGAAAGTTTATTGAGTGTCATTGTGTTTCTTTTTTTTGTGATTAATATGAGTAGCCAATATGGATCTCCATAGCGGAGACAGTTTACAATTTAGAGTTGTCTCATTTATTTGTTCTCAATTTTACATTGTTGTGTAGGATGAATAGAGCTGCTATGTTAGTAATAATACTGATATGGGTTATGTTAGGGTTAATATACCCAGGTTGAAGGGTCAGACTTTTTTAATTTTACTTCTCTTATTATTCTTCTAACTACTGTTATAAAGAAGTTTATTCGCCGCTGGGTTGTCTAATGGGTTTATAGTGGTAGCCTGTATATACAAGAATATAGAGTAGGCTGGATTTCAGGGTAGCACAAGGTAGAAGTAGAAATAGAGTTATTGGTATATCACTATGTTCAGGTATTTATTTACATAGAATAATTTTATATATTTCACTTTTTGGGGTGATGGGGGACTGGTCACTACCCCCCCCCCATGCTGTACACTTTAAGGGTCATTTTTAATGACTCCTGTTGGCTCCAAGTGTGGTCTTTTGTTTGTTTGTTTTTTTTCTCTCTATTTTTATATCTTTCTGTGCCAGACATTTAATTTTATTGCTACTAATGACAACAACGGTCAAAGGGTTCAAACCTATTTTATATTATGCAAATGATTAATGTTTTATCTATTAATGCGAAGCGATTAAACTCCCCACAGAAAAGATGGGTAGCTCTAAATTATTTTCATAGAAATAAAGCACAAATAGTTGCGATTCAAGAGACACATTTTCAGCAGTCCGCCCAGCCGCTTCTTAGTAACTATAAATATCCTCATTGTTACACAGCCAATGCCCCAACCAAGAAAGCTGGAGTGGCCATTCTTATCTCTAGAAATTGGCCGTTTATCCTAAAAGCTCAATACTCTGACCCAGGGGGGAGATATTTAATCTTAATTGGATTATTGGAAAACATCAAGATCACTTTGGTCTCATGCTATGTTTCTAACACTAAACAATTATCCTTTTGTATGAAGTTTTGTTCAACTCTTCAAAAACGTGCTAAAGGAGCTGTACTGATCCTTGGCGACTTCAATATGGTTTTAGACCCCTTGATGGACAGATCAAACTCCACTGTTCCCCCCTCTAGACAAACACAAGATTTCTCCAAAGGGTTCCAATAACTATTAGCAGAATATGACCTATTTGATGTTTGGAGAGCGAAGCATCTCACAGTCAGAGAGTACTCATTCTATTCCCATGTACACAGGTCATACTCGAGAAGTGACCTAGCGCTGGCTGACAAATGGACCTTATCTTCGATTACAAGAACATCCATTTCACCCATGACATGGTCAGACCATTCTCCCCTGATGGTAGAGTGGGATGTTGGGACCAGAAGAGTAATTCCGGGCCCTTGAAGATTGGGCCGCAATAGTCTGTCTCAGCCAGAGTCTCATCAAGCTATTCAAGAATCTCTTTCCTCTTTTCTGAATAGTAATAGCCATGCAGAGACATCCGTGTTTAATTTTTGGTGCTCGTTAAAAGCCGTCATCAGAGGCTCTGCTATCCAGGTAGCAGCTAGACTTAAAAGAGAACCTAGGAAAATACATGCTCAGGCTGTAGCCATCGTAGTAACTTTGGAAGAAGCTCATAAAGCTGACCCGTTGAATAGAACAAAGTTTAAGCATCTTCTTGAGGCTAGAGAAAAGGTGAATGATTTCTCCCTGCAGGAAGTACAACGTAACATTACTCGCTTAAACCAAAAGTTTTATGTATTTTGTAATCGAGCTAGTCGACTACTGGCTCGTAAACTTCGAGGCTGTAGAGCAAAGGAACGGGTACAACGTATTTATACTACCGCTGGTGCTAGGGTATCTGCTCCTGATGAAATTGCTAATGCTTTTGCTTCATATTATGCACGCCTCTATAATCTTAAAGAGGACAATAGTACCCCACAACCTACAGCAATTAATTTTGAAAGGCTCTTACATGATCTTTCCTTACCAAAGACCTTGGGGCCAGTTTGACCCTTAACGCGCCCTGGACACAGGAAGAGGTTGAGTTTGTTATAAAAACATGCAGTCGGATAAATCCCCTGGCCCAGACGGCTATACCGACAATTTTTATAAAGTTTTTAAAAAGGATCTAGCTCCACTTCTACTGTCAGAATTTAATGAGGCAACTGACACAGGGCAGTTCCCCCAAAAAATGTTTGAGGCCCAGATTATAGCTATCCTGAAGCCCGGTAAAGATCCATCTATGGTAGCTAATTATCACCCAATTGCCCTGTTGAACACATATGTCAAATTATTTGCCAAGATGGTTGCTAACCGACTGTGCCCTTTTCTACCAGATATTATTAACCCCGACCAAGTCGGGTTTGTTGTGGGGAGACAGGCCCCAGATAATACACGTCGTGTCATCAATATTATTGAGCAATATGAAAATAATAGGAAACCTCTATTGGTTCTCTCCCTCGACGCAGAAAAAGCGTTCAACCGACTGCATTGGGGATATTTGAGGGAAGTGCTAAGACATTGTGGCTTTCAGGGGCGTATTCTCGATTCGATCTTTACACTATACTCATGTCCATCTGCGAAAGTTTATATACACGGATGTCTCTTCTCTAGTTTTGACATAACAAACGGCACATGTCAGGGTTGCCCCCTTTCCCCTTTAATTTTTGCATTGGCGATTGAGCCTCTGGCTGAAAGAATTCATAAATCAGGTCAAATATATGGTCCCATGTCTGGAGATTTTTCTCACAAGATTTGTTTGTTTGCTGACGACATATTACTGTGCTCGTTGAACCTGGAGGTTTCTCTTCCCGCATTGCATACCATATTAGAAGAATATTCTGATATATCCTACCATAAATTAAACACCAATAAAACAGGTTTTACCTTTTAATATTCCTCAACCTGTATTAGATACATTGAAGGAATCATATAAGTACTCATGGAAAACTAAAACACTTAAATACTTGGGGATTCATTTAGCGAAAGATTGGGATTTAATCGCTTGTATATGTTTGTTGTGTAAGTGTGTTTGTTATGTATGTTTGTTATGTAAGTGTATTTGTTTGGAAAGGGAAAAAGCCAAGAATAGCGAGGAGCACTCTCACCCTTTCTAAGTTGGCGTGAGGTGTGGCCTTCCCAGACCTAGAGAAATATCACACAGATTGTCTTCTCAGTCAAGCTAGAGATTGGTTCGCTACTGGAGTTCCCAAACCTTGGGTACTCATTGAAAAATTAGCTATTAGTCCTCTTTGTCTACCTGACATGTTACGGTTGCCCGCTTCGTCTCCCTTTCCTCACTTAGGATCATGCAAAGCAGTCCGATCCACCTGGACATCTTGGCACTCTCTCGTGGCTTCTGATGGGGAGATTTCTCTACCCTCTCCTGATTTATCATTAAAAGTTATAGCTAATCTAATTCCAGATTTCCCCCTGGGGTCATGGTTGAGGGGAGGTCTCCTTGTTTTGGGAGATTTGTTTCTGAACAATATTTTTGCATCCTTTACTTACCTTCAGTCACATTACACACAGGACTTCTATAAATATCTACAGTTGCGCCATTGGCTGAGAGGTTGTCTCACCCCATCACTTAAAAAAACTATTTTCCCTACCGCTTACTAGCTCAGTTAAAATCATCTAATCATAAAGGTGGAATTTCTTGGTGGTACCAATACCAGCTGCAATCAGGAAGGAAGGGGAAACTGTCATCTCAGGTTAAATGGGAAAAGAATCTAGTAGAGTCTTATCTGAAGAAGAATGGAACATCATTTTTCGCTCCTGGTTTACCATATCCAAGTGTATAAATCATTCATAGATGTTTTATTGATCAAATTGATCCAAAGAGCATATTTTACTCCAGAGCGGCAACATAAGATCTAGCCCTCAGTATCACAGTATTGTTGGAGAAATTGTGGTTGCGTGGGAGATATACTGCATATTTTCTGGTCTTGTCCCTTACTCCGCCTACTTCGGATGCTGTATTTTCAATGATAAGTGCTGTAGTGGGAAAAAGTATTGTGGCGGATCCTCTAACAGCTTTGTTCCATTTTTGTCCAGAGAGTATTTCCTGGGGTGATAGGTATATTATGGGACATATACTAGTAGCAACAAAGGCTTCTATCGCTCAAATGTGGAAGAGCACTTCTATACCTAACTTGACCAGTATAGTGAATAAAGTTCAAAAGCATTTTATATTTGAGACATCAGATTGTAACTATTCCTCTTCTGCTAATTCTATTCATATGCATTGATCCTGATGGGTGGGGTATAGAGAGAATCGGGGACACTCTACTGTATATAGCACACCTGTAGATGTTACTGTTTTAGAGTCTTCTAATTTTGAGTCTGAATTGAGCATATATTTAAGTATATTTCATAACCCTGACCATATGTATGTTTGTATACCAATGTACATTTTATGTCTGGTTTTTGTTTCCCCTTTATCCTTTTTTTCTTTTCTGTATCCCTATTCTAAATCTTTCAAAAACTTCCTAAAAATATTGTTAAAAAAAAAAAGAATTCCCCGGTTGTCCCTTGTAACAGCATTTTTCTCATTGGTTAGCTGTCTGACTGCAAAGCATGAGGTTCGATTCCCAGCTATGACTGTTTTTTAAAATGTGAATATGACTTAAGGGGAGGAGATGTGAACAGAAGCAGAGAGGAGATGCCGGCCCAGGACTCACAAAGGGATGTTTCTTGTATAACGGCAACCTCAGGATAAGCTGCCCTGGCCGCTGGGCCTGCCACGGCGCCCAGGGTACATGCCCCACCCTAGTTAAGCCACTGGCCATAGCAGCCCAGCATTCAGGAAGTAGTCAGTTAAGCAGGTCACATCGAAGCTGTGAGTGAAGAGGGCCATCATAAGGGAGGCAGGGGCTGTACAGCCTATTGCTGCAGTGCATGGTCCCTTGGAGGGGATAAGGATTTATTGCTGACTGCCTCCCCATCCTGCTTGCCCTGCAATGCCCCCTGGTTTACAAAAAAATTAAATACTGAATCCCTTATCCCATCTGGGATGATCAGGGGTCATGCATTAGACTAACTTATTGGCAGAAAAGGTGGCTGGAAGGGTGAAAAAGCTAAACATTTTTCTGCAATCCTCACTAAGCTGAGTGAGAAGTAATTGCGTGACAAGAGGAGTGTCTAGGAGTTGAGTTAAATCAGGGGTGCTCTCTCTCGGAGAGTCAGTATCTGTCAGTCAGGGATGAGACCTTCACAAATTTGCCATCTTGGAAACACTATGAGAAAATGGCTCATGGCTGGAAGAAATGGGGGGGCCAAGCCGACTATCTTTTTATGCTTCTAGAAAGACGATGTTTAAAAAAAATATATATATAAACAGGTTCTATGGTAAACCAAGTAAAAAAAAAAAAAAAAATAAAAAATATATATATATATATATATATATATATATATATATATATATATATACATATACAGTCAGGTCCATAAATTTTGGGACATTGACAGAATTTTCATATTTTGTCCTCTATTCACCACCATGATGAAACAAACAAGATGTCATTTAACTGCAGACTTTCAGATTTAATTTGAGGGTAATTACATCCAAATCAGGTGTAGGAATTACAACGGTTTCTACATGTGCCTCCCACTTTTTAAGGGGCCAAATGTAATGGGACAAACTAAACAATCCTAAATCTAACTTTCACTTTTTAATACTTTGTTGCAAATCCTTTGCAGGCAATTACAGCCTGAAGTCTGGAACGCATAGACATCACCAGACGCTGGGTTCATCCCTGGTGATGCTCTGCCAGGCCTCTACTGCAAATGTCTTCAGTTCCGGCTTGTTCTTGGGGCATTTTCCCTACAGTTTTGTCTTCATCAAGTGAAATGCATGCTCAATCGAATTCAGGTCAGGAGATTGACTTGGCCATTGCATAACATTCCACTTTTTAGCCTTAAAAAACTCTTTGGTTGCTTTTGCAGTATGCTTCGGGTAATTGTCCATCTGCACTGTGAAGCGCTGTCCAATGAGTTCTGAAGTATTTGACTAAATATGAGCATATAATATTTCCCGAAACACTTCAGAATTCATTCTGCTGCTTTTGTCAGCAGTCACATCATCAATAAATACAAGGGAACCAGTTCCATTGGCAGCCATACATGCCCACACCATGACACTACCACCACCATGGTAATTGTGATGCATACGAGGCGCAAAATAGGAATAAATGGTTTTAATGATTAAAAATATTAAGAATGGTAAAAAGTGAGGCAATTCATATGTAAAAAACAATAAGAAATTGGTCCATAAATTTTCTAATGAATGAGTACTTCAGCTTCTAGATACATGGGATCATAATGAAATGAGATAAAATGGGGTCATGTGTTAGAAATAAACATAAACATATAGGCGCCTCAGGAATGAAAGGCAGTTCAATGTTTTCCAAATGGTGGCATCAATGTGTGAACAGCAACATCACATGTAATAATCCCTTTGAGTTATTAAAGTTCAAAAAAATGATTCAAAAGCTGTTTTGAGTACCCTCAGTCATTGAAAATCACCATTGCAGGTGAATACGTGGATGGTGAAAAATGCAGGTTTCTCAAATTGAATACAGTCAGGTATTAAAGTCTCCAGTCTTTACTTTAAACTTCCTCCATTGTCTGGAAGTTAAAGTGGGACTTTCCAGATTGTCTGCATAAATGGGGTGGTGCGCGCACCTCCTACCTTAATGTTGATGTCTGTGAAATATGCTGTTGCCTCCGTCTGGTCGCTCACCGAGTCCTCAGTGTCTGTTCTCCCCAGGATATGTGAGACTACCACCACCATGCTTCACTGATGAGGTGGTATGTTTTGGATCATGAGCAGTTCCTTTCCTTCTCTTCTCTTCCCATCACTCTGGTACAAGTTGATCTTTGTCTCATCTGTCAATTGGATGTTGTTCCAGAACTGTAATGGCTTTTTTAGATGTTGTTTGGCAAACTCTAATCTGGTCTTCCTGTTTTTGTGGCACACCAATGGTTTGCATCTTGTGGTGAACCCTCTATAGTCACTCTTGTGAAGTCTTCTCTTGATTGTTGACTTTGACACATATACATCTACCTCCTGGAGAGTGTTCTTGATTTGGCCAACTGTTGTGAAGGGGTTTTTCTTCACCAGGGAAATAATTCTTCTGTCATCCACCACAGTTGTTTTCCGTGGTCTTCCGGGTCTTTTGATGTTGCTGAGCTCTCCGGTGCGTTCTTTCTTTTTAAGAATGTTCCAAACAGTTGATTTGGCCACACCTAATGTTTTTGATATCTCTCTGATGGGTTTGTTTTGATTTTTCAGCCTAATGATGGCTTGCTTCACTGATAGTGACAGCTCTTTGGATCTCATATTGAGAGTTGACAGCAACTGATTCCAAATGCAAATGTCACACCTAGAATCAACTCCAGACCTTAATTGATTATGAAATAACGAGGGAATAGCCCACACCTGTCCATGAAATAGCTTTTGAGTTGATATTCCCATTACTTTTGGCCCCTTAAAAAGTGGGAGGCGCATATTGAAACTGTTGTAATTCCTACACAGTTCACCCGATTTGGATGTAATTACCCTCAAATTAAATCTGAAAGTCTGCAGTTAAAGCACATCTTGTTTGTTTCATTTCAAAACAGTTGTGATGGTGAATAGAGGCCAAAATCTGAAAATTCTGTCACTTTCCCAATATTTATGGATCTGACTGTATATATATAGACAGCGCTAATAAGAAGACAATTTATTACAATAAAAATAAAACCCAAAATAAAATCAATATAATTAAATGAGTAAGCATAACATTAAATAATGTATACCGGCCAGTTATTGTAAATATCATGTATCAGAGATGTAGGGAACATTAGATAATGATTCCCATATAACCCTTCTAAAAAATTCAAATAGGGTGAAAAAAACAGTCCATAGTTGCAGTCTCAAGGATAGCATAAAGCTGTAATGCATTTAGTATGTCAGTCAGCTTTAGATTAGTAGTAAGCCAAGCAAAATGATGGTTAGTTTGCTAAGAAAGTTATAGGCTTTTGTAAAGTTATTGCAGAAAGATTTGTTAGTGGTAGTAGGAGTCTAGGACAGCAACATTCCTTGTTCTCAGTTGAGGAAAAGTCTATGTTCTTCTCAATTTGTAGACATGTGCCACAACTCATTTTCCCTACTTTATAAAATCCAATGGGTCTATTCGGAAGCCTAGTGTTACCTCCTATTACCTGTTTTATTTATTTTCTGATGTGGCTAGAGATTAATTTTGACTTTAGATTTTCAGATTTTTAAAAAATTACCCGTCCTGTTGGGTTAATTTCTTGTTTGAGAAAATCATCTAATAATAGTAGAAGTATTGAAGTATTCTGCTTGATAATACTCCTAATTTTCCAAGCATGATTATTGTATTGTGTGCAAAAAGACATGGAGTGTTCACTTAATTCACTTAATTCTGTGCCGTTATCTTTATTTTTTCTTCTTTCTTGAAGTAGTATGTTTCTATCTAAAGTGTACACCTCCCTATAGGCCTGTTTTAGGATATCCTCAGGATAACCCTGTTCTTAGAGCGATGTCATAAAGTCATTAGCTTGTATCTCAAATCTTTCTCGTGTGGAGCAATTACGTCTGATTCCTAGAAGTTGGCTTTTTGGGATGTTATTTTTCCATCCTTTATTGTGTGAACTATTATAGTTTAAATATCTACTCTGATCCACTGGTTTGATTAAGGTTTCTGTGACCAAAACATTATACTTAACGGAGAGTGCATTAATGGAACTTGTGTTAAAAGAGGATGTGAATTTTAAACTAAAACTATTGTGATTAAGACTCTCAGTGAAAACATGCAGTGATTCTACATCCCCATTCCAAACAATAAAAAGATCATCTATATATCTGCCATAGAGGATGAGGCTCCCCCTGAACTCACCCCCACCAAGCATGTTGCTCTTCAAGAGCACCATGTATAGGTTCGCGAAGCTCGGGCCGTCCCCATGGCAGTCCCCAGTGTCTGTAAATAAAATTGTTGATCAAACAGAAAATTATTATGTGATAAAATAAACTTGATTGATTCTAATATAAAATTTTGTGAGGTTTCTGAAAGGGTATCATCTTTTTTTTAGGTAGTAATCCACTGCACCAATACCCAGATCATGTGGGATATTGGAATACAGTGATTCCACATCACATGTTAGTAGATGGTATCCTGGTTGCCAATTTACTGTATTTATCAAATTCAAAAAATGTCTTGAATCTTTTATATAAGATTTTAACTTATTAACGTGAGCCTGTAAAAAATTATCTACAAAAAAGGATAAATTATTAGTTGGTTAACCCACACCCAAAATAATAGGTCGACCCGGTGGTGAGATAAGTGATTTATGTATTTTTGGGAAATAATAAAAAGTAATTATGATGGGGTGCAAATTAAATAAAAAGTGTAAAGTTTCCTTTGTTATCACTCTCCGTTAATGCTTCCTCCAACAACACTTTCAGTTGTTTTTGGAAAAAAGTGGTGGGGTTGTCACTCAATTTTCTATAAAACTGTTCAAAGTTAAGAGCTTCTGTAGTTTAATCCACAGTATTCAGAATGACAACCCCACCACCCTTATCTGCAGGTTTGATGATAATTTATCTGTCTGCATAGAGACACTTCATAGCTTTTCTTTCCCCAAAACTTAAATTATCTCTTAGTTGTCTCTTTTCTGCTTGGTCACACATAGTTCTAAATTTGTCCAGTGTATTTTTATAGAAGCTTTCTATGTATGGACCCTTAAATTTTAGCTGATAAAATCTGAGTTATTTGTAAAAAGTTGTTTTTGATAATCAAATAATTTTACCTTCTCTTGATTTCCCTCTATTACACACTCTAATTCATTCTGTATAGATTGTAGAATATCTACAATTTCAGAATCTTCTCTATCAAGTATAATGGGTGTGTTCTCCAGTGTATTTCCTTTTAGTGCTTTAAGGGCAAAATAGCGTTTTCGACATAAGATCCTGACATATCTATTCAGGTCAACAAAGAGACTGAACAAGTTTGGTTTGGATACGGGGGCAAAGTTTAAGCCCTTTTCCAATAAATTTATCTCATTCTGGATTAATTTTTTGGAGGAGAGATTGAAAACACCCTTCCCTTTAGTTTTTATCTTACGCATGAATTTTTTATTTTGCTTTCTTCTTCCTCCTCTGGTGCCTCTATGTCTCTTGTTCTGACTCTTTTTTTGACCCTTTGGTGTTGTCCTGAAAGGCCTGTTGAAATTCCCACGTGTTCCTAAAGAAAACACTACTTTGTGGAGATTGGTCAAACTCCTCCTCAGTTTCTGAAGGTCTAAAAAAATCTCCTTTGATTCAATTCTTTATTATAAATTCTATTTCTAGGGAAATTGTAGTGTTCTAACACTTCAAATCTGTTGTGGTGAAAATTAACTCTAGGATTATTAGTTCTTCTAGGTTGTTTCTATGCTAAACAGCCACCAATATATAATTAAGATGAATGTAATGCTAGCTGAGTGCATGTCCATTTAGAAACATTCCCCCATCCGCCCATACCTTTATTTTAATCAATAATAATTCATTATATGTATCTTAAATTGGGAAAAAAAATGTGGAGTTTGTTAAAAGAATTTTTTTTACCACTTTCATGTATAAGTGGTGTATCTGCATAGTGTTCTAGGGCTTATTAATATAAACAGCAATTAACTTCTGTTATGTATAACATGTAGCCAGATATCCGCTTTTATTAGTTTAAAGGTGCGTACACACGGTACGATGTCTTTGAACGATATGAACGATAACTTGATCATATTGTTCAGTGTGTATGCAATGAACAACCAACAATGCTCGCTCCTGCATGGACGATAACAATGTCTGTGGTCGTCCGTACATGCAGGCCAACTTGGACTATATCTTCAAGAATTGCCTGGTCAGAGATGTGGCAGGATGACTTCACTGAAAGATATCTATCATAGATATATATCAGTGTCAGGGGTGTCTTAAGAGAGGAGGGGGCCCGTGTGCACTCCCCGGTGGCCGGTAGCCGACTGACGCGGCTGGCCAGCCACCAGAGCATTAGTAGACTCCAAGCACTAGAGTGTATTAGAAAATATGGGTGCAGGGCCCCCCTGGACAGGGTGTGCGGTGCGGGGACACACTGCACCCATTATAGATACGCCACTGTCTTTCAGTGTGTACACCAAATATAATTTGTCCTGCACTACAGGAAGTTCAAGGGAAATCGTTCAGCGATATCGTTGGTTATACAGATCGTACCGTGTGTTCGCACCTTTACTCTTAGTCCACTGATATGTACAGGGGGATCTCACACCGCACACCTTGCACCCAAATTTTCTAATACTTACCTCTCTGAAGTACCACGCTGGCTCTAGCAGGCCTGCACAAAATGCCTGAAAAATTGCCACCGCAGCAATTTTCTCTGCGGTTTCCCCACTGCGCATGCAACGCGCCATTTTTCCGGTGACCTGTCAGTGGTAGCTATACCTTTAACAACTTAGTACATGTGAGTGCATGTAAAGAGGGATGTGGTGCCTGTTGCCGCGCAGGTGTACTCTTGCAGCTTACCTTCAGTTGCACCCTTTAACTTTCAGGTTGTATGGGTAACAGACTGTCCTGGTATGTAAATTTATCCAAGCCAATTACAACGATAGCACTGAGGGCTGTCGGTCTCCTTTTGGCGAGCTCCCCAAAGTCTTCTTCCTTGTAGTTTCCTTCAACTCTTCATCGATACCCCTCCTCCGAATCGCTGTGATCTCTTTGTCTATACACTTCCTCTCACAACCGGTAGACATTTTATTTATTTATTAACAGTTTCTTATATAGCGCAGCAAACTCCGTCGCGCTTTAAACTCCATCTTCTTTCAACTTCTGAGTTGCTCTAAAAAATGCTGCCTTAGGTCCTGAATACACGTCTCTAAGGGGTTTACGTACTTGCTCACCACAGGAGCAGACATGGGGTGTGCCCGTTGTGGAGTGACAGCATAGGGGACAAAATTGGCATCTCAGTCCCTGGCCACAGCATCATCTGTACCTAGTGAAAGTCATTTTATCATCCTGGGCGATATTATCCAACAGAATCTCTATCACAAATTGACATTCCTCAACCCCATTGCAAACTGTTCCCGCAGCATGTGGCTGGTATTTGCAAGTGCTCCCATCCTATACGGGGCCCATCGGCAAATTTCCTCTGTAAGTTCCTGAAGTGCAGTGGCAAACTGGGGTATGCACTCTCTTGATCTGGGCAAACAAATGCTGCTGAAGGGTACCAGCAGAAAATGTATTTCCATAGATAGCCTGGAGGAGTTCTTCAAGATACTAGAGGGTATCTCGATCCTCCTCTGGTCCTAAGAGAGGGAGTTCATTGCCAGCTGTAGCTTTAGGTCCCAGGGCACCTTGTATAGGAGAGCGGCTCCCTCCAGCCACATCTTCCAGTCATCTAACTGCATGTTTCAGCCATCATAACAGGGAAAATGGGTAAGGGCCAATGTTGACCCGCCGAGTCACTCCCTTGCTGTCCTTGTCATCAGACATCCTGCCAGCTATGCCAAATGTAAAGAGGGATGCTGTGCCTGCTGCTGTGCAGGTGTATGCTGGTAGCTAACTTTAAGTCGCACCCTCTCACCTTCAGACTATTTAATTCACCAAGGAACCACCGTGTAAGATCCTTAGAGTCACGCCGGCGATGTCTTCTGCCAATAACAGCCACAAGCTGTTCCCTTAGAGCTGGATATGCTCAACGGTCCTGAGGTGCGGGCTTGAGGGCTGAGGTGCAACAAGTTAGCAGGATGCGGCCTTGAGGGCTGGGATGCGGCCTTGATGGTAAAAGGAGCTAGGCCACAACAGATGCCATTGATGGAGGCATGAGCGACAACTGCAGATTGGACCAGGGCAGAGATGTAGGACGCTGATCCGAGGTGAATGTTGTAGGTGCAGCGAGCCGGCAGGCTGAGTCTGAACTCAGAGTAGCAGAGAATAGACGGGTCACAGAAAAGGCAAGATAACAAGATTTGGCAAGATACCGACAGATGGAGAGGCTAGGACAGACAAAAACCAGGGTTCACACAGGCAGGGTGTAAGCTATCAAAGGCAATGTGGCGCCGGTCTGAACATCCTGATATAAGATCCTCCAGCAATGGGCAGAAAATGCACAAATGATTGAGAGTTGGGATGCTGCACGTCTATGCAGCAGACCAAGCAGCACCCATGTCCATCTGGTGACTTAGTCTCCCAGCAACCACCGGCACCATCCCAGTTTGGCGTCCACGTTGCCTGGTGGCCTGGGAGGCTGTCCTGCAGCCGGAAGAAGCAGTGTAAAGGTAACAAGCTGCGGCGATGGTTTGACACAGACCATATGGGTAATGGAAGGTCCTGGTATGCAAAACTGGTCGACACAATGTTCTAGAAGGAAGGAGATGATAAGAGAGCAGTCCTTCCCCAAAACAGACCAATACGCCCTACCGAACCAAGAACCACTCAAAACAGGGATTCGAGTTTTAAGTGAAGATCATCACTGGCACTTTTGGCCTCAGATGCAGAGTTTCACCTATGGGTACTCATGCACCAGTGGAAAACTTGACCTTGCACCAGAGTGCAAGGCTCACTGTCCATCCAGAGAGAAGATAGACAGGAAAAGACAAAACAAACAGTAAGAGACGGTACACACACAGATGGTTCTCATCGTAGCCGATCTTGTCACTGCGCCGCTTCCTCTACCACAGGTCCTTGTAAGGAGACAACACCACAGCCGTGCAGAGCCCTTACCTAATATATTGTGTGTTACACCACTATGCTTACTAACTTCAATAACAGAAGCCCTCAACTCACTGACCTAACAGTTGGGCCAAGCAGTGACTTTGGCCCACTTCCCAAAGTCACTTTATTCCTTACAGGGCTCAGGCCTATGGGTCTACCTACAATTGGGGAACATAGGCCTAATGCCTGACTGATGACACAGGTCTTGCACCTGACAACCCTGGGGTCTACGGAGGATTTAATATAGGTAGTGGTGACCTAGGGCCGCCTACCCATACTGCTGTGAGAGGTTGCAGTGGGGTTCTCTATTAAGTTCTTTTGCATCCCACCACTGCAGCCCTTTCCATTCCTCAGCCCTGCATCCTGACATCTGACACCATCCTCAATGCTCTGCCGCGGTCTTCTTTCTTCTCTTCGCCGGCACCACCCATTTGCCTCTTCCCACTGGCATTTCTTCCTTGGCTGGCTCTTCAGAATTCTTTTATTCAGGAGGTCTTCACTCAGGTCCCTCTTCTCTGCTGGACTGACTAGCTCAGCTCTGCTGCTCCTAATATAAGATGCAGCGAGCACGGCCAGCTTTGATTGGCTGCTGGTTCGTGAGCCACGATTGGGTCGTGACCGCACCAATTGCAAACTGCCACGTTTCTATTAGACAAGCTTGAATCCTTTCAGATACAAGCTCGTCCATACCAGCGCTATGCCGTTGTGCTGCATAAGGCAAGATGGCGTCCCCCACCAGCCCAGTGGACATCAGGTACTGGTAAAGGGACCCTCGCCTCCTCTTCCCCAGCCAGGCACCCTCACATATAGTTGAGTATTGGATGGATCAGTCTGTAACACACTATTAATATGTGACTGCAGATGACAGCTAAAGGAACAAACAGTCAGTAGCAGCTCTTGAACACTGGTGGTATAGGTGAGAGAGACTGCATGCAGGAGGCTACATATATATAGTATACAGTATATAGACTGTACTGATGAATGAATCCTTGCTGATGAAGGCAGACAGTACACTGGTGTAAGGTAGCGCTAATTACAACAGGTGAGCAGATGGTAACTCTTAAGGCCCCCATACATCAGAGATTGATTGCAGCAATCGTGCAATTTGCAATCGATCATGTATAAAAATCTTTCCTTTTTTCAATCGATTGCAGATTGCAGAATTGCCACAATTGATTGCAAAAGGGAAAGATTTTTATACATGATCGATTGCAAATTGCACGATTTCTGCAATCAATCTCTGATACAGTGGCGTAACTAGGGCAGGGCGAGCGGGGTGCGTGCCCTGGGTGCCGTTGGACCAGCGGCGCAGGGGGTGGCGCCGCCGGCCACGGTACCAGCCCGCCCGCCCTAGTTAGCCAGTGTAGCGCCGACCGCAATGAGTGCGGTCAGCGCTACACATTTACACAGGACCGGCGCTAGGCTTCTAGCGCCGGTCCTGTGCTGCACACCTGAGCCCGTTCCCTCCCCCTTAGCACTTGCCCAATAGCGCTAGGAGGCGGGCTCAGGCTGTGCATAACACACGCATCGCCGCCAGCACTGGCGGCGATGCGTGTGTTAAACATCAGCCAATGAGAGTCAGATAGACTCTCATTGACTGCTGCAGCACCCACTGCAAGAGCCGGGCTTCCGTCTGGTTCCTGCAGTGGGTAATGGGACAGACTTCATGACGTCTGTCCCATAATGCTGAGCGCGCCAGCCTGGGAGGACTGGCGGGCGGCGGCGGCGGGAGCGGCGTCGCGGACCGGAGCAGCAACAGCAGCGTGGATTCAGGTAAGTATGTTTTTATATATATATATTTTTTTAACCTATCTGCACTACTGGGGCCACAACGGGGGAGCGGGGTGGCTACTACTGGGGGACCTCTACTGGGGGTGGGGGCACAACGGGGGAGGGGTGGCTACTACTGGGGGCACCATTATTGGGAGGACCTCTACTGGGGGGGGCTACTACTGGGGGCACTTAATTGGGAGGGGGAACCTCTACTGGGGACTACTACTTGGGGGGGGGAACTACCACTGGGGGCATTATAAAAGGGGCCTACTACTAGAGGCACTGCACTCGGGGGACCACTACTGGGGGCAATAATAGGAAGGGCCACTACAGGGGGCACTGGATAGGGGGGATCACTACTGGGAAAACTGCATGGGGGGAGGACTACTGCTGGGGGCACTATATAAAGGGCACTGCATAGGGGGGGGACTACTACTGGGGGCACAATATAAAGGGCACTGCATAAGGGGATACCGCTACTGGGCGCACTGCATTGTGGGTACTGCTACTGGGGGCACTGCATAAGGGGGAACACTACATGGGGCACTGCATTTGGGGGGGCCACTACTGGGGGTACTGAGTAAGGGGAACTAATTGGGGGCTGTATAAGGGGGACCACTACTGGGGATACTGTATAAGGGGCACTACTATGGGCCTGCATAAGAGGGACCACAACTGCATACTGGGGGTACTGTATAAGGGGTACTACTGGGGTTAAGGTGCATATGGATAGGAATGTTCAGTGTGAAAATAAAGGGGTGTGTCATGTTGACACGCCCCATTTTTAAGTGATCACTCGTGATGTCAGTGGTGAGCTTTCGGCTCTAATAGAGGGGCTTGCGGTAGACGAGACCCTACCACAAGGGTCTCGTCGCAAGCCCTGATGGTTGCGATGGTCTTGACCATCGCAACCATCAACCTGGCCGCTCCCTAAAGCTGTTGGTGGTCCCCCACAGCCTAGCGAGCGGCCATGAGGCCGGCTCTGAAAATAGAAGCGGCCGCCCTCATTCAGAGCGAGCGCTCGCATTTTGCGAGCGGCTCTGAATGAGGTCCTGAGTTTGTTACTGCTTCTGTCATTGGAGACCAGGGGGTATATTTACTAAGGTGCGGGTTTAGAGAAGTGGAGATGTGTCTATAGCAACCAATCAGATTAGCTGTATCTAGCCACCAGCTATTATCTTCTAGACCATGGATGCTATATAAATCAGTAGAATCTGATCGGTTGCTATGGGCAACACCTTCACTTTTATAAACCCACACTTTAGTAAATATACCACCAGGAGTCCTAGGACTTGTTGTACAGGCAATGCAAAGGTGGCAGAGAGCAGTTTAAATCAGAAGCACCAGCATAGAATTGGATGTGAGAGTCATGTGCAGCGCAGGGACGCTGTGAATGGCGACTATTATTATGCTGACTTCTGGCAAAATGGCGCGCTTGCTGCACCGGCATCACAGTGTGGGGTAAGAATGTCTAAGTACCTGATTTGTGACAATAGGCTACTGCGCAGCTGTGATTCTAACTCACAGCTGAGCAGATATAGCAGCAGTGCTCTCCTTTCTGTACTGAGCATGCTCTGACCCTTCCTCAATGTTGCTTCATACCTGCATGCTGCACACCCTGACGGGGTGGAACTAGTGGCAGGCTCTTCCTCTTGGCCTCCTCTGAATTGGGACCCACCCTGACGTCAGCCGCCCTGGGTTGCACGGATTGAGCAACAGTCACACAGTAGGAGAGAACATGGCAGTTGTGTCCCTGCTGCTGAGGCCTGAGCTGGGTGCTACTGCTGGGAGCCCGGGCCGCAGCGCCCATGACTGGGAGGAGCCTGAGCTGTGAATCTGGTGAGGTCACGTCTGCGTGCTCTGATGCCACATGCCAAGAAGAAGCACTACTGTGGCATAATGTGTATAAGGGGCACTACTGTATTATAATGTGAATAAGAGCACTACTGTAGCATAATGTGAATAAGGGGCACTACTGTGTGGCATATTGTGAATAAGGGGCACTCCTGCAGCATAATGTGAATAAGGGGCACTACTGTAACATAATGTGAATAAGGGGCACTATTGTAGTATAGTGTGAATAAGGGACACTACTGTGTGGCATAATGTGAATAAGCGAGCCATCGTGCCCGAAGAGTGGCGAGTGAAACCTTTTGCCCCCCCCGCGTTCTGAACCTTGCCCCTCCCCCTTTTGTCGCAGGTCACATGACATCAGACGTCCAGTACACCACCTTGTTCTAGACCACAGGTTCTCAAACTCGGTCCTCAGGACCTCAAACAGTGCATGTTTTCCAAGTTTCCCCACAGAATCACAAGTTAAATAATTAGCTCCACCTGTGGATCTTTTAAACTGTGTCAGTGAGTAATGAGGACACCTGTGCACCTGCTGGGTGACCTGCAAACCATGACCTGTGTGGGGTCCAGAGGACCGAGATTGAGAACCACTGTTCTAGACCTAACCCTCAGCTCACTCCTAATTGATTCAATCCATATTGTTGTGAAATGTAGATGAATAGACAGAATTGTGGGTCAGAGGTTATAATATATAAAATGTAGTGACACTTGAAGCTTGTTATTATTTCCATTATTGCCATTAGCATTATTATTGCCATTGTCATTATTGCCCTACAGCCAGGAAATATGAAGTTTTTTTTTTTTTTTAAAGAAATAAAACCCCATGCAACGGACCGAACTGTACAGCACCATGTAAGGGCATTATGACCTGATCAAACATGGCCGCTTAGCGGCTAGGGTTCGGCCCCGCCCCTACTCGTTTCGACGTCTTCATGGCGTGTTTCTCGTCATAGTGTTCCGTTTCCTGTACCTTGCTGCGTATCGTGTGTGAGCCGCGGCCTGCTGGTCCTGTAATCGACCGGCCTTTGAGATGGGAGTCCCGGCTTTTTTCCGCTGGCTGAGTCGCAAGTACCCGTCCATCGTGGTGCACTCTGTGGAGGAGAAGGTGGGTGATTATACGTATTCCTGGTAGGGGGGGTAGCGTGTGATTTCTATATGCCCTAGTGGGCCTGATTGTCCTTATGATCCCAGCTCCCCCGGCCTTCCCCTCCTGTGTGTATGTAATGGCTCCGTGGGCATCTGTTACTATTGTGTCTCTTGTCTGGATGCTTATTGTACTGTTATTAGGTTGTGGGGATGTAAATGTGCATGTATCCATCCAAGTGTATGTATGTATGTATGTAGGTAGGTATGTATTTGCATTAATGTTTGTGCTTATGAAGCCCCGTTTAATATCTTTATTTTGCATGTGTTTTATTTGTGCTAGAAGTCTGCCAGTGTATCATGTAAGCACAATGGGTTTGGGAAGCACACATTGCTATACCTGTGCCTGGAAATGTTCTGCCCCTGGCCTAACAGGTAGGCCGCACTTTGCTCAGAGTATGGATGGGCAGCAGAGATCTATGGATGGGCGTCAGAGAGTGTCTGTTAAGATTGATTTTATTTATTTTTTCCCATGACTGGTACATTGCGATTTTTGCATAGACTCTGGGGGGGGACCTGATGTTTTGAATAGAATTGATCCTGATGCTGCAGCAGTGATATACTTGCCTGTATTCCAGCATCTCTTGCTCTTCTGCATTTGCGTTGGCTTTTTAATTTTTTTATTTTTCCTATTTAACTGCGCAGGTGTGATTCTAATTTAACGGCGCATATGTCTTAATATAGAAAATCTGTATTTTATCGATCATCTTGTGCATTTAATTCAGACATGGCTATCCCTAGGTCAAAGAGCTGTCCCTCACTTTACTCCTTCCTCATCCCTATATTATGCTGTAGCTTTTATTAAAGTAATATATATATTTCCACTGTAGGCTATTATGATTGATTGGTCATTGGTTAGAATATATTGCTATCCATTCATATTTTAATACATTATCTTGATGACTAAATCATTTTAAAGCAGATGTAAGTGTCCTCATTCAACTATGTCTATACAATATACAGCGCTCGACGCCTGGTACAACAGTTGCTCTGAGAGGAGTAGAGTACCTTTTTATTCTTATAAACTTTGCGTTATGTTCGCATCGCAGATGCAGCGAAACTCCACTTAAGGTGTGTATCCACTAGCAGATAGTGAAACGACAGTACGATTATAACATTGTAATCGTACAGACTTTCTTCTTCTCCTGCAGTGCCTACACTGAGCGATATGTCGTTCAGTGCAGACACCCTCCCTCATCCCTGAACAAGGTCAATCTGTCGTTATCGGCAGATTGACCAGCATGTTCAGGCGATGATAGATGTCGTAAACGACCAGGAGAGGCGTGCAGCGCTGGTCATTTCTGACATTTTAATGCCCGGTTTGTGCATGATTAATGAGCGATTTAACGATAACGTTCAATCGCTCATTTTAATCTGAAAGTGGATACCCGCCTTTAGTGTACTAGGGACGCAGGGCTGCAACTTTGCCCGCACAGGGATTAGTTTTAAACACGTACAAAATCGCAGATAAAGCAGACGGGAACTTGCCGTGAAAGAAAGCCACAGCCACTTGCATTGGAGCTCTTCTCACCTGGGTTCAGAAACGGTTGCACACAGATTTGCAAATGTTGCACATCAAAATGATCAGTACAAGATGGCAATGTAGTTCTGTCGTTCCCAGTTTTAGTTATGCGAACAATCCGCACATTTTAATGTATGAAGATGTTCAGCATGTCCGAGGGGCTATTTGGCGTGACTTGAGTAACAGTCTATGGGGACACCCCTGTAGCTGCCTTTTTACCAGGTCTTTAAGGAAGGCCAGGGACACATTATTTATTTGGTCAAAACCCATTTTTAAATGTTTTTGTAAAATTTGTTTGGCATTGACACTTTTATGGTGAGATTCCCTCTCCTTGAGCATTTTGAGGCTTTTTGCACAGTAATGTGAAGCTATTATCTTTGACTGTTTAATAAAGATAATGTTGCTTGGGTATGATTTTATTACAAATACTTTGTATCCATTTATACTGTCAAATCTATGTGGCTCACCCTTGCTTGTGGGCCACAACTAAAACATCTAGTAGAGATGGGTGAACATGGGCAGTTCAAGATGGATGTTATTGTTGTTTATTGTAATAAGCTTAAGGCTGCTGTTCTTGCTAAGGATTTTGACTCATTATATTGATACGTTATGATTTTGATACCAATAATATTACACAGAGCTGCTTGGTGGATTGATACAAATAACATTGTTTCTTGAAACAGAAGGTAATTATGGTCCAGGTGATGTTACATTCCAGGAGGTGTGGGGATACGTAAGGTATAGTAGCTGCAGGTTGGGATAGTACGTATGAATATTGATAAGGCAGCAGTATTACCATTCAGTGGGGGCGAATCAATCCAGTGCGATGTGAAAAGCACTGGGAAGGAGTTCCCAGAGCCATTCATTGTCCCCATCATGTCTTGCACTTAGTCGGAAGATGTCGCGAACCACGTCTTAAGCCAGGTGTTAAGAATCTGTAACCGCCATTCTCCGCCTTAATTGCTGGCTGCAATGCTGTTAGCGCTGGCCTAATGATGGGTACATCATCAGCGATAATTATATCGCTTAACGATTTTCCTTTAAAAATCTTAAGTGTGCTGGAGGAACGATATTATTCATCCACACACCGACAAACCAACAACAATCACGGATCCCTAATGAGACAGAACGATGTTGGCCTGCATGCATGGGCGATGGTCAATATCGTTATCGTCCAGCGGGAACGCGCATCGTTGGGCTTTTATTGCATACACACGGAACGATATATTGTTGAGCGTTATAATTCATATAGTAAAGATATATTGTTCCGTGTCTACGCACCTTAAGCCTGAAAAACCGTATTGCAGCCGGCACTTAAGTCTGTTTTCTGCTCGCATTTCAGGAGGGTGCAAGCAGAAATCCTCTAAACTAAATGAACAGCACAGTCAGTTAAATAGCTCTGTGAACTCCTTCCCGGTACATATTGCGCTGAATTGAATCGCCCCCAATGATAGTAAAGCAGCTATTGGCAGCTGTTATCATTGTGTAGCTAGTAGTGGTGTGTTATGGATGGAGACCTAAAACATGAATTAATCATTGTAGGAATCTTAACACTTCTGGTTGTCTACTAGCTTGCAGCAGCTGTCTGATACTTTTGCTTTAGTCTTCATGTTTGCTGCTCCTAACATTGCCAGGGCACTTAATCCACGAACAGATCAGCAATTGAAGCACAGAGATGGTAACAGTTATGACAATTGAAATTGCTGGATTCAGCAGCTGAGATCGTGTTCTAATACATCTTCTAAATAGCCCGACCCTTGGTATTAAGCTAATGTGAGCTCCCACTGCCTTTACAACATTTTAACTGTTTTATATCTGAGAGGTGCTTTATATTGCACATTCTAAGGCACAGCTATCACAATCTGCTGCCTGCATGGCAGTAAAATATATGTATAAAAGCATGATGAATAATAAACCAAAAAAGGCAGACAGCGTACATTAATATCCTTTTTAAACGTATCTTGTTTGTCACCAGTTTATTTATATAGCACACACATTCTTCAGCACTATACAGAGAATATTTGGCCATTCACATCAGTCCCTGCCCCAGTGGAGCTTACAGTTTATGTATTCTACAACATGTACAAACCCTAGGGCTAATTTTTGTCAAGAGATTTTTAACTTGCCAGTATATCTTTGGGCTGTTGGAGCTAACTGGAGTACCCAGAGGAAACCCACGAAAGCACAGGGAGAATATAGAAACTCCACACAGCTAGGGCTGTATTGGGCATCAAACACAAGACCTCAGTCCTTTGAGGCAGTTATGCTAACCATTACACCAACCGTTCTGCCCATTAATAATTGTTTTTTTTCTATAAATTAAAGCTACTGAACAAAACTAATAAGATCCCCTCTTACTCAGTTATAATAAAAAAAATATTAATTCATGCCAGTTACTTTCCCAGTGCTTCACAAACTCTAGAGTTAAACAGCAGAAGTTAGAATATTAAGGTGGCCACCTTTTGAAGCCACAGTTTTTGAAATCGCACAGATCACCACAAATGATTTGTAGAATGTAGACAAATTATCCTGTATACAATGCAATCACCACCTGAGAGGCTCCTAGAAGCGCTTTGCTCATTACAGTTCTGTGGATGGATGATATGTGCTGCTTCTGATCACATCCATTGTGTAAAATTGAATTGCCCCATTTCACCACATTTAGGGGCCTATGTATCAAAGCTTGATGAGAGAGAAAAAGTATTAACCAATCAGCTTCTGTCATATTTCAAACAGTCTATAAAATGTAAGTTAGAAGCGAATTGGTTGGTGATTTAGAGCTTACAATTTTGTCTCATCAAGCTTTGATACATAGGCCTCTTAGTGTTTTTGAAAAATGAACTGCTGTTTATTTTTTTTATATTATTTAATCTGGTGATGTGAGAGTTTTTATGCTGGCCACTTAAGTATATAAATAATGACAGTTTGGTTATTTTAACCATCTAAGTTGTTACCCACCATAAACCAGAAAACTTTTATATTTGTTTAAAACATTATAATTTGTTTGTGTAAGTTTGCCTTTCATGTATGGCATATGTGGCAACTATTTTAACTGGCCTACCTATGTATAATGGAATAATGCTCCATGTCTAAAATACAGTACTTTATATTTATTTTTTTACCTTGAAATGTTACTTGAAAGTATTGGGTACATACTGGGCCGACGGTTCGGCTGACTGGATGACCAATCCAATGACTGGTCGCTTCCAGCCGACTCCTATTGTCTACTTGAATGTAAAGTGCAATAAGCTCAATTGTAACGTGTGCTGAAATCTTAATTACCAAACAAATGTTTGTTTTAAGTAGGTTTCCTCCTTACACAGAAGAAAAAAGCATAGTGCTTCATAACACCAGTTTGCAAGTTAGGTGGACAACTTTATTGACCATATCAAACCGAAAGCTGTGTATGGTCTTAGGCTCTTAATGCCTTTGGCGGACAAGGCTTTGAGCCTACAGAGTATGGATAATTGGTAGAAAAGCTCTTGCCCTCTTTACTTATTATTTGTGCCTCTGTGGTTACCATATTAACCATTATTATGCAGCAGTACAGTATATATTGGCACTGAATACAAGATAAGGAAACTGAAATTTTGAACACGAGAAGTTTTAATTGATCCTATATCTGGCATAATTTGTATTGACTGAATTGGTGATCAGACACATATTGCAGTCTGCGTGTGTGTGAGGTGGACACTTGTATCAGTCAGTCTTATGCTGCGTACACTGTACGATTGAAATTGACGATAACTATATCGTTCATCGTTAAATCGTTAATTTTTATGCTACCAACGATGCGCGTTCCCGCATGGACGATAACTATATCGATAATCGTCCATGCATGCAGGCCAGCCTGGGCGATATCTATCAGTGCCTGCAGGAGGGAATGGTTGTTTGTCGTGGGTGATATTGTTGGTATGTGGACGAATGAAATCATTCAACCAACACACTGGGAATTTCAAGGGATATCGATCGCTGAATAGATCGTCCCGTGTGTACGCAGTATAAGATTTATTTGACCGTTTTAAGACTGACCTTTTTAGACTTTATTCACATTTGCCCTGACTATGGCTTCTTTACATTGGGTAAAATATACCTAATATGAAAGAAAAACATAGTAACTCCCGAATATGTTGTTCCTCATGGCAATGTTGTCTTGTCTATAAAAGTACATAATGCATTTCAGATGAACATATAATCCAGTGCACACGTTTCTACGCATTATGTAACACTGCACCAATCGCAGTGCTCATCTAATGTCACATGTTCTATAGTGGTCTAAACAGCTGGGACTGCTGCAACCTTTTTTTAGCACTTAAATACTTTTCAAGCAATTATAAAGGCGCCTACTACATTATACAGCTACTCTAAACTTATGAATGAAATGGCAATTAGAAATATTTAAACTGTTGACTATTAAAATGCTAATTATGCAACGAGCTGGGCCACACATTTTACTGATGCCTGAAATTACACTGCTCTCAACCTGACATGTTGTAACTCCATGGATTACGTTGCGTGGTCTCTTCTTCCAGGTAATTGCTACCAGCAGCCTTGTAGTGCTTCACTACTGCCTTGGAGGTGCTTGCTCCTGGTCCTCTAGTTGAATGGCTCCGGACACAAGACCACCCCTACAGTGCTCTGTTATCTGCAAACTACTTGTAATTCCCTAGAACTGCATACAAAAATGAGTACAAAGTATTGAGCAAATATTTGCTTTCAGAGCAGAATTAAAAAATGGAGCTTCCTGCAGTCTCTCGAGTTTACAAGGAATGGTACTCACTGGGTGTTGTGTGTATTGGTTCCGTGCACTAAATGAGATCCGAGGAAAATGGTCAGATTAGGCTAGCTGGCAATAAGGTGACAGGAACTCACATAACCACGTGTTAGAACTAGGGGTGAGCGGGTTCGGTTCTACTCGGTTCCGTTCGGATTTAAAAACCGAATCTTATTGGCTATCAGCTGTCACGAGTTTTGGAAAGCCAATAAGATTCGGTTTTTAAATCCGAACGGAACCGAGTAGAACCGAACTCGCTCACCCCTAGTTAGAACAGTGGTATGCAGAAGATCATCTCTGAACATACAGCATATCAAACCTTGAAGTAGATTAACTTTGTGTGGAATAGTGTTTTGCTTCTGGTCAGTTAAAGGGCCCCATACACCTGAGCTGCAATTCCCTGTTACGCCGACCAGCGACCAAAATCCGCCCATCCGCGGATATTGATAATCGGCAATTTGTTGGCAGATTGGGCAAATGCAACCTTTTAAATCCGGACTCGCTGCTTTTGGTCATTTTTGGATCTGGATTCAGGGGATTGAGATTTTTCAACATGTTGACTTTCCCCAGTCCTGCCCTGATGATGGCAGAGCAGGGACTTGTGACAAACCATTTTGGACGTATGGGCCCCTTAAAAGGAAATTGAGGCTACGGTGTGCACAGGATTACCAAAACTAGATATTTGGATTGGGAAAAATGGTTCCTGGCCAACAAATATCGATTTCAGAATTTGCTGTTAACATGCATGCATCCATGTAACTAACCTGCCAAGTCTGCAGTTCAGTCTGGTGGTGGTGTTGATGATGTGGGGAATGATTTCTTGCCACACATTTAGGCCTCTTAATATGAATTGACAGTCATGTCACAGTTTACCTAAGTATTGTTGAACATGTACAATATATCCCTTTATGGCCACAGTCTGCCATAATGACTGTCTCCAGCAGGATAATGCACCCTCTTCCTAAGCATACTTCAACTCAAGGTGGTTCCACAATTGCCAGATCACAATCCCATAAATTAGAGGTTCCCAATCTCTGCCATTACAGTCCAGATTTTAAGAATATCCATGCTTGAGTCCAGATGGTTAAATAAAATTGACTGACATGCTAGTTGTCACATGTGCACCAGCATGGGTATCCTTAAAATGTGGACTGTAATGGCAGAGTTTAGGAACTTCTGCCACAGTGGTACCTTTTTTAGATGTGATGGAAATGGAGATTTGTAGCTGATACAGCAACTGCGTGATACGGAAATGTCAACATGAACCAGGATCCAGCACCTTGTTGAATCCATTTCAGAAAGGATTCAGCCTGTTTTAGTGGAAGATGATAGTCCTAACCAGCACAAGAAAGGTGTACATAATGGAGTGGTATTTGGATAGGTGAATTACAAAACAAATCTATTTGCTTAATGTCTCTGTTAAGTACAGAAAATGATTGGCAGTCATGTGTAAAAAGTTAATTTCCATTTTTATCAATGTTTTTTATAAGGCTGTTCCCTCTCTCCCTCCCCCCTCTCTCCCTCCCCCCTCTCTCCCTCCCCCCTCTCTCCCTCCCCCCTCTCTCCCTCCCCCCTCTCTCCCTCCCCCCTCTCTCCCTCCCCCCTCTCTCCCTCCCCCCTCTCTCCCTCCCCCCTCTCTCCCTCCCCCCTCTCTCCCTCCCCCCTCTCTCCCTCCCCCCTCTCTCCCTCCCCCCTCTCTCCCTCCCCCCTCTCTCCCTCCCCCCTCTCTCCCTCCCCCCTCTCTCCCTCCCCCCTCTCTCCCTCCCCCCTCTCTCCCTCCCCCCTCTCTCCCTCCCCCCTCTCTCCCTCCCCCCTCTCTCCCTCCCCCCTCTCTCCCTCCCCGGCAATATAGGCTTGGAGTGCTTTTCAACAAGTACTTTTGCATAGGGAAAATGGGCCTTTGCCACCACCTTGTGTGTTTTGAAGGTTGTTCATAATGCCATGGCCAGGCCCAAAGGAAAGTTCCCACCAGATGCAGCACTAATAGGGCCTTTATGACGTAGTGGGATTTTGGTGTATCATGACATAACTGAAATTAACTTTCAATGATTAACTGTGTGGTGGGGAACTATTGGCAGATTTCTATAGGTGCACCTTCATTTGTGCTCTTTTTAGTTTAAGCTTATCCCTACACTTGCATTATGGGTTGCTGACTTCTACATTTTTGGTTGTTTTTTAGTTGTTTAATTTTTTTTCTTCCTTCCCTCTCCACAGCATAAAGAATGCAATGGAATCAAGATACCAGTTGATACCAGCAAACCAAACCCAAATGAAGTGGAGTTTGATAACTTGTATTTGGATATGAATGGCATCATTCATCCATGTACTCACCCAGAGGACAAGTAATTTGCTTTATCTTTGTTTTTTATTGCTGTGCATGCCATGTAAGATCCATCTGTAACACCTTTCTCTTGTGTAAACTTCAGGCCAGCACCCAAAAATGAAGATGAAATGATGGTTGCGATTTTTGAGTATATGGACAGATTATTTAACATTGTGAGGCCCAGGAGGTTGCTGTACATGGCTATTGATGGTGTGGTAAGTATTGAGCTTCCACACAACAATGCATTTTATACAGCACTGTGCATATAGGGATTAATACAGTTATCCAAACGATTAGTCTTCAAGAGGTTGGTCAAATTCAATTGTTTTATCGCTACTTTAAGTAAATGGGGCCAGATGGGTGATATTTAATTGTTTATGCTAAGGAGCCCACGGGCGCCCATTACTTGTCGCACACAAATGTCCTAATTAGTGTGTACAAACGCCCAAGTTTTCATGGATTCCTGTTCGCCACCCCAGGAGGGGTGATCAGAAATCTGGGCGTCCAATCGGAGCAACAATTGAATAGCTTCGTTGGGCGCCCATTACTATGCGGCGCCCAACCAACAATGGAATCTCCCCTAATAGTGCTGTGGAATTGCTGTAGTGATAAACTGTTAAAGCTTTCCCATGGTTACATTAAATACATGTAATATGTTTCTAGCATTTACATGTTTTGTTTATTCAATAGGCTCCCCGTGCTAAAATGAATCAACAGCGCTCTAGGCGGTTTAGAGCTTCCAAAGAAGGTGTGGAGTTGACCGACGAGAAAAACCGTATACGCGAGGAAGTGCTGTCCAAGGGTATGTTCGGTTATTTTACAACTTATATTCCTCATTGAAATGCCAGCTTCTTTATTCACGTTAACAGACTTGTTTGGATGCAAACTGAGGCTTCCGCCACATTACCTAATTCACCTCATAAGCCGCCTAATACACGGCAGAACCTTTTTCTTGCCAGCCTCTGTTTTTTTTTTTTTTTCCCTTTAAGCGTCTCTTGTGGTGTTTGTTGTGGAGCGCTTTCTCCAGTTCCATTTAGCGCTTCCCCTGTATGTAAAACTTTATTTTGGTTGCAGGGATCTGTGCGCTGTTGTCACTTCTCAGTTCTGGCTGTTACTTCCTGATGGCTTTTTGTTTTAAGGTCAAAACTATTAAGTGCCTGAATAATTTTACTTTGTTTCAAACTATATAATACTGTTTGAAAAGGTTTTTATGTTGTGTGGAAGTTATTCTTACAAATAAAAATGATGAAAAACAAACTTGGCTAGTCCTCATCTTCCAACAATCGTGTATTCAATGGCTCTTTAAATACCGTCTGGTCTAGCCTAGGCAATAAAAGTAATTCAGCAGTTTGTGGAATAATTGTGAATATTTGGTCATTAAGGGATATGAAACGCCTGTGGACCTAAAACTGTTAAAGAGCATATAGCATTAAAATTACAATATAATATGTATAAAGCACAGCATACAAGAGTTGCATTAGATTAAAACTCATAAAAACCAAACTTGGGCAAAGTTTCTCATGACCTAAAATTAGAAAATGATGGTGGTTGAACACAACTAAAAAAAAGTTTTCTATTTAAAGCGCCCATTTTCTCTTTTCACCAGGTGGTTATCTACCTTCCGAAGAAGTGAAAGAAAGATTTGATAGTAACTGTATTACACCTGTAAGTAGTGCGAGAAGCACCCCCTAGTTCCTGTTCTACTTCTCTCAATGTCTATTAATAATGAGGATTTTTCCTTTATAGGGCACAGAGTTTATGGACAACCTGGCAAAATGTCTACGCTATTATATTGCTGATCGTTTAAATAATGATCCTGGCTGGAAGAACCTTACAGTAAGAATATATCTACCTTATTTGTGCTATTTAGCGACATGTTTGTTGCCACCAAAGTTTGGTACATGAATTGTTTATCTCTAGCCCATTAGTGGAGGGCTGTTCCTTTTCAACTAGTCGGAGAAAAGAATCCCTGTTTAAAATGACTCCTATTTAATATAGGGATTATGAGCGTTTTACTTACTTGTGCTGCTACATCTTTGTAGGTCATTTTATCAGATGCTAGTGCACCAGGTGAAGGTGAACATAAGATTATGGATTACATCAGGCGACAAAGAGGTATATAATGTGTTGATTATTTGCGTGATTTAGCTCAGTTGTATCTCCCATGATAACTTACTATTTCTTTCTTATTAATGTTTTTCTGAACAGCTCAGCCTAATCACGACCCAAACACTCATCACTGCTTATGTGGTGCTGACGGTAAGCGCTAGATTGTGACTTTGTCTCTAATGTAGAGATTAAAGTAATTCCATTGTGCGGTTTATGCTTGTTTTTTATTAATTACAGCGTTCCTTGCAGTTTATAGGTCAGCTTCTCAAATGAAATGATCAAGCTTTTGTTAAAAATCTCTATGCAAATCAATACAAGTCAAGAATAAATGGCAACAATTTTTAGCAAAATATTTCAACAACTGCAAACATGACTAGAACTGCTGCGTGGAATTGTTTGAGGTTGAATAAAAACATTCTCCCTTTGCGACTTCTAATTGAGACTGGACAGCTGCTCGCATACATACATACCTACCTACCTACCAAAAAGAGTACATTTTGTACCTTGGCAAACGATGTTGCAAAGTAAATACTGGCTGCTTTTGCATATAGCTGACAAATAATTGACAGCTTTAGTTTTACACTGCAATTTAAAATTGAGTTTGGACACGCTCCTTTGCACATTTTAAATCTGCCCCACCTGCAGTGCAGCGTGGTTTTGCCAAGGTGTAAAGTGTCTCTGTGCTGCAAGTTATCATTTTTAGGAAGGAAGTTTTACTACTAAAGGAATGCAAGTGTGGAAGCCAAAAGTCTCCGGTTAAGATTCTAGTAATTTGCTAAGTTGTACTACCTAAAGCTGGGTACACACTGTACGCCCATCATATAGTGTGTTCACCCAATCCTCAGTTTACACACCGTTCACTGCATTATCCAATCTGATATGCTGCACGTCAGATGGGATGATGTAATGTACGATGTGGTGCGCGTTGAGTAATGCTTACGCACGAACACACAATATATTGTTTGCCAGCGTGTACACGATGATTGCATAGTGTGTACAGGAGAAACAATTAATTGGATACAATACCCCATAACATATTTTGGCGTCAATTGCATAGTGTGTACACTCGACATCTTGTGTTCTGGGCTTAGTGAAATTGAGACAACCATTGCATCATTTGTTACACCGTTCAAGTGTGTACCTAGCTTAAGTATTTCAAAGGCATTTTCCACTTCCTAGTGACTTCTTTTTTTTTTTTTTTTTTTTTCTCTCTATTTGGTGGCTTGTACGACAGGGTTGACAAATGTATAATAGTCATATTAACCCAATATAAGTAAGGACTGAAGGAAGCGCCATTGGCTTGCTTCCACCCCCTATTTTCCTATATTGTGTGGTGCACAAGAGGGTGGTATCTTCTGCTCTGTACCAGCTTGCAGTGTGGGGCTGACATAGGCGCAGCTCCCAGCACATCACTGACTTGGATGAAGAGCAGCAGGCATATTCTAGCGCCTAGTATGGGGGCCGTCGTGTGAATACACAAGACCTCTTCAAACTCCGAGAGACAATTGTTGCTTATGGTCAATCTGGAAAAGGCTCATTAGGCCATTTCACAGCGGGAGCTTATTTCCTAATGGAGAATATTGAAGAGCGTCTTCCTCAGAGACCTGAGTCCAAGCAAATTCACCAAGAGAACAACTTTGCGGGTTGTGAAAACTAAAAATATCCAAAATGCTGTTACAGATCTTTGTTCCCTTGGTATATGTTAAAGCTCATGACCTTCAGCCAAACAATTATGACCTTGATAGGAGGGTAGCCATTAGTAAGGTCTTGATCTCCACAAATACATCACAACACGTCAGTCGTGCAACGTTGCCTCTGAACCAAACAAGACTGTTTGAACAGTGCCCTCAGCATGAGATGAAACTGCAGCCTTAATGCTGTTTGGCATAAACCAAACACTACCTATTGCAACAAGAACCTCATGCCAACCACTAAGTACCATGGTGGAGGGTGATTACTTGTGGTTATTTTGCAGCCTCCAGCATGCAGTCAGTGCACCACAAACTCCTGTATCAGAAATAAGGCTTCACCTATTCTTCTATACTCTGACAACTGAGCCTTGACTGAAACTGGATCATGCAGCAGCATGCTGAGCACAACAGCAAATCTGCAACTGAATGGCTGAAAAGGAAACTGTTTTTAATTGCAGAGTCAAAGTCCATACACTGACTCCATTAACATGCTGTGACAGGACCTTAAGAGAGCTGTGCAAATTAACTGCTATTCATGTAGCGCCTATATATAGTGCAGCACTCCTAAAGAGAATTTGTAATCATTCACATTTGCCCTTGTTTCAGTGGCTCTTACAATCTATATTCCCTACTACATGAATGCACAAACACTATGGTAAACATCAGGAGCCAAGTAACCTGACACTATGGTTTTATTGTGTGGGAGGAATGCAGGTCACGCAAAGGAAGACCATACAACCTCTACACAGGTTGTACTCATGGCCCCAGCAGTGTGAGGCAGCAATGCTAACCACAATGTTAGTTAAGTAAAGCAGTGTTTTAAGCTGGAGTGGACCAATATGCCTGAAATACAAATTAAAATCGGTAAACGCATTCAGGAAACTATTCACGTTCTTGCTACTAAGGGCTTGCACTTTCACACATGGCTTCGTGTTCAGTTATTATCTTTAGGGTATAATAAATAAAACTAGAGTTACAAAAAGTTTCTAAATCAATTCACACATAAAAACACTTAGAGGACCCTATAACACCACGTTTTTAAATCCTTGTTTATAGAAAAGTGTGTATGAAAGACTGTATTGTCATGTAACAGGATGCAAAAAGGATTGCTGGTTTAAGTGGTTTGCAATTATATCTGCCTGTCTCGCATCTTCTAGTTGCCTTGCAAACCTTCATTAACTAGTTGTGTCTTCAAATTGGGAATTGTGAAGTAGCGGGCATTAAAAAGAACTATTCTGGGATATTCTTAGTCTTCTGCATGGTTTGTTTTTCAGCTGATCTCATTATGCTGGGACTGGCTACTCATGAACCTTACTTTACCATCATCCGAGAAGAGTTTAAGCCTAACCAACCAAAGCCATGTGCGTTATGTGGGCAGATGGGGCATGAGCTAAAAGAATGTCAAGGCTTGGCCAGAGAAAAGAAAGGCGAGGTAAAGCTCTTCATAATTCCTGCATATCGCATGAGAACATGAAGCGCTAAAAGTGACGTGATGGAAGTGTGGATTGCTTAATAAGTACTATGAGAGTTCATAGAGTGTTTGCAATTAGTTATCTTATTTTCTTTTTAACCATATTTACATGACCTTTGTTTTTCAGCATGATGAGTTTGCCAGTACTCCTCCAGGCTGTGAGCAGGAGTTTATCTTTATTCGTCTCAATGTGTTGCGTGAGGTATGAACTGTTAAGTTGACACTTTGGAATGTATGCTACACTACAAGTACACACCATTACAAAGCTGCTCTATGTTTCAGTACTTGGAGAAAGAGCTGGTTATGTCGAACTTGCCTTTCCCATTTGACTTCGAAAGAACGATCGATGACTGGGTGTTCATGTGTTTCTTCGTGGGGAATGATTTCTTGCCGCACTTGCCATCTCTTGAAATCAGGTACAACCGTCTCTATTTAATAAATTGTCACTTACATTTGTATTGTAGGGAGCCAGTAACTGGTGTTTAACTTTTTTTTTGTTTGGTCACAGAGAGGGTGCTATTGACCGGCTTGTAAACATTTACAAGAATGTTGTGCACAAGACTGGGGTGAGTGTCTGTCTGCTTTACGGTTTGATTCCCCTCCTCATTTCTACTCTCTTGCATTTGAGATCTTTTACATTAGGAAGGTTGGGCTTAATAAAACCTGCAATTAACAAATACTAGGTATATAGCCTGCTCTCCAAGGCCAGTGATCGAATCCTCTCTATGAGCTGACAGTGGCCATTCTGTTGTCCCTGCATTTCTGATGGAATGTTACACTAGTAGGTATTTCATAGTGAGAAGGTTTTGCTTCCATATTGTGAGGCGCAGCCTATGTATGTAATTCTGTAAGTGAACAAAGTACCTGCTGCAGGACCATGGGAGCCAGATATCTAAAACACATTTATAGTGGCTTGGTTTGCTCTCAAGCAATCTTGAGTAATTTTACTGATCTGCACTTAAAAAGAGGAAAATCTAAAAGTATCTAAGGAGGTGATTCAATTGGGCGTGAGGTAAAAAACCTTGCCCCCAATTTTTGATTACTGAGGGTATGCGCGCTCCTGATACTTGCAGTATGCAATCTAAAAAAAAAAGTGGTCAGAGCTGAAAATCCTTCAACGTGTCAAAAAAAAAAAAAAAATACTCGCCGTCTCGGGTGGCCTCTGCAGCCCCCTCCCCTCCATCTTGTCACTGGGCAGGGGGCTGCTGGGTGGTGCAAGGGCTGCTAGGAGATGTAGATCTTCCAGCGCTGGCTACAGGGGAGGGGGGGTCTCACATGGGGGGTGGGGATAGGGTGTCACAACGGCGATCTCTCTCTCTCCCCCTAAGGACTAATTAAGCTAATTGGAAGCTTCAAATTATGTAATTAGTCCTCGAGGGTGGAGGGGTCGCCGGGGGTCCCAGAGCAAGTCCTGCTGACTGTCGTACAATGCCGATATTTGCACAAATGGTCAGTGTTTTTCAACTGCACGACCCACATATGTGCATGCAGAGGAGTAGTAGCAATCGACACTGTCTCTGAAGTGTATTGTGTGTGTGTGTGTGTGTGCGTCTGAGGAGCCACCTCCCAGGAACAGAGATGCAGATGGGTGTGTTATGGGAGTGTCTGAGGTGTCGCGTTCCTGGTTGCGATCTCGAACACTTCTTGTTTACCTTGGAGGCCATACTCTGACGGTGATTCTGCACCTAGCTTGGGGCAGGTCCAAGTTTGCATGATGTCTGAAGACGCAGTATTACAGCGTCTAATGACGCACAAAGCAAGTGTCTCAGTCCTTGCACATTCTGCTGCATGGATGCACCCCAGGGGAAGGGCTAATAACCATCATTAGCATATAGTCACAGATGCGGTCACAGCCCTTTAGTGAGAGCATCCTTCCGGTGTTGGCAGTTTTTGTTATGATGGTTCCCATTTACCGTTACAGGGCTACCTCACAGAGAGCGGGTTTGTGAACCTGGAACGAGTGCAGATGATCATGCTCGCAGTGGGCGAAGTTGAAGATAGCATTTTCAAGAAACGGAAGGAAGATGATGTATGTTAGTTTGTTAAACTTTTGCTCTCTCTTAATCCATTTACTCCATGCTATATCTCCTTTAAACCCTGATATGCTTTATAGTGTAGTTTTATGCTGCAAGTCATCACTTTGCAGAGAGATGAGATGGTAGTTTTGTTCCACCTGAGCAAAAGTGAGACTGAAATAAACTCCATGTAAGAATCGGAGCTTTCCATTATTTGCCAATTGTATTTACATGTGTAAATGTTTGTTTTTCTTAAAGGATGGCTTTAAAAGAAGACAAAAGGAGAAGAAGAAGCGAATGAAGGTGAGCTTTTTTTTTTTAATGTGGGCGGTTGTGAAATACTACAGTACATTTTTGGTCTTCTAAGATCATTTCTCTTGTTTGCCGATTCTCTTTTAGAGAGAACACAACCCAGCTTTTGCTCCCACCGGGCAGTTTGCACCTCGGGCATTAGGGCGGGGAAACATGTCCCTCCCAGACACAATCAGCAACCCGCGACACACTGCCTATGAAATGAGAATGCAGAATTCTGTAAGTAACTGCTCATTTTTCGGGTCTTTGCTGTAGGTAAAAATGAAAATTCCCTGAAAGATTTTCACATGTCAAAAGGTTTTCACTGCTGCTCTGAAGATTAAAGCTACCTTTTCTAAATTAAACAGTTTTCAATAAATAAAACACTTCTATTGATCTGAAATGAATGTTGAATCTTTGTGAATCACAATAAGAACTCATAGGAACTGCTATAGGTGGCTGTAGCAGGCCATGGGAGGAGATTGTAATGGTGACCTAGATGATCTTTGCTAGGCAGCACACAATCATTGCTAGCGTGCCTTTCTTGTTTGACTTTGAAAGAATTGCTGAAATCAGGTGACATGCATTTTTGCCTAATATTTTGGATTGCAGAAAACAGCAACTCTATTTTATTTGTCAGTGAGGTTGCAATTGTCCAATTTGTAAACATTTGTAAGAATGTAGTGCTAAAGACTAGGGTGAGTGGTAAGGTGCGTACACACTGGGCGATATTACTGAGTGATTGCGACATCGTAATCATGCACCTTTATGTCAAACGACCAGCGATGCGCGCTCCCGCTGGTCGTTTCCGACACTGTCCATTGCCTGAATATGCAGGCCAATCTGCCAATAACGACAGATTGGCATGTTCAGGAATGATGGACTGTGCCTGCCTGAACGACTGATCATTGAGTGCAGACACTACAGGTGATCAGGAACGACTGTACGATTACAATGTCGTAATCGTGCTGCCTTTCCTGATTACCCACCGTTAGTCTAGTGGCCATATTGGGGTCAGATAGTGCAGGATATTTTGTCAATGCACAGATAGCTCGAGTCATTATTTTGATGTACAATGTGACAAGCTGTTTGCATTCAATTACACAATAGCCAAGTAACAATTTGGTGTGAAATGCCAAACACCTAATGGATATCTATTTATGCCTTTTTAAAAGGGCATAATGTATAGACTCACTTTGATAAGGAGAGAGCATAGCACATAAACAGCACATTAAATAAATTACTCATGCGCAAGGTGCTGCTTATTAAAACAAAATAATTGTATCTGATGACCCTGCCTTTTTAATTTAACGCTGAAAGCAAAAATAAAAAACAATTAGAAACCTAGGTAATTGAAATATCTCAAAACTGTAAAAAGATGCGCCTTGCTATTGGCAGTATAGGTTATTTATGCTTCCAAGTCATTGACTTGAGAGAATTTCTGAGATATCGCCATTCAGGGAGCAACTAAAATAGGTTTTTGTTGAGATAAGTGTTGCAACAGGCAGGCCTTACCTTTTTCCTATCCGTTCCCTTTATGTAAATATTAGGAAAGCCTAATGTTTCACCAGAGAGCTTTTTCACACAAATATAAAATATTGTCATTTTTTTGTGTGCTGCCCATCTGTGTACTCAAAATATTGAAAATTGGGTTTAAGATAGTGTAGTAGTAGTAGTAGTAGTTTTTATATTTGAGCAATTTATAACAAATGCAAAATAAAAACCGCATATCATGGGATATCCAGTTTGCCTTTGTTTTAAGAAGCTATTGTTAGCTCTATAGTGTCTCCTGGATTTAATGTACAGATCAGAGCCTATAGCTTAGTTGCTGTACTGCATCTGCACTGTTTCTTAATGCGTTTCATCATCCAAGGATTTAATCGCTGGTGCATGTTTGTGCATACCATTTTGAGGAGTTGGGACCAAGAGAGAGGTTTCCAATTCATATACTCTTGGTATAAAAGACATTTGAATTAATGACTAATCTAAAACAAGTGTGTTCTATACCTAGAGTATCAATAGTGAAACACTTTGGTTGCTTTTGGGCTAAGCCATTCAAGTCAAGTTGCTGGATTTTGCTTGTTTAGTTCTTATTGGTCTAGGCTCCTATAAAATGGTGACCAGAATGTACAACATTCAAGTCATTGGATGATCAAATGAGTAGTGCAGTGGTCGAAACAGGAGAGATTCACTGATCTGTCTGAGAATTGTGAGATAGACTGGAGATGCTGAACGATTAACCATTAATTACCTGGAACGTAGTCAACTGGATGTTTGATATGCTCGGGTTATGTGGTGTTGTAATAAAAATAAAAAAAAATAATTATGCTGCAGTTTTCTGTCCAAAATATTGTTTTAGGTTTTGATCTCGTTTAGAATTTGTTTAGTTTATTTTGTTGTCAATTTGTCTACTTTAGAATTCGAACGACAGCCAGTCTCCAGCAGGAACAAAAAGGAAAGCAAATGACAGTGACAGTGAGCCCGAGCCAGAAGATAATATCAGGTGAAGCCATTTTTGTATGCAGCACTTTGTCACCAAATTGCTGCATTTGGGTAGAGCCTAATGAATGCCATTTAGATTATGGCGGCAGTGCTTTTGGATAATTTTCTATGATCTTTTTATGAAGGGTAACAATATTCAGTAAATTCCAGCGAGATGCACGAGCTAAAGCTGTTAAATCCAAGTATCTACATTAGTATGCACGCTAGCTTGCTTTCTTTAAGCCACTTTTCCCTTTGAGACCATGCACTGCATTGGTTAGACATTAAATGATTTTGATTTGATTATGTGATCTGAATGCCAGTGTATTCCTGATGAATATTTAACCCTTAAACTTGGTTGCTTCAAGTGTGTCACATTAACCGATTTCAATGGGGCATCTGTTTTGCATTCCAATTGTACTACTTTGATCTGTAGTGTGTAAAATCGTACTTCAAAAATATAATTGTGCAGGTGTCTCATTAACACCTAGTACATGATTTCTGTGGTCATTTTGGTTAGACTTTTTTATATTTTGCATTTCTTTTGATGTGAATGAAAGGTAAAGTAAATATATGAATACATAAACCCCAAAACATTTGACATTTATGAAGCATCTTGGTGCTAGAGATGTAACATTTTTCAGATGTGGGGGAGGGGGAAGCCATAGACCGTTATGTATTGTGGTGGTTTCATGGCTGCTGGTTGGCTCCTTTTTGGTTTGGGATGCGGTTAAGACCAGCTTTTATTTGGTGTGTCCATAGGAGTGTCATTTACCCTACCTGGGTTGTTATGGCTGTGTATGTTCTGTAGTACTTGCTTGGGACACTGGCTGAGACGTATATGTGCAGGAGTTCTCTGCTACCATCCGTTATGGTTTTATGTTCTAGTTTAACCTTTTGTATGTTCTGCCAGGATATTATTTATCTCCAGGTAAAACTTGGTGAAATTACCATTTTTCAGGCAATAAATGTGTATTATGGAGGTTGGAGGGTATTAGGAGTACCCCAACAGTGCATGTTTTCCAGGTCCTCTGATAGAATCACAAGTTATGGAATTGGCTCCACCTGTGGATCTTTTCAAATGTCAGTGAGTAATAACTACACCTGTGCACCTGCTGGGCGACCTGGAAAACGGGAACTGTAGGTAGCTCACAAAGACCGAGGTTGGCTTCCGCTGGCCTATGCTGTCTCAGCCAGTCCAGCTCTCCTAAGATGCCTAGAGCACACCCTGCAAATGGCCCATACACTCCTACGTTTTCTAAAAAATGCTGCTGTCAACTGACTTTAAGATGGAATCCTCAAAGCATCTGCCACCACTAATCCATCGCCATGCGTGCGCTGTGTGGCTTTGGCGCGTACACAGTGGCAATAAAATCACTCCACTGTGTTCATTGACATTACATCCATGTCTGCATCAGACCCATTGTGTAAACTCCTATACTTTGTAGCCCTAGAAATATTTTGTGTAGAAAGCAGCTAAGCACCCTGTCATTTGTAATAAATGGTGAATAGCCCCAGCAAAAAAATGAAATCTCTTGAATTAATATCATTGCTTACTGAATACCTGTGAAGAATATATACCTATGGGGTTTTTCGTCTGAGCTATAAACTGTAAGCAGGGTTGGCGCTAGGCTTTGCTGCGCCTAGCGCCGTCCTGTGTTGCCGCCCCTTCCCCCCTCCGCTCCCTCCCCCTGAAAGCTACATAATCACTATAGCGCCGGGTGGGAGGGTGGCCGTATCCAGCGCCCGCAGAATACAATGGCGCTCCGGGCGACGGCCCGGCTTGCCCGTGCCTATAGCCGCTACTGACTGTAAGCATTACAGTGCGATTGTCTGGTTATTTTCACCTGCATAAATCAATTGGCAATGCTAATTGTGGAGCCACTATGATTTTCTCTCCAGACTGTGGGAAGATGGATGGAAACAACGTTACTACAAAAAAAAATTTGATGTTGAATCCTCCGATGAGAAGTTTCGCCGTAAAGTTGTGAAGTCATACGTTGAAGGTCTCTGCTGGGTCCTGCGATACTACTACCAGGTACACAAGGCACATTACGATCTCCTGTCGCATGCTCTGTCTTCTCGGTTTTGATAGGGAATCTAGTTCATAACAATATCAAGCTTCAGAATGTACTTACATCTGCTCTTTGCTGCCTGTCAACAGAATGAGTAGACAAAAATGCTAAATATTGCAGGTATTCAATAATTACTGGCAAACTGTCAAAGTAAATATCCGTGCTCAACCTGTCATTGTGATGTTACCTGGAGTGTTAGTGAAGTGATCAGAGTCTGATAAAAGCTTTTCATAATTGAAATGTCAGACGAGAGTTTATTTCCAAATATAGAGCAACTGTACAATCCAACGTCTGCTAATAAGTAGTTATATGTAGGGAGGGAAAATTAGACTCATAACACAGTTGGCTACATGTTAAGTAACTGTCACATCTTAGCTGCTATGTGTACGGCGTTTGGTACATTTCCTGGCATTAAACATTACTGGTTATATTGGAAATAATTCTTTGCAATACTATCAAAGTCTCTTTTATGGAAAAAACTTAATTTGTATTTATCTACTCTCCTGTTTGACAAATTATTATTACTCTCCTGTTTGACATAACTAAGACACTAGTGTATGCAGGATTGCAGCAGATGTTGGTAAAACTTGCACATAATTTTGTAATGCACTTGTGTACAATACTTTGACACTTAGTTTGTATTGTAAGTAGAACTAATGTTTTGGAATTCGTTACATTTAAAGTTCATATGTAGAAAAAATAATGCACACACCTTTTCTGTACATTACATTTTTATTTCCATTTTATAGCTGCATAGGAGCTATGCTCAATGTGGCACAAGGTGGTTTTGCTTTGCCTTCCTGTTGGTGGGAGGGTTATTCAGATCCGTGGTTTCTTATGCACTCCGTAAGCGGTTACTGGTCACTCCTACTAGTGCCGCTTAGCCAAATCGGATACTCGCTGTCTGGACAACCAGGCTTGTTACTTATGTGTGATTGCTGCTGCACCACTTTGCTGGTCCCTCTGGCTGGATCCAGCTAACTGCTTCCTTTATCAGGGCTGCTTGGTATCAGGCAGAGAAGTATTCAGTCAGGAACACCCCAGGGTCTCTGGTGATGTTTATTGCTCAGCAGCAAGTCAGGCCATTGTCCTGTTAGCTACTCAAGGTTGATTGTGTTATATTGCATGAATCTGTCTGCACTATTTTCTTAGCCATTGTAATCTGTGGGGGGAGGGGCTGTATAATTTAGAGCGCCTTCCACTTAAATGTATGTCCTTGGTGTAACACATCTGCCTCAATTTCACAATTCTGTAATTTCACCATCTATAAGGACATCTCACCTGTTATCTGAAAGTTTTAGTCCACCCAAAGTGATTTTTACAATTGAAGGTGCACTACATCATATCAAATATGCTTTACTCAGACTAAAGATTGCTTTGTGAATGGTAGAACAGTAGTTGTGCACATGCTGGTGGTTATTGATGATGATAAATTGAGGGCAACAAGGCGGTGTAGTGGCTAGCAGATCCCTCCGTCATTCGTTCAGTTCCCTACCAAGGTCCTGTCTGTTTGGAGTTTGTATGCTCTCCCCATGTTTATGTGGATTTCCTCCATATTTCAATAACCTTAGTGGGTGGTGTGTCCATGTAGTAGGATATATAGATTGTAAGCTCCATTGGGGCAGGCGCTGATGAGCATAAATACGCTCTGTGAAGCGCTGTGCAGTATGTGTGCGCTATATAAATGATAAATTGTAAGGTGCTTTCTCCATTGTAAATCTCCTTATTTTCCGTCTTGAACAGGGGTGTGCTTCATGGAACTGGTTCTTCCCATTTCACTATGCTCCCTTTGCTTCCGACTTTGAAAATATTACAGATCTCTTCTCAGACTTTGAAACAAACACCAAACCAGTAAGTGCCCAGAAATAACACTAGGAGCCCCTTGTGTTATAGCATCAGTTAGTTGCATGTATGTGTAGTTTAATTTAAAAAATTTTTCCTTGAGTTCTATTGCCCATCTGATTACATGTCACTGTTTTGTTGGCCCTAACTCTTGCTTTTGATGATGCCTTTGAGTGTTTTGCTCGTGGTAATTAGGTTTCCCCTAAGGTCCCCCCCCCCCCCTCCCCAGACCAACATTTACGGTTCAATCCTATTGACCGCGAAGGGGTTGAGTTGCTGTTGCAATGGCATAGAAATGCCGGCAACTGCACCACAACTTGCGACCCGATCTCACCCTAGACTCAGATTTATGTACATCCGGTACCGTAAGTACAGCCAGACTTAATGGCACTGCGAGGCAACTTGTGCTAATAGGTTTGAGCCCTTTAATGTGTATATTTTTGTTTACATTTTTATTAACTTTACAAAATAACCTATTTCTCACCCCCATTTTTAAGTATTGTGCCAGATGCTGCTGGTCCTTTTTAAGATGTTGGATAGTTTGCCATATGCTGAAGATAAACACCATCTTTTCTTTCTCAGTTTAAACCACTAGAGCAGCTGATGGGGGTGTTCCCTGCTGCTAGTGGCAACTTTCTACCCCTCACATGGAGGCGACTCATGACTGACACGGTGAGGTGTTTATTTTTTTTTTTGTTTTTCTGATCTGGTTCAATGTCTTCCCATTTAGTACAGTTAATTGCTTTTCTTACAACTTGTTGCTACAATGGGGAGGGGTTTAACCTGTTGTAAATTGGCTATAGTTCTTCTTTTTTTTTTTTTTTTTTTCTCCTTTTCAGGAATCTAGCATAATTGACTTCTACCCTGACGACTTCGCTATTGATTTAAATGGAAAAAAGTTCGCTTGGCAAGGTAAAGCCGACAAACTGAGTTAACCCATTTGTGTCCTGGTAAAAGTAATTGACACATCTAGACTTAAAACACAATAACTTGATGAATATATGTGAAATATATCCTTTTATTTGACTCATAGGTTTAAATTTACTATGCTGTGGTTCATCCAGGATTCTGACAATTGGCGCCTTTGACCGATAGATTTAAAACGCCAACTGTAATAAATGCTGGGAAAAGCCTGAATTGGCATTCATTTCTGTTGCCGTCATAAATCAGTGACTTTGACAAACCGCTCCTTAGTAAATCTACCTTATAACATGGCTTGTCCAATTAATCACTTTGAAGTGTTCAATGATGACATCAATAAATGTAAAGAAATAAATAAAACCACCTGGAGAGGAGTATGACTTGGTAAAAATCAACTTGTATGGTTTCAAATTGAAATCAGTCTATTATATGGAAAGACAGTATATCTCATTGTAAAATGTGTGGTTTAAGTTACATTTCCAATATGTGACCTGTATAAAAGCAGTTGTGCCTTTTTATATGGTCTCCAATCCCTCTCTAAATTGTAATCTCTTTATATTTTCCGGCAATGACATTTATTCCTATTAAGTGATTTTTATATTTACTTTTGTCTGCGATGCTATTATAAAGGTGGCCCGTTAACCTGCAAAATGATGCACTCATTAGCACTTATTTTTGTCTTGTAAATGCCTGATAACAATGCGGTTACCAAAAGTTAACGCTTCAACCTCAGACTTTGTGAAGTTGGCCTGTATTGTTACGGGCTTATCAGTCCCTATGCATTTCTCCTGCCTTCTCTAGTTAATTGATTGCTTCCTCTCCCCTACAGGTGTTGCTCTGTTGCCATTTGTTGATGAGCGCAGACTAAGAGCTGCTTTGGAAGAGGTTTACCCTGACCTCACTCCTGATGAAAGTAAAGTGATGATATTCGTCTGTGTTGTCTGTCTAATCACTTAGGTTTTTAGCATTAGCGTCCTTGTCGTTTATGCTCTGCTTGGCTACAAATGAACAAGATATAATGGATGACTGCTATTGATTGTCTTTAAACAAATCTGTAACCTTTTGCTTCATAGATGATTTAATTGCAGTAAATTGAATGATCCTTGATACATAAAATGGAGCCTAGGCGGATGCAAAGTAGAATAGAACCACCTTGCATGAAAACTTGTTAATTAAACTCTCATTTGCAGGTTTCTTGTGTGACTTAAATGATCTGTTTTCACAGGAAAGCCTCTATGAGTATCTGTTTAAACAGCAAATGGCAAACAATTAGAAAAAGTGGGAATTTTAGCAGCGTAATTAAGTTTTTAAATTGCTTTATGAAAGCAGAAATCATATGCAGGAATGAATCCGCTTGTGTTTGGATTATACGTTAATGAACTTAATGGCAGCTTTTGAAGAAAAACACTCCTGGTTCAGCACTCCATCATTTGTGCTAAGCGCTGTTATTTCCTTTTCTTTGTGTCAGTAAGAAGAAATAGTCTTGGAGGTGATCATCTGTTTGTTGGGAAACAGCATCCCCTAAATGACTTCATGCATGAGCTTTACAAGACCAATACTAAAGAGGTATGTCATGTTCACTTCGTTATGGAAAAGCTGAATCATCTAAAAGCCTGTTGACAAAAAATCAAATAGTCTAGGGCGCCGTGATTGAAAAATTTGGAAACCACTGCACTATGCATATTCCAGTTCGTGTCAGCTTTATCTGTGTTGCAGTGGCTCATCTCTTCAGCTCATGTTTGGTCTGCAGAGCAGTTAGATGCCCGGAATGGCACCTTGGCACGTCCCTTTTGTTGTGCACTGATGCTTAAGATGCTGCACTACACACTCTTGTTTACCATAGCAGTGCAGAGGCAACAAATGCCACTTTATTAGCACAGGATGAATTTCTTCTGTGCTATGGACAACCAGATACTGCAACACTGAGCAATTACTGAAAGGAAGCAGAAAGCATAATCAACCATTAAATGTGCTTAGTGTAATGACTGGGCTAATTGGCATAATGGCCCAACCAAAATTTGGTGAATGCAGCTTAGCTGGTGGTACCTATGTTTTTCTATTGACCCATATGAAGAACAATCCTGCACCAGTCAAGAATTTTTCGTGTCAAGGGATCATGTGAGCAAGGTAGAAGGGACATGCTGCATTGGGATGTAGTTTATTAGACTGGTGGACTAAATGCCGCCGGTCTATATCCCGACACCAGATGCCCGACAAGTGACTTAAGATAGGCGTTGGTATTTCAAAGCCTATCTTAATCCCGACGGCAGAATGCTGAAGGACAGCGGACAGATTGAGGTAAGTCCGGCCGTCCTTAGCGCGGTGGGGGAGGGGAGTTAGGCAACGCTGGGGGGAGGTTAGAGTAAGGCACCCCCTGGGAGGGTTGGGTTTAGGGTGTGGGGCGGGGGGGGTTAGGTTTAGGCACCACCCGGGGAGGGTGGGGATATAGGAGTAGGCACCACCCCTAGAGTTTTTAGGGTTAAGCACCACTAAGGGGGGGTTGGGGTACTTACCTGCTCCAGTCGGGCACTTCATCCTGTCGGGCATCTGCTGTCGGGATTTGATTTCAATCCCGTTCTGCTGCATCTCTGTCCTTTGTTCACTCTGGACACTTGTGTATATTGCTGGTGCATTCTTTATATGGTTCAGTGAAGCTTGTTTGAAGTTTTGGTTAACCCTAAACCTTAATGCCTTACAGTAGATATTAATGCGCTTGTGCTGGTCCTTACAGCAGGCCTTTACCCCCATTGAAGTGAAGCCAGTGTGTGTACTGACTGCTGCATTGGGCTCCTATATAGGGCTGTTGGGTAACAGTTGGTGGTCAGTTCTACTGCAGCCCTATAGTACTACTGGTTAGAGGATGGGAGCTTTAGGTACAGACTTAATGGAAGAAATAATTACATATCTCAAGTGTAAATCTCGGCCCCTGTTTTATTTTGATTACATTATTGCTATTTACCGCTTTTCATAGCCAACTGATATACCACCAGAGCTGTGCCATGGAATTCAGGGAAAACTTGAAACCGATGAAGGAGCTGTTCTACCACACCAGTAAGAATACTATGTCTGTTTCTTAGTAACATGCCACCTTGTTCCATTACAGTGTAATCTAGATATAAGCATCTCTGCATTGGGCATGGACAGGTTTGTATTCATGCCCAAATTTAAAACCTGAGATCTTATAGTTCAGCCAATAAGAAATAACTGCTTTTATGTCTGCAATTTGGTTCTGCTATTAGCATCTTAATAGTTTTGTACTAATTGCATGCAGTTAAGGAGAAATATGAGTTTTCAGCTTACCTTTTGTTAGGTTAATAACTTGGGTTACACTTTAGCATGCTGATTATCACGGAGAGCCTGGCAGCTAATGATGGCCAGAAAACTTTGCGTTCCAGGCAGTCCAATTAAACAAATCAAACTATGCTCCTATCAATTTGAATACTGCATTTTATTTGTAGGTTGTTTATAGTGCACAGCAGTCGTCTATGGTGCATATACTCAGATCTGTTTGATTTTTATTTTTGTTTGTTATGCCAGGAACCATACATACAATTCAGCAGCTAATGATGGCTTGCTTTGCTTGAACTGTATAAAGCTGTTTTTAAAAAAAAATATAAACCTAATTTATTTATTTATTAAGTTTCTTATATAGCGCAGCAAATTCCGTCACGCTTTACAATTTCAATTAACATTATACTGGGTTGTAAAAGATATACAGACATACATGTATGTAAGAGGGCCCTGCTCGCAAGCTTACAATCTAGTATTGATTGTACGGAGGTGATTAAAGGCACATGTAGTCTCTGCTGCTTTATGTAGTTTTTAATTAAGCAACATGTGGCGGTCTAGCAGGTGTGGAACTATGACATTCCGTATACCCTACCAGTGTATGGCTTGCAGTTCATACCACACGTTTGGTTCCACAACTGCCTATCTCCTCTGTATCTGAATTGCAACTATTAATATTCATATGATAAAAATGAAACCTCTGAAATGAGCTGTATCATTGAGTCCTTTCTCTTGTGCTCACAAGCCGTCCTGCAGAACATGACTGCAGGGAATTTTTTGAAACATTAGATAACTGATAATAGAGGAAACCCTTTTTATAGGGGCATATGTATCCATTAATGGGTTTAGATCCGATTTAATTGTAATTTTTTTTTTTTTATTGCTGCGGCAATAAGAAATGAACATGTATCAGAAATCACATACTTGGACAGGGGCCCCCGAAAGGAGCCCATAACTGAGATGTTAATCACATTACCGGTCACTTCACTTCTGTTAAGTGTGTCTGCGAAGCTACTGCGCATTCACGGTTCGCTGACCACGACTGCTCTGGAGGGTTCCTGGTAACTTTTGCGGATTGTTATTTATAGGCGATACAAGAGTTTGGCTGTCATATTTGTTCTGTATATTAACTTATTTATTTTTTGACTGTTTTAGGGTTGTGGAGTCCCCAGTACCAATGTTGAGAGATTTGTCTCAGAATTATGCTATTAGGTATGTAAAAGCACAAACCGCATGTATTGGTCACTCTGTGTCTTAAGTCCAATCTTGTGCTCTGTGTCTGGGTGGAGTAAACTGGTCACACCCAAATAATTTTGACTTTTCTATTTTATGCAGCATCAAATTTAAAGACCCACAATATAAAGATGGATTTGTTTTCAAAGCTGTGGTTCTACAAGGGGCCAAGTAAGTAGCTCTTTTCTCATGTAACTATAGAAGTGGAAACTTTGTTACTTTGTCAGACCTTTTTAATGTTCTTTTTTTCCCCTCCCACATTTGTTTAGAAAACCAGCTATAACATTAAAACCAGGAGATTGGGAGAGAACAAATAACAATGGCAGGCCTTGGAGGCCACATACAGGTTTTAATCAGAACAGGAAAGCTGTTCACTTGGATCAATCGGCCTTTAGAACGTTAGGGTAAGTAGTACTATGATCGTCTCCCAGTTTATAGAATACGTTGACCTAATTGTGATTGAAAGAGAAAAGACTGTTGTCCCTTATCGTATGTTAGTTCACATGTGGTGGGCCAAATTGCAGACCAGATCATGTAAGGCTTAATCTGTATGGCCATTGGTAGTGCACACTTGAACCTAATCTGATTACCTTGACTGCTAGTTATTTGACATTTGGGGCCAAATGTAATAGGTTGAGAATTTAGAAAATGTGAGAGAAAGTGCTCACATTTTTAAACTCCGCCAATGTAATGAAGTCACAGAACATGCAAACTTGCATGTTTTTCAGACTCAAAAAACTGTCAAGATTTAAACTCATCCAGGTGTTTCCTGTTTTGAAAATACAAATTGATCAATGGGCTCGATTCAATTCAACGCAGATTAAATAGCATCGGGAATGAGCCCCTGGAGCTATTCAATTCAGCGCGCTGCTAAGCCTGACTAAGGATTTCTTCTCGCAACCCTCTTGGGATGCAAGCAGAAATGCGACAAAAGTACAGGCACGATGCTGTATTCTGCCCTTAGCGCGGTGGAAACAGCATTGTGCCGGGAAGTTTAGTCGGAGAATGCCCATTCTCGCAACTAAACACCCTGTTTAAGGCGCGGGAGAATGGGCTTTCCCTGACCTAACAGCGTACAGAATTTAATATAACTCCGGGAGCTCATTCCTGGCGCTATTCAATTTGTGTTTAATTGAATCGAGCCCAATGTAGTAGTAGTGAGTTTTACTACCAAACTCTCACCCGATTATATTTGGCCCCTGGCTTCTGAATATTCTATAACCTTTACAACATAGTAGTATAATAGTAATGCAAGAGACACTACAGTCACCCTAAATGTAATGTATGTTCTAAAACCTGCTCTCAAGAGTTTTTTTTTTTTTTTTTCTACCCCAAGTTGATATCTTAAATTTCTCTGGCAGCAAGGTTGGGGACACTAACCATGGTGATTTTAGGGTGGGGCTGAAGTGGACCCTTAGTGTAAACTGTATCTTTAAATCCTAAGCTGCTCCCCCCAAAAAGCCAGTGGGAGTGTGCGCCTCACAGGAGCTGGTCTCCCCTGGGCTTTCAGACACAAGTGGTAAAGCTGGGTTACTGCATGGTCGCAAAAGTGAAACTAAAGCTGCGCCTCTCTTGTTGCTCCTGCAGACTGTGTAACCTCTGTTTGAGAGCTCTTCTCCTCCCCTGCTGCTGTGGGCCTCTCTGGAAAGCTGTGTATCTTTATTGTACTTGCCTTTTAATTCTACTATTAGGGGGAATTGTACAGTTACTCAGTGACCTGTGTCTGTGGCTTCATGCCAGAATCTACTGCGCATGCGCGGGCCTCTGGGAAAATGGCGCCTTCGCCCACTTTCCCGGGGACAACTTTTCTGCACATGAGCACATCAATGGGAAAATGGCGGTGGGTGTTTGCCAATCTGGCGCTGTGGAGCAGCACTTTGGGAATCGGCGGAGAGGCAAGTATAATTATCTAATGGGTGCGGTGTGGGCCCCCCTGGACCCTGGAGCACATGTGCACCGCACACCTTGCACCCATTATAAAGACGCCTATGGTGCTATTGCTTTGTGTTTCACTTGTGCCCAGTGTAATAAATTGCTGTGTGGACTCTGAGGCGTTTTTTTGTGTGTGTTGTCAGATGGGGCCTAGTGTTGCACAGGCATCCGGGGCCACTGCGTCTGCTCTTGGGGAACCAGCGTGGGCACAGGATCTGGGTTGGTTGATTTGAGCTAAGCTTGTGGCCCTTCAGCACGAGGATCAGGCTTGGGCAGCTGCTGCGCCTGCTTCCTCTGTGCAGAGTCGCTGGCGCTTGGCAGTCCGAATTTCCAATTGGTGTCTGATCCTCCCTGGCTCCATACCATGGAGCAGCGTTTTTGAAAAAGTTTCCACTTATTTGGAACGCTTTCTCTAGGATCTAAAGCGGTGCAAAGCGCCTACGTGTTTTCCTGTTTCCACGGTTCCGTTAATGTTGTGGAATCTGAGGAGGAGGAGAAGTAGTGTTCACTCTAGGTCTGGCATGCCTGAAAAATGGGCATGGATATGAGAAAAGGGGGAATGTCTTTAAGACACTTTGCTTTAAGCTGGCCACACATCTAAAGATTATCTGTCCAACCAGCCAACTAGTTGATTGGTTGGAATGAAAATCTGGTAAGGTATGAAGGCAAATGACAATCAGCAATTTGCTCCCACATGATGGAAAATGGACAAAAACTGTTGTTTGAACGAATTGTTAAGATCAAACATTTAACAAACTTCTCTGACGACCATTTTCATCTGTTTTCTGGCATTTAGGAGCTAATTGCTGATCATCATTTACTCCCATACATTACCAGATTTTCATTCCAACCAATCACCTAGTTGGCTGGTTGGATGTAAGTGCTAGCTCCAACCTACAATCCACATGGTCTAGTGTCTTTCTGTCTCTTTAAGATAAAAAGGATTCAACGGTAAATAACCAAAATTCCTCTTAACATTGCATTTTAAAAAATAGTTGCCATGCTAAAATCAAAGCTTTGTACATTCAGGCATTCACAGAAAACACAATCTCTCATGTAATGGTCTAACATGCTCTGTGATCCTAGTCCAGGTCAAGTCATTGATTTACATAATGAAAAAGTCATCCATGTTGCAGATGGGAATGGGCACACAGCCAAGGAGTCTTATTTTAGAGACTGCTCTGTGTTTTGGGCAGTTGCTAATCCCTATAAAACGGCCGGACTCTTGATAAAGAATGCAGATCCCTATATCTGCAGTAGTGGGAGATGCATTGAACGCAGTATACAGTTCTACCATCTTGCAAACTATATAACTTTGCATACTGCACACTTTATCCTATTCGAAGTGAAACTAGGAGTGATCAACATTAATTTAAGACACAAATATATTTGAACAGGGAGGAAAATGAAATGCTTTGTAGCTCTTCCCCAGTATTATTAACAATACTTTGTCACTCCCAAAGTATTGTCGAATGCGGTTTTTGTGGACCTCTGTATTAACAATCATATTCCACTTCTAGCCATGTTATACCACACAGCAGGGGAGCTGCAGGAGGGGGATATTACAGCAATGTCCCACCACGCGGATCTTATAATCCTGTTAATGCATACAGAACTTCCAGCCACAACCAGCCTCCCTTTTCCGGACTGCTGCAAAGTAAGTTCATAATTTATATTGTTTCTATTTCATAACCACTATAGAAAAAGTGCCTGTTTCTGGAGTGTAATGGGATTTTATGCCGATCTCATTCAATACGAGTAATTTTTAGTTATTTGCCATGAAGTAGACCACAGGTTCTCAAACTCGGTCCTCAGGTCGCCAAACAGTGCATGTTTTACAGATATCCTCAGAATCACAAGTGAAATAATTAGCACCACCTGTGGATCTTTTAAAATGTGTCAGTGAGTAATGAGTGCTGGGTGACCTGGAAAATGTGACCTGTGTGGGGTCCTGAGGACCGAGTTTGAGAACCACAGCAGTAGACTGAATCTCAGATGTTTTAATGCAGGAATAGTATGTGATATACTGCAGAGCTATATTTCTGCACTTATTTAAACATAGCATTTTTCCCAACTCATAGATCATACATCAGCATGATGGCCTTCTAAAAATGAATGTAGTACACCACAACCTCTGCACTGCATAATTGTGTGTTAGCAACTTTTTTTTGTTGATCTTCATGGGAGAAAAAAAAATTTAAGTTAACCTTGGTGGATACATATAATATGATTTAGTTGTAAATGATGTCTATAACATGCTGTTTGGGTGTGAATGATTCCTGTGTACAAGGTTTCTAGTACAGTGTGATGGGGAAGAGACCTCGGGGTGATTCAGACCCGGACGCTAAGCACTTTCCAGGGGGTGTGGTTCATTAGGTCTACATTGTCTAGATAGACAGGCAATCGATAGACAGGGACTGAAGGTCGACACACTAAAGGTCGACTGGTAACAAGGTCGACAGGTACAGAAGGTTGACAGGCAGTAGGTCGACTGGGGCTGAAGGTCGACAGGGTCAGAGGATCGATACTCATATAGTCAAATGGTCGACACATTTTTTATTTTTTTTAAGTGTTAGGGTTGGGCACTTACTCCGACGGGTCGGACTTGTAACAAGTTCGACAGGCAGTAGGTCAACACTTATATAGTCAAATGGTCAACATTTTTGTTTTTTTTGTCAAGGTTAGGCACTTACTCCGACGGGTCAACTAGTAACTAGGTCGACACCCATGTAGTCAAATGGACGACACTTTTTTTTTTGTGTATGTTAGGGTTAGGCACTTACCCCGACATTTAGGGTTAGGCACCAAGAGGAGGGTTAGGGTAAAGATTAGGGCTAAAAAACAAAACAAACAATGTCTCGACCATTTGCATATCGACCATATGAGTGTTGACCTTCTGACCCTGTCGACCTTCTGACCCTGTCGACCTACTGCCTATTGACCTTCATACCTGTCGATCTTGTTACCAGTCGACCTTTAGTGTGTCGACCTTCTGACCCTGTTGACCTACTGCCTGTCGACCTTGTTACTTGTCGACCTTCAGACCCTGTCGACCTTCAGACCCGTCTATCTTCCATTGTCTACCCAAACATTGTCTATCTGGACAATGTAGACCTAATGACCTTATACCATCTCCAGGAAGTGTATGCAATATCAGGAACATTAGCCGTCAGAGCTGCTCGCAGCCATTGAGGTCGACCATACCCCACCGCATGCACTGTGATCACTGCAGGCTGAAATACAACCAAGTGACGTGTACAATGACACTTCCATGCTAATTATTCACACACAGAAAACGCCGTTTTGACGCCCAGACACTCCTGCGTTCATAGCACCACTCCCCCGTTCACAAGCACCTTCCCCTGTTACCACCCACAAACTGCACTAGCTGTCACTCAAAGCAGCGTCCAGTCTGTGTACTATGAGCGCACAATTCCCGAGCACACTGAGTGTCATGTGCATATTTACGCATTTGCAGGCGGGCAACTATCGGCCATACCGTGCGTTCGTGGCTTAGCGTCCAGGTCTGAATCAGGACCTCAGTCTTAAAGTATAATTGGGTGGTGGATGAGCTCTGCTAGTGAGACTATAAAGCTGGGCATCCACTATACAATTATCTGTCCAATCTGGCTGGTTGGAATGAAAACCTGGTAATGTATGGGAGCAAATGACAATCATGCATTTGCTCCCAAACACTGGAAAATAGACAAAAATGGTTGTTCAGACAAATTGGTTAAAACACACAAATTTAACCAATTTGAACACATTTTTTTTTGTCCTTTTTTCAGTGTTTAAAACCAATTGACCGACTGTCATTTGCTCCCATACGTTGCCAGGTTTTCATTCCAACCAGCCAGATTGGTCAGGTGTGTGACAGAAAATTGTATAGTGGATGCCCAGTTTATGAATCTGCAAGGTTTGCTTCAATCATTACAGGTGCGTACACACTAGACTCTCAAAAGATGCGATGTCATCAACGATTTCCCTTTAACTCCCCTGGCAACTGCCCTACACTCCCAGACAAACGATATGTCGCATAAACTGTCCTATCTGACCAACTACCTGAATCTTGTTAACGAGATTGGCAGATCTTGTCTATTGTAGGCAAGATTTGAAGATGCGTTGTACAACCCACGGGGACTCGCATCGTGATAGTGATCATGAGGGGACATATTTTACACGATTTGCTGTTCCAATGCGTCGAAATCGGGCAAAATATTGTCTAGTGTGTACGCAGCTTAACTGGGTTTCCTATGAAACAGACTTCATTCAGAGTGACATTCCCAATAACGTTACACTACAAATCTTCTGCCACGTTTACAATTCACTGAGGGAAATTAGACTACAAAATGATTTTCCATAATACTTTATACTAAAGATGCATTTCTATGGCCATGACATTAATCAGGCCTTTAATTCTCATCTAAGTCACTGAATAGCTCTTGCTGTATTTCTGAGTAAAACAAGCGGGTTGGGTATGGGATGCCGGCGCTCTGGATCCCATCTGTCAAAATCCCGACGCTGGCATCCCGACAGGGTTAGGATACTGATACCTGTCGTAGATATCCTAACCCTTCTCTCCCCTACCCCTCCCTCCCTAGTGCTTAAACCTAACCCCTTCCCCCCCCACCCTAGTGCTTAAACATAACCCTCCCTTCCCTAGTGCCTAACCCTAAGCCCACTAATTACCTTCGGGCTGCCGGCGCCGGGATTCTGACAGGTGTTAGAATTCCGCCGACATCCCCTTGCCGGCATTATGACCACATCCCAAACAAGCAAGTGCTTTGAAAGCTCCTTTCATTTTACTAAAGGAATGAATAAGAGTCCCACCTATTTTAGTCAATTAGTCTCCATGTTCTATAAAAGATTAAGAACTCCTTTTCCTCTTCCACTTCATACACACGTAAAGATTTTCTGTCCAACCATCCAACTAGTTGATTGGTTGGAATGAAAATCTGGTAACGTATGGGAGTAACTGATCAGCAATTTCCTCCTAAATGCCAGAAAACAGATGAAAATGGTCGTCAGACAAGTTTGAACAAATTTAGATCAAACATTTAACAAACCGTTTTTGTCCATTTTTCGGCATTTGGGAGCAAATTGCTGATTGTCATTTTGCTTTCATACCTTACCAGATTGGTTGGAATTACAATCGACTAGTTGGATGGTTGGACAGAAGATCTTTACGTGTGTATGCACCTTTAAGGTGCATACACGCGTAACGATTTTGTAACAAACGATTTTTTGTCAGATATTTTCTCTATGAACGAAAAATGTTACTTCCCTTAATGAAAATCGTTATGTTGGACAGTCTGAAATGGACGACAAACGATAACTACAAACTGGAGCGCGCTTGAACGATTATTGTTGATCGCTATAACTCAGAAACTGAACGATTTTTTTGAACAATAGCGACAAATCATTCAAAAAATTTTTACATCTGTATGCACCTTTAGTTATCAGTCACCATGAATTTTTATAGTGGCATAAAATAATATCATGTATTTAATTTTATTTCCAGTCTGATGTAGTTTTGTCAATATCAGAGTGCTGGCTGTCCTATCCCAGTTCAGTTATGACAAACTACTCTGCCTCAAGGGATTTATTTATTTTGCGTGGGGATGGGGGGGTGGGTTCTGAGTAGTTAATGGATCTTATAATAACAAATAATTTGCTGGGGGGTTTTTTGTTTTGTTTTTTTAAGCCGTATCCCTGACTGGTGCCAAATGAGCAAACAAAGTGCTGTTCATAGGGTTACCCTTGTTCGCAGCCATGTGGATTAAAGCTTAACAATATACTTCCAAGGAGCATGTACATAATGTCCGGCGCTGACTGGAGTTACCAATGTATAACCGATCGTTTTTAAAGAATTGCAGTCCCTAACCGAAATGAGGATTCTATCCTAGACTAGTGGTGCAGGTTATGTGAATAGAGAAACAAATTGTTACTCACTACAGTTCAGTGAACTGAAAACATCAGAGTGTCAGTGTAGAACCCTTATGTCACTAAGGGCTGCAATTCTTTATTGGTTACATTGGTAACCCTCTGTCAGCGTTGGAGAAATCAGTATTTTGTATAGACCAAATAATTGCTGCATCAATTTATAAAGAGACCAAATTTGATGATCTACAGTATTTATGTATTGGTGCCTGACAGTTGTACAATGTGCTGCATTGTCTGGCAGAGTGTGTAACATGGATTTATGGTCTTCAGTAAAAGGGGCATTAAAGATAATGGGTTCTCCTGTTTGTATGTTAAAATACATTGATCTCCATATATGCATACCAGCTCTATTAAAAATATGACGCTCTGACAAGTCTACAGCAGGAGAAGCTTTTAGCCGATTTTTAACGGATTTCTTGGTAGAATACAGTAGGATACAAACAGGTTTTAGCATAGAACTTGAAATGTGCTGGGCCATGTAGTGTGGAACATTCCAATATCTGTACAAATTGGAATCTATATGAATATTGTAGTGGATATTGTATGTTTGTTTTGGGTTTTTTTTTCTGTGTTTGAGATTTGGGAGTTTTTTTTTTATTATTTCTTCTCAAGCTAAGTTCAGAAAACGTCTCCAGGTCTCGCATGCATTCTCAGCTTCGTCAATCTAGACCAGGGGTTCCCAACCACGGTCCTCAAGGCACACGAAAGCTGGCCACACATCTAAAGATTATCTGTCCAACTAGTTGATGGGTTGGATGAAAATCTGGTAACTTATGAAAGTAAATGACAATCAGCAATTTGCTCCCAAACGCCGGAAAATGGACAAAAACTGTTTTGAACAAATTGTTTAGATCAAACATTTAACAAACTTGTCTGATGACCATTTTCATCTGTTTTCTGGCATTTAGGAGCAAATTGCTGATCGTCAGTTACTCCCATACGTTACCAGATTTTCATTCCAGCCAATCAACTAGTTGGCTGGTTGGACAGAATCTTTAGATGTGTGGCCAGCTTTAGTGTGCCTTGAGGACCGTGGTTGGGAATCACTGATCTAGACCGTAACTAATAAACTTTGTTAGTATTTGAGCACTTAAATTGCGTCCATGTGCTCTGCGCTTTTATAGAGGAGGTGAAATGAGCGCTTACATAGCAACCCCATTGTAGACGTTCCTGTTCCACATTGGTGAATGCGGTGTCTGTTCATGCGTTTAGCCACCATATCAATAGTTCTCTCTCTCTGTCACGCCAAAGACATCGGGGCCTCCCAATGATGGCATGGCTACTGTTTGACGAGGAAATGGGCAAAGGATATGCCTTGCATCCAGGACTTTGGTCTAAGCTTTGTTAGAGTCCCAGCTTATCAGAATGTAAATCTTTCTGGTGGGCAACAAGGGGTTAATAAGTCGCAGAAGGGAATTTACATGCTAATACATTATTCATCTATATGTAGACCAGTTTTAAGAAACGCGCTGGCGTTTCGCAGAGCCGTGTTTCATTGTTAACTCAAAGCGGCTACACAATAGCCGCCTCTGCTGTGGGTTGGTGACATTTACCAGCACTACAGTATGTGTATCACTGGTTAATCACTTAAGAAGCTGCAGATTTGAGCTAACATGTCGGCATATTCCCATATAGGAAAGGAGATATTAATGGAAATTGTATTGCTCTGTCAATGCTTATGAATGACAAATAGACTGGAGAATATCTGTCTGGAAGGAAAAAGCGCATAAAATGAATTCTGTATATTTATAGGCG
>JAUIMM010000200.1:37952500-38250000 GCA_031769625.1 Taudactylus pleione | reverse complement strand
ACATGTTCGCGCATGCGTATTACGATCCGTACGCATGTGCAGTTGGGCAAACATCGCTCGGAACGAACGAGCGGCCGCTTACGAGCGGCTCTGAATCAGGCCCAATGTACATTTATTATTGCACTTTTGTGCCTTGTACAAAGTTCCGGAACAGGGTGGAACTGCCAGGCACCCCCGGGGGGGACTTACGGTAAGGCACTCCCCCGGGGGACATAGGTTTAGGCAGCGGGGAAGGGGGAGGTTAGGGTTAGGCATTTAGAGGGGGGATTAGGGTTAGGCACTTGGGGTGGTGGTTAGGGTTAGGCACCCCTAAGGAGGGTTAGGGTTAGGGGGTTAGGTTAGGTTAGTAGATACTTACCTTAGGATGATCAGGATTTGCAGCGCTGTCGTGCTTACGGTGCCGGGAACTCTGCATCTGTCGGCCAGGCGCTGCCGGGAATTGGCCGGCGGTATTTCAAACCGATCCCATTCCAGGATACTTGCTAGCCATATGCAGGTGCCGTGGGGCAGCGATGGTGCCACCCCCAGGGCCCTGCATCTAGGTGATGGCACCCCTAGTTACGGCCCTGCTTGTACCCACTTGGTTATGACATGCCTACTCCAAATGATAAAAGTGAAACAAACTGCAATGTCATGTCACACAGAATCAGTAATAGAGAACTTTGATAATTTGGGAGCAAATGTTGCAGATCTCTCTGTACTGCTTCACTGTATGCTAAATGTATCAGCAAAGCAGGATTGGAGTACAGAATGGCTGCAGAAGTGCATCATGTATAGGGATAAACCAGAGCTATTATCATTTTAGTGACAAGTTCTCCCAGATTGCGCTACTCAAACTCCCACTTCTAATTTGCCTTCCCCTTCTTGCTTTAGCAGACAGGATGTGGGGGTAACACCACATGCTCCCTGCAGTCTGAGAAGACTCCTTCCAGGGTCAAGATAAAATTACATTCTGGCAGAGGGCTGCTAACTTTGTTCTCAAATTATCAGTAATCCCCACTAGCGAATCTTTATTCATATCATCGGCTGGTATGTAGCCATGCAATTGCAAAAATTAATAGAATACTTGGTTGTTTAGGGAGAGTAACATGAAGAGGGAGGCTGTGTAATAACAGGCCCTAGGAAGACCTTATCTGGGTACTGTGTACAGTACTAAAATCCCTTCCTCATAAAAATATAGTAAGAGAAATAGAGAAAGACTTCAAAGATGGTGCAAGGGCTTACAAAACGTATCAGGAATTACTTCAAGTGCTGATCACCTGCAGCTTAGAGAATAGACATGATGTAAATATTGAAATCATTACGCATTATCTTCCATAAGGAGGAATGTATTTAACAGAAAGGGCGATACATTCACAGAACCGCCTCGTGGCAGTTGTGGTGGCCATTCTTGCAATTAAAATGAAATCATGAATGAATTGTTTTTGCTAGGACTTAGAAAACTTAATAAAAAAAGATAAAATGAAACAATAAAAAAAAAGAACCCCCTACCAACCAAAACACCACCACACATAGGACCTCATTCAAGTAGGGCCGACCACAAACGGCAGGTGTTCCTTCAGGAACGCCTCCGTTTGTCCAGCCACCCCCCCACTCCGCCTACAAAACAGGGCGAGCTGTTGATCAACATAGCCAAGCCCCGGAGCGAGTTAATTTTTCACTTGCTACGGGGCTTGTGCACGCGCATTGCGCATGCCGCACGTGCGTAATGCACAACCATTGACCTGCTTGTGAGCGCATAGCACTTGTGAGCAGGTCTGAATGAGACCCATAGTTTTAAAAAAAGGGCAGACTAGATTTACTTTTATGTTCATTGCTGTCACTCAATTCTGAGGGGTATATTTACTAAAGGTCAATTTTAAAATCACTATTTAAACAAGACTTTCTTTTAACTGAGAGGCACAGCTATGTATACTATCACTGGAATTATACACAATAATTAGGAGGTCAGTGCACTGTAATTGTTCAAAATAACAGCAGCTTAAACAAAATCTGTATTTTATCTAATTTCCACTAGAGGGAGCACTTTACTAATGTTTCACAGCATTTGATGAAATTAATTTGCTACACATAGGGCCCGATTCAATTCAGAAATGGAAGTAATGTTGATGTGGTATGCGATTTTTTTTTGCCACTGTGCTTGCGTCAAAACCGCACTGCACAGGAGCGGCGATTGGTTAGTGATGGCGGTTGCAGAGAAGATTTATTTGCATAGCGAGTTGCAGACACTTTGCATTTGGAGGTGGTAACGGGGGTGGTTAGAAGAATGCAGGGGTATCTGGACTGTTTTCTGGGCATGCTCTAGTGGGGCTCTGCAGATTCGTTCGTAGCTGCAGAGGCCTCGGCGCCTGTGGAGAGCCGCTCTGTCTAATAGGTGTACTTAGAGGTTCCTGTCCCTACTTTTGTGCATAAGAGGCAGTTTCAGAGACTGTTTCTTGGAGGTAACGGGTTTTGGTAGTCAGATACGTGCAAATCGTCTTTTGCCACAGTTGCACTGATTCTGGCAGCCATGTTCAGATGGAGATTCTGCTCCACTACAGGGCTGGTGCAATGTTCGATGGTACAACCGATGTTGCGACCAATGGTGCATCTTAATGTGCACAGTGGTGGATTAGTGCTGCAGATAGTGGGTGTATTTGTATGAATCCCATTGGCTGCTGCATTAGCATAGAGACGCAGTTGTGCTGTGCCAAAAGACTCAGTAGCGGTTGCTATAGCATGTGCCTCTAAATCAGGCCCTGATTCTCAACACTGCCATCTGCTGTATTGCTTCAAAATGACAAAAGAAACTGTAACTCAACAAGCATTTATTTTTCATCTCCTCTGTAGCTCTCATAAATTCTACCTAATTATATTTATATTTTCTGGAAAATGTTCTAAATATATTTACTGCAACCTTCTATTTATTGTTTCTCTAAGACATTTGTTCTACATAAAATGTATTCTATATTATATGTAGTCATCAGTTCAAAGCCTTTGAGCATTTGCTAAGTTGGTTTCGGTGCAGAAACGCCAACCTGGGCCATTTCATACAGGACATATTTGTATGTTACTGAACTTAACATTGTAATTGAAGTAACCTGTGTTCACATAATTAATCAAAATTAGGCATTTTACATGATCTGAGCTCAGGATGACGTCTCTGTATGTGGCATGATCTAACAACCTTTTTATTACAGATGACCAAACATATCTTTTCAATTTACAATTTGTTACGCATGGGGAAAAATATTGTTCAACAGGTACATCGAACCAAAGAATCACAGAGTTTAGACCCAAAAAGCACAATTTTGCTAATCACTCACATTACTCCATGAAATTAAATGGGACAGTGGGTTTGATTGATGACATACAGTACTTTGAAAACTGCAAAACTACACAAGTATAATGACTGCCACCAGTTATTTAGGGATCTGAAGGACACATCTTTACCTGTAGCCATTCCTGTTTCCCAAAGAGCTGACTACAATATGCCCATTGGTACTAGTTGCCCCCAGCTTTTGTGCAATATTATAGGTTTAAATGACTAAATTGGTGTAAACAAAGGGTATACTGAAGACTGGTTTTGCACAGGGCCTGATTCAGAGGCGCTCGCAAAAAGCGAGCACTCGCTCTGAATCAGGGTGGGTGCAGATTTTTTCAGTTGCGGCCTCTTGTCCGCTCGCATAGCTGTGGGGAACCATCCACAGCTATTGCGAGCAGCCATGATGATGGTCGTGATGGTCAAGACCATCGCGACCATCGGGCTTGCGATGAGACCCTTGTGGTAGGGTCTCATGGCCGCAAGCCCCAGAGAGCTTCTGGCTCAAATAGAGCCAGAAGCTCTCTCACTGACATCACTGGTGATGTCAGTGGGGCCGCCCACAAACGGCAGGCGTTCGCATGGGAACGCCTCCGTTTGTGAAGCCACCCCCCCACCATGCCTACAAAAGCTGCCCCTTTTGTAGTGAGTCCCGGAGCGAGTGCTTTTTGTGCTCGCTCCGGGGCTCGCGCACGTGCAGTGCACACACCGTGCGTACGCCATGGGCCACCATCAACCCACTTGTGAGCAGGTCTGAATCAGGCCCAGAGTGAATACCAGATGACAAATGAACACTAAACATAAAAGGCAGAATAGTCAGGTATAATCTCAAATAGTAACATGCGGCAAACAGACTAATAGGGAGTCACAAACTGTGGACTGGGCAGGTGGCACACAAGGATAATCAATAAACAGGCTAATGTCAGTGCAGGCAGCAAACAAAAATAATATGGTCATCACAAAATGTGGTCAGAGGTGGCGGCAAACAAGAATAATCTAAAAGGGTAAAAAGTCCAACAGATAACCAAACAAATGCAGAGCACATTGCTAAAGCAATCTAAAGGTGGTTACACACCCAGGTGTGTAGCAAGGGTGGCTCCAGTGGAGCGTTTGCTCCAGACGCCTGCTCCGGCCAGAGCACTAGAGATCAGACATACAAAGTATGGGCCGAGCACCTGCCGAGCTGACCGTGAAACACATTAATAGATCAGTGCCTCCAGACAGGGGGTATGGTGTGGACGAAGCGGCACTTGTGGCTCCGCCCACACCACACCCCCAGTATGGTCGTGCTTCAGGCTCAGCTCATCAGCAGGTGATTTCCCTCTCACCCCCCCCAGTCGAATGGCTGATCTCCATCACCCTGCAACAGTAAGGAGGTGGAGAGGAGATCTGAGTAAGGGGGCATATCTGTGTGTGAAGGGAGGGGAACTTTGTTAAGTGTAAGAGCTGAGTGTGTATGAGTGTGTGCAGGGGTTGGTCTTTGTGAGGAGGGGAGATCTTTGTGAGGGGGAGAACTGTGAAGGGGGGGAACCATGGCTACACGCTACACCCCTGTACACACCTAAAATATATATCTGCAGATCATACATACTGAACAACCATCTTCTGTCATGTGGCCACATCTGCCACAGGCCGGAGTCACCTCGCACTCGCTCCCTGCGGCCTCTGCAGCAAGTGTGCAGACGGTCGAACAAGACATATTGTCTATATACACTGGCCAACGCACTGATAATATATTGGCCGTTCAATCGAATGGCCGATATATCGGCCAGCCCTATTTATAATTTATTTTAACTAAAATATTGTGAAGAAGGGTGTATTCACACCATTTCCACATGTGGCACAGCAAATGCATTTATTTATTTTTGTTTGCATGCAGGGAAAATACTGGCTGCTTTTGCATGTAGCAAACAAATACTAGGCATCACTGACATTTCAAATAAAACCTGGACATGCCATTCCCAGCTATAATTCTCTCTGCATATGTTAATTCTGCAATATGATTTTGCTAAAGAGCAAATTGCTCCATTTTTTTGCTCTCACTTCTTTCTCTGAATCAGGCTCTATGGGGGAGACTTCAATTAACAGAGGGGAACCCTTCATGCTAATTACCAGAGACAGGATTTTTTTCTCGCAGCCTCTGCATTTGAATACGTGGGGAAAGCCATTGATTCCACGTTTTATGCAGAATCAATGGGTTAGCATATACTAACCCAGTGTTAAACGAACGGGGAAAAGGTTACTTAAATAAATAAGTATTCCCCACACTGCGCAATCAATTAGCTATGGGGTATATCCCGCAACTAATTGAATTCCCCCCTACATGTCTATGTGTTTGAGAACACACCAATACAGATGTACATAGTGCCATGCTCATGGACATAATTCTCCACATCCTGCCACCAAGGTGCTTATGTAAGAGCAGAGCTGTTGTTATTGAAGTTATGTTGCTGTGACCTGGGTACAATAGCTGTTTGTGTTTTCTGTATGCTTAGTGCTTACTTGGATTGTTACTCACTCTGCTCGTTATGTGCATATGTTGTTCCTTTGCTTTGGCCACAATTTATATTCTGTGTGCCTGTTTTACTTGACTTTTCACTAATCTTGGATTATCCCTATTAAAATGTGTAATTGGATATTTCGGTGTTCAGCACTAAATGTAAACATATACTGTATGCCTTTCTGCTCCTATTCATCTAGCTTTAGCTTCCTCTGAATGGTTACCTCTCATTTACTTATGACTTTAAAAAAGGTTTTTTGCACAACTTTTACAAAAACATGTGCCTGTAATTGCCCAATTATTACCCAAAATACTATATTTATGTTCTCTTTAATCTAGAGCAGTGGTTCTCAAACTCGGTCCTCAGGACCCCACACAGTTTTCACGTTTTCCAGGTCACCTAGCAGGAGCACAGGTGTATTCATTACTCACTGATACATTTTAAAAGATCCACAGGTGGTTATAATTATTTTACTTTTGATTCTGTGAAGAGACCTGGAAAACATACACTGTGTGGGGTCCTGAGGACCGAGTTTGAGAACATGTGATCTAGAGGCACAAAAAATAATAACTTAAATTAAAAAAATATACTTTTATTTGGCTCTCTACATCTCCAGCAGGTGCAGATATTTCCCAGGTTTGGTATAAGAGATCTACAGTAAAAAGATATAAAGTGTCTAGGTCAGGGGTTCCCAACTACGGTCCTCAAGGCACACTAACAGTCCAGGTTTTAAGGATAGCCATACTTGAGCTCAGGCAACTTAATTAGTACCTCAGTTATTTTGATTAAGCTATCTGTGCTTTAGCATGGATATCACCAAAACCAGGACTGTTAGTGTGCCTTGAGGACTGAGGTTGGGAATCACTGGTCTAGGTAGACACCAAATGGTAGACAGTCAATAGATAGACAGGAAAAAAAAGGTTGACAGCATAAAAGTTTGACGCACAAAATGTCGACATGGATGAATATAGACAGGGTCAAAAGGTCGATGTTGAAATGGTTGACACAAAAATGGACGACACAATTTTTTTTGTTTCTCCTAGTGCCTAACCCTAACCATTGGGGGAAATGCCTAACCCTTGGGTAAGTGCCTAACCTTTACCCTAAAAAACAAAAACAAAAAATTTGTCGACCATTTTTCTGACGACCATTTCAATGTCGGCCTTTTGACCCTGTCAACCTTTTGCATCTGTCTATCTTCATCCATGTCGACCTTTTGTGTGTCATCCTTTGTTCTGGCCTACCTATTAACTGTCTACCATTTGGGGCCAAATGTAATAGGGTGAGAGTTTAGAAAATGGGAGAGTTTAGCCGTAACTCTCACACTTTTTAAACTTGGCCAATGTAATAGAGTCCGAGACAATGCAAACGTTCATGTTTTTAGACTCAAAAAGCTCTAACGATTTAAACTCTCATCTAGATGTTTTCCAACTTTGAGGATAAAACTCTACCAATGTGAGAATTTACTGCTAAACTCTCACATTTTCTAAATTCTCACCCTATTACATTTGGCCCTTGGGGGTAAATTTACTAAAGTGAGAGTTTTTAGAAGTGGAGATGTTGCCCATAGCAACCAGATTCTAGCTATTATCTTCTAGAAGGTGCTAGTTAAATGTTAAGTAGAATCTGATTGGTTGCTATGGGCAGCATATAAACTTCTAAAAACTCTCACCTTAAATATATATAGTAAATATATCCCTTGGTGTCTATCTAGGCACTGTCAACCTTTTTCTATAGATCTATTCATTGGAATCCATATTTCCGTTGTGTGCAAATAATAAAGATTTTACTGCATATCAAAAACTAATGATTTCACTACTATGTGAAGACCAGCAATTTCACTAACATGCAAAGACTAGTAATTTCCCTACTAGGCAAAGACCAACAATTTCACTAACATGCAAAGACTATGGGGTAAATTTACTAAGATTCGAGATGGTCACGATTTTCAAAGTGATTTATCTCGCTGGTACTCGCCAAAACTCTGGTGATTTAATCCCTTTTTTTATTCCAAATTTACCAACAGGCTATTTGAAGTTAAACGAGTTGGCCGATGGTGAAGCAGAATGAGATATCTCTCCCGAGTAACTCGTTTTGCAGGATATTACTCACCCGAGATTGCAGTGTTTTCTTTCTGCAATCTCTCCCGAGCTAGCAGCCAGCACATATCAGTGAGATATGTGCTTGCTGCTTGTGTGTTAAGACTTGTAAAAAATAGATAAATGTTTTTTTTTTAAAATGATGTGAGGTCCCATCCCAAAACACTAACCAGCCCCGGACATGCCAGCTAGTCCTGGTTCTTAATATTACAGGGAAAAAATGTGTAGAGTTCCACTGTAATTTAAGAACCAGCAGCAGGCAGCAGGGACAGAGCTGGTTTTAAATATACGGAGAAAAAAATTGATGTGAGGTACCCCGTATATTTAAAACCAGCCCTGGACCCTTTCTAACAGGGGACTGATGCCACAGCCAAGGGGTGCCCTTTCTCTGGGCCACCCAGCCGCAGCATCAGCCCTGACCATTAGTCAGCCCAGGCCAGGGATCCCTGGGGAGTTGGGGACCCCCCCAATAAAGGAGTCACCCTCTCCAAGGCACCCCTGGCCTAGGCTGAAAGCCCAGGGCTATCCCCACCACCCCTGAGCGGTGGGTGGCGGGTTGATAATGTTAGGTGTAGTGTAAAAAATTTGAATTTTCATCATTGTCTTTACAGTGGAACTACAGGTCCCAGAAAGCCTCCCCACATGCTGGTACTTGGAGAACCACAAGTACCACCATGTGGGGCATTAAGGGCCCACTGGTACCTGTAGTTCACCTGTAAAGAAATGCTTAATAAAACACACACCACACCCCGTGAAAATAAAGCATTATTGCATCCATAAACACACTTACACATACTCACCTGTTTCCAGATGTTCCCGTACCCTTGTCAACATAAAGTATCCCAACGAATTACCTGTTAAAAAATATCCAATACTCACCTTTATTTCCCTCGATGTTCTCCTCAGAAATTTAGAAATGGTTAGTGTTTTTGGGGAGGACCTCATTTTTTTAAAATTTAACCCTATTTTAACCATTTACAGAAAGAAACATACACAAATCACAATGATTTGTGTATGTTTCTGACCATCTCGCAGCTCAGGGGGTTGAGAGCTTAAAAAGTGATTTTGACAGAGAGTTTGCTCCTATCTCATCCGAGCTTGTCATCCCGATTCTTGGTAAATTTGAGAGATGTACGTTTTAGTTGAAAAGTACTTCCAATTTGGCCCAATGGTGATTTGATTTGCTATCTCACCTGAGTTTTACGAGTGAGATGAGAGAAATCTCTCTCTAACTCACCTGACCTGAAAAAAATGAATAAATCACCCGAGATGGTCATCTCGACCTATCTCGATTTTTAGTAAATTTACCCCTAGTAATTTCCCTACTATGCAAAGACCTGCAATTTCACTAACATGCAAAGACTAGTAATTTCACAACCATGCAAAGACTAGTGACTTCACTACCATGCAAAGACTAGTAATTACACTAGTATACAAAGGCTAGCATTTTCCTTACCATGCAAAGACTAGTAATTTCACTACCATGCAAAGACTATCAATATCCCTACTATGCAAAGACTAGTAATTAGACTATCATACAAAGGCTAGCAATTTTACTACTAAGCAAAGACTAGTAATTACACTATCATACAAAGGCTATCAATTTCCCTACTTTGCGAAGACTAACAATTTCGCTACCTTGCAAAGACTATCAATATCCCTACTGTGCAAAGACTAGCAATTTCACTAACATGCAAAGACTAGTGATTTCACTACCATACAAAAACTATTAATTGCACTACCATGCAAAGACTAGCAATGTCCCTACTATGCAAAGACTAGTAATTTCACTATCTCTTACGGATTCCTAGGCTATTCCATGTAAACCTCTAGAACCCAGGCTACCGAGGTCTTCCTCCACTTCCTCCAGCCACCCGCTCTTCCCTTAGAACTGGAAGACGTTCACCGGTACTTAAGTGGCCGTCTGGACTTAATATTCGAAGTAGTAGAGGTTTACACTGATTACCTTTGGAAACCAGAGAAGCGGGAGACACTGGTAACTGGGAAGAAAGTCAGTAGTACAGCTCAAAAAACACAATGGTGCGGCTAAAGCCGGTAGTACAATTTGTTGATTGATGCTGTGGTTTGGAGGCCAGTGTGGCTTGTGAGCCAGTGGTGAGATGCGGCTTTGAGAGCAGGTAGTGTGGCTTGCGAGCCAGTATTGAGGTGCGGCTTTGAGAGCCGATAGTGTGGCTTGTGAGCCGGTGGTGAGATGCAGCTTTGAGAGCTGGTAGTATAACTTGTGAGCCGGTGATGAAATGCTGCTTTGAGAGCCAATAGTGTGGCTGGAGAGCTGGTGGTTAGATGAGGCTATGAGCCGATAGTGTGGTTGGAGAGCTGGTGATGAGATGCGGCTTGGAAGCCGGAAGCAGCTTGGAGGCTAACAGAGCAGCTGGAAGCTGGGGAAACAGCATAAGCTACAATCAGGAGACATGAGAACACTGACCATGCAGCAGAGCCGAGAGATCCACAAGGAACACTATAATCGACAAGGCGGCAAAGGGCCAGAGTGCACAAATAGGGGGAGGAACCAATCATGCCATGCTGTGGACAACACGTGACGGTGTCCAGATTGCCTAGCAACTGACGGAACTAGAACAGCACCACCAGAAGGTGGTAAATTGCTGGAAGGAAACAAGTCGTGACCACGACTTGTAACACTATCATGCAAAGACTAGCAATTTCCCTACTATGCAAGGACCAGCAATTTTACTACTATGCAAAGACTAGTAATTTCACTATCATGCAAACACTAGCAATTTCCCTACTATACAAAGACTAGCAATTTTCCTACTATGCATGGACCAGCAATTTCACTAACATGCAAAAACTAGTGATTTCACTACTGCGACAAAACCGGTCACTCATACCCAGTCCGGCAGTACTTTATCAAGGTTGGCTATCCTGTTCCAGGGTGATGTTACTGCATCCCTAAGGGTCATGGGCACAGCCATTCTGTTCTAATCAGCTGAGCACCAGTATCCAGTCACTACCTGTTGGCTGTGCTCATATGACTTCTTCCTCATATCCTCTGCAAGAGCGGCTATTGAACCCTGCAGAATTAATAGGATTGGTAAACTTTAGTCTTTCTGTTGTTTCTATAAATGGTGGCTAGTACTGATCTCTCACTTGTTGTTCACTATCCTTTGGCACACAACGAGAAGCAGAATCCAGAACACAACTGACACCATTCTGCTATACTCCTTCTATTACAACAGATAATGCAATCGCTAACCACCTGATTATTACTGAAATTGCAGCAACATTGCATCTGATATTAAACAAAGCAATTACTGTGGAGAACAGTGTTTCTTTATCAATCCTGCTGCATTTTATTATATGTACACTTTTTCATTTCCTTAGTTTGTTTTTTATATCTGTAGCACTTCATACACTTTTTACTATAACCTCCTACTTATGTAGCACTCAGCACATAGGCTTTCTTTATTATTCTTTAACCCTCACTTTAAATCTCACACTAGTGTGATGCCACGGGGTGGTTCTGCTGGGTTGGCCTGGGGGGTCCCGTGCCCTATATTTGTTCCATAGGAGTGTTAGGGACCTGCCTGATAGAGGTCACCTGGACGCGGTGGGCAGGCCCATAATTATGGCCATTATTATGCAAAGAACCTCTTTGATGCTATTTAGCAGTTATATTATTAGGTTCAGCATGGTTAGAGTGTGCACTTGCTTTTGTCTCTTTATGCTTGCAGCATTACAAGTCTCAGCAGGTAGCACCTCACATTGTGCTTAGGGTGTGCAATCTAGGGTCCCTCCCCCTATGTATTCTGTACTGTGTGTATGTTGTATGTACACTGGAAGGACGAGACTCCTTCCACCTTGATTAGCACCCCTCCCACCTGTTCCTGGGTGTTTTTAATTAGCAAGGAGTCCTTGCACTCCAAGACTGCACATCTAATGAGGCACACTGAGGGTAAGACCTATTATATATATATATATGCTGTGTCAGTTTTGGGATTGGTAATGGGGTTCGGGGCTCTCTGGGCTGTTGTGGCTGGACTGCTTCATGGCATCATAATGTACACTTTTTCATTTCCTTACTTTATTTTTTATATCTGTAGCACTTCATACACTTTTTACTATAACCTCCTACTTATGTAGGACTCAGCACATAGGCTTTCTTTAATATTCATTAACCCTCACTTTAAATCTCACACTAGTGTGATGCCATGGGGTGGTTCTGCTGGGTTGGCCTGGGGGGTCCCGTGCCCTATATTTGTTCCATAGGAGTGTTAGGGACCTGCCTGATAGAGGTCACCTGGACGCAGTGGGCAGGCCCATAATTATGGCCATTATTATGCAAAGAACCTTTTTGATGCTATTTAGCAGTTATATTATTAGGTTCAGCATGGTTAGAGTGTGCAATTGCATTTGTCTCTTTATGCTTGCAGCATTACAAGTCTCAGCAGGTAGCACCTCACATTGTGCTTAGGGTGTGCAATCTAGGGCCCCTCCCCCTATGCATTTTATTATATGGTTTTTAATATTTGTATTTATGTATATGTTATATTTTGCCGCTCTTGCGCAAAACCACTCCCCCTTGACGTGGTACATGTGACACTCTGCACACTTTTCAGCACGTAATTTTTCACAATATTCATTGTTTGAGTAAGCATTTTATCGGCAATATAAATAAAAGTTATGTTTTAGTTAAAACAATTCCATTGGAGTGCCCCTATGTTTGAGAGCTTTTCTTTTTCTACCTCCAATAGCATAACACTATTGTAAGTATCCTGTCTGCATACATTCACCCTGTGTTCAAGCTGCTGCTTCTCCGGTCTCAGTCCAGTCTAAGCTCCAGTCCCAGTCTGGTTCAAGCTGCTGTTCTCCAGTACCAGTACGGTTCAAGCTCCAGTCACAGTCTGGTTTATGCTGCTGTTCTCCTCCAGCCCCCTCTGGTTTAAGCTCAGGTTCCAGTCCGGTTCAGCTTGCATATCTTTAGCCTGTGTCCATCATTCCAAAACCAGTCCAGTTCAGACTGCTTCCCACATGCTGTTTACAGCCTGTGCAGTAGTCTGATGTATCCTGATTATACCATTGACTGTTATAGTGCTTCCTAGTGCCATGTCTTCAGTCTGCTGTTATTGTGACTTCAAGCAATTATTCTGATTACAACTCACCTGCTTATTGCGGGTTCAGTGGACTAGTCCTGCATTACACTTCAGACTGTATTGCTGCTCAGTGGTTTCTAATATTTGTCTCAGCAGTGCAGCTCCAAGCCTGTCTCTGGGACTCTCTGCTCATTGTATCATTAATATCACCATCAATGGTGACTGTCCTGATGGTCCTCTCTCTGAGGGTTAGTGTTTGTGCTGATTATCCAGTGTAGTGGTAGTCCCTGGGTTTTGGGGACTGGGTACTGGATCTATATCCCTCTTTGAGAGTGTAGGCTCCAGGCACCCAGCACTGGTATTTGAGTCTCTAGTGGATTCCAGACAGACTATTGATTGTTTGTTTTACTCTCTGTTCTGCTCCTGGGTTCTCAAACACTGATTCCGGCCCCATGGTCTTGAGGTCAGGACTGGAAATAAGTTCTACTCATTTGGTTCCAGGAGCAGGCTGGGAGCCTTCCAGTAATCTTTTACATCTTTGATGACACTAGGCTACAATATAGATCTTATCCATGAGTAGAATCTAATCTGACCATCTCAATTCTAATATACCTTGTCAGCCCAGTCCACAGTTTCTGACTCGGATCTGAATACTCAAACTGTGACAACTACCATGCAAGGACTAGTGATTTCCCTACTATGCAAAGACTAGCAATTTCACTACCATGCAAAGACTAGGGATTTCACTACCATGCAAAGACTAGTGATGTCTAGGGACAATGACAGGCCATGCCCATGCACCCACACACAGGGCCACATAATAGACATCCAAGACAAGTCATGGATATCAGAGCCCTTTAAGGCTGGAGATTTCTGCCTCCACAAACATTTACATCCCACATGGATAATATGGATCTCAGGGACCCTATAATCTTCAACAACCTCTAGCAATTGCCATGTAAAGACAGCCAACAAATCCCATGGTAACCAAACCAAGTTGGTTACCATCCACCTGAGCAGCAATGAATAATTGGTTACCAAGAACCTGAGAAGCAATGAAGTATTGTGTAGTGTATAAGGTAACAGGCGATCTAACTGTCCAGAACACGAAAAAGTGCCCAAACACCCAAACTCACATAGGGTCCACACAAGCAACTGAAAGCAAAACACATTACTAATCAGTTATATTAGTAGCAAATATTAAAAAATGAAGACCCCCAACCTCAACACAACAAAAGAAGGGATCGGCTCTGAGATGTAAATCTCAAGATACCATTTAAAGCTAAATTTTGGTCCCTTAGGGCAAAAACCCGGCAAAAAAGTCCCCCAGTACCTTTGCCAGAAGCTCAAATGAGGGAAAATGAACTTAACACTTTCAGCAGTCCAATTTTAAATGGTCTAAAGACTTGATGTTTTGAACGAATAACTTCAATGCGAAGTAACAGCACCAATGTGAAATGAATAAGTGGCCACCACACAGCTTCTAAATATGTGTTCAAAATGATAGTGTGAAGGGAGGATCCATCTTTACACACACAAACACTGAAGGGAAACCCAGCATCTACGCCTCAGCTGACCAATTTTAGAGTGCTACAACCTACTCAAAAGGATGGCAGAACCAAGCATAACATCATGAAAATCAACACAGAACCCACAGAAGTTGAGGAAACCAACTCACACACCATGAAAAGCCAGCGCAAACACATATCTAAATAATAGCACATAAAAAGCACAAGGAAGCAATAACTGACAGCACTTACATTAAATGCAACAAAAGCAGCAAACAAATAGGCCTCCTGGAAAGTCTTCATCACCATGAAGTCCTTAGTGAACTCTGGCTGCCCAAGGAGATGGATAAAATATGAAATACCCAATAGACACTTGGCCACAACTACTCAAGAACTACCCCTTATATAATGAAACTATATAAAATACACTATGGCCTGCTGACCACTCCAACATACAGAACTACGAGACACCAGGTACTTGGTCCAGCTATTCCTAGCCGCACAACATTTCCTCAGGGTGCTTGGCAAAATGGATTGCTTGGCAAGTTTTCACCATGTTAGCCTAATAACCTGCTACACATACTGTAAGAAAGACAGGGGTCAAGCAGCGCAGCCACCTGGGGTGCCAGACTGCAAAATCTATCCAAAGAAAACAAGATAGAGAGTCAGCAATAGAGTTGTCGATCCCTGGTACATGTCTGGCATGAAACATAATGGTACAGAAGAGACAATGCAGTATATGTCACAAAAGAAGATGCACAGCAGGAATAGAGGACACCAACTGATTGATCACACCCAAATTGTCACACCAGAACTTGGTGCTTCAACTGCACAAACACTCACCCCAGAGCTCAAGGGCTACCACAAAAAAAAACATTTGCAAAAGCAGCAGGTTTCTGGACAAACCTTCACTAACCCATGTCAGGGGCTTATGAGTTTTACACCACAGCCCCTTCAAGTATGCCCCATACCTGATGCACCAGCAGCATTGGTGTGCAATTGCATTCTGGACACTGGAGGAGACCAGTAAATGAGAGAACCACTGAAATACTCCAAAAGCTTATCCCAACCAGAAGGTTGTGTTTAATGTTGGTGGACTAGCAGATAAATTGGTGATGGTGCCAAACCCCCATGATCACATTCTCAAGTTTACAACTTAATATCTTGATATTAAATTAAATTCATCAGGCACAAGAAGGATCTGTGTGAAGCGGGAGCAGAAAAAATGCTGATTTAATATCAATATTCATATAAATTTTAGCAGGCAGGGCCCTGGGACCCATAATTGTAACTAATGCCAGATCTCAGAGCTTGCTAGTGATGGCGTCATTGGTCGACATCCCAGCCAGGTGCTGTTAGCCTTCTTCTGAATCATCTCCATAAGAAACAGCACTAAATTTGGAAGGGCAGGGGCATTGAAAGGGATGGCCATATGTCTCAGGTGAGCTTCGTTCATAACACACTCCTTCAGCATGAGGGGCAGTTCAAAAGCAGGATGAAGGCTACAGGACCTGAAGTACACGAGCTGGCCCTGCGATGTGTAAACGGAAGCCAACCATAAACCCATCATGCAGCACAGCCAACCAAGGAGCCATGGCATCAACCAGGACTGGCCTACTTAGCAGCAGAAGATGAAAAGGAGTTCCACCAGCAACTCACACACTGTCCTTGCAGGGGTGGGTGTCAGCAGAGGATGAAAAAGGGTGGCATCAGCGAGTCGCACACTGTTTTTGCAGGAGTAGGTGTCACTGCATTGGATATATAAGAGCCAATATGGAAACCTGGTTACTTTTTTTGCTTCTGCTATGGGAAGGAAAGAAATTGCACTCTGTGATGACAAAAAGATGTAGGATCCTAGGGCTGTCACCTCCAGTCACATCTCCACATCCTTACAGCCAAAATTCAGAATGTGAATCAGTCATCATATGCTCTTTGCATTCTTAGAGACTGACCTATGGAAGCAGGGTTCTGACCAGATCACCTGCCATGCACACACTTATGGGGAGAGCAGATGGGCTGATGCTCATTCCTCAGCTCACACTAACCCTAACCCTCCCACAGCCTAACCCTCCCACAGTCTATCCCTAACCCTCTGCTGCTGGACCGTGCAGAATTTTAGCATTACATGTCAATATTGTAAACATGTCAAAATTGTGCACATGTCGACATGTAAAATGTCAACATTTTAAAAGTGTCAACATACAGTAATTACTGTCAGCATATGAATCTCGACTAGAGATATGCGGTTCAGTTCTCTAGAGATCCGAATCCACCCGAATTTTCGTGAATCCGGTTAAATACGGTTCTAATTTCCTGAGGAGATCCGGGTAAATCCGGGTCGCGGTTCTGATCTTTTTGCGGTTCGGAATCCGGATTTTAAATCCGAATTTCAGGTTTTGGATTGCATAAATTACATGATTTTAGTTGTTTTTAAAACTTTTTATCTATTTTTTATTAAAAAATCCAGATCCAAAACCAAACCAAAACACTTGAGGGTTGTTTGCAAAACCAAATCCAGATACAAAACCTTGAAGGAGATACATATCCCCAAGTTAAGTGCCCTAAGTCCTTTTCACTTGCTTATTATAATTATCTGTAGTACTGTGGCTGGGAGGGGTGGAGCGTAATGTATAATTGTGCCCTCTGGTGAGATGATGCTTTCATTCCTCCTCCCCAAAGCCACCCATCCCCTGACTCTCAATGGCAGAAATTAACAGGGAGTTTGATATAAATTTCCCCTTTGAAATCCTGCAGTGCCAAGGATGATTTTGGCTTATACATTTTTATGTAGATCTAGAGTGAAAGCTACCTGTTTAGTCTAAGTGAATGAGACAAAATCATAAAGAGAGACTAATTGAATCTAATAGATAATAATGATATCAGTACTAGAATGGACTATTTGAATATGAGTAGGCAAGAAAATCACTGGTAATCTTCAGACAGCATATACCAAACATAAACCTTAGACACTCCTGATATGGTAGGACTGGGACTGATTAGACTCATATCTGTGCAGGTAAATTAATAAATGAGTATCGCCTCCAATATATACAACATACTGTAAGAGCTAATGGGGTGTATTCAATTAGCAGTGATGTCATTCTGTGTTGGCATTCTGACTGTATTTAATTACTCTACAGTAATATGCAATCTCCATGTGGTGAAAGCATGCTTGTTTACATATAAGAATGAACTCCTAGGTTAGGTTAATTGTGCATGTTCATAAACGTTTGCCAATGGGTCCACTCATTTCTAGTCCACATAGGTTGTCTCAATTCAGCCAAGCCCAGTCTCTTAGTTTTGCTACTCTCTGCTAGGAGCGGTATACATGGCAGGCTGTGGTGTATGCAAAATACTTTATTCCAGGCTTGTGTCACTCCAGTCTGGGAGATGACCCTCACAAGTGGGCACCAACACAGCCCTTACACGACAATCTTTCTTTTTTCTTTTCTTTTCCCCAGACAGTTCTGTGGGTTACAGTTATCATTAAGCTAATCATAGGACAATACTTGCTACTCACCTTATGTACTGTAAATCTCCATAGCTACTTATTGTATCTGGCAAAACCAGAAAGACATTGGGCTTGGTCCCTTTTACTTTTACAGTTGTTTTCCCTAGTGGTTCTGTATTTGTAAAGTATTGGGCACCTTCGGCCAGCACATAAGACTTCCTTTGGGAAAGATTGGGAGAATATATAGGACAATGCCCAAATGCAGGCAAAACACATACAGTAAATCATTGTTACAGTAAGTAACCAGAAATGTTTAAATAGCTGCAGTCTGTAACAGAGGCACATATTAGATTGAACAGTCATGGCCTAAAAGTTTTGAGAATGACACAAGTATTGGTTTTCACAAAGTTTTCTGCTTCAGTGTTTTTAGACCTTTTTGTCAGATGTTACTATGGTATACTGAAGTAAAAGTACAAGCATTACATAAGTGTCAAAGGCTTTTATTGACAGTGCATTAAGTTTATGCACAGAGTCAATATTTTCAGTGTTGACTCTTCTTTTTCAAGACCTCTGCAATTCACCCTGGCATGCTGTCAATCAACTGCTGGGCCACATACTGACTGATGGCCGCCCATTCTTGCCTAATCAATGCTTGGAGTTTGTCAGAATTTGTGGATTTTTATTTGTCCACCCGCCTCTTGAGGATTGACCCCAAGTTCTCAATGGGATTAAGATTTGGTAAGTTTCCTGGCCATGAACTCAAAATTTCTATGTTTTGTTCCCTGAGCCACTTAGTTATCACTTTTGCCTTATGACAAGGTGCTCCATCATGCTGAAAAAGTCATTGTTCGTCACCAAACTGTTCTTAGATGGTTGGGAGAAGTTGCTTTTTGAGGATGTTTTGGTACCATTCTTTATTCATGGCTGTGTTCTTAGGCAAAATTGTGAGTGAGCCCACTCCCTTGGCTGACAAGCAATCCCACACATGAATGGTCTCAGGATGCTTTACTGTTGCGTCAAAAACAGGTTCCTGCATTGCTGTCTACATATAAGAATGGGCACTATTATAGGTAAGTCCTGGATAAATTTCCATAATATGATAGTATTAAGCATTCTAGGGACCCATTTGATGGGGTCACTTTGACGTGGTAGATGGGCAAACATTTTTGACCAAATATGTACTAAGAATTTACTCCATGTTAATTGACGACTTTATAAAAATTATATTGGTTATCATTATTCTTAGTGCTTAGAGAGTGCATCTGCATTTTCTTTTTCCTGCATTGTACTATGAGTCTCAGCATGTTTTTTTAGTTTAAAATCAGGATGTGCAGTCTTAGCCCCATCCAGCCTTAATATCTTAAGATGTGTCTGACTAAACTTATTGCTTCCGTTTTTTTTCTTTTCTTATTGCATCCGTGTTTTCCTGCAAATGTGCAGGGTACAAATTCAGCCAACTCTACCTGAGCCCCAGTGTTGCTAATTGCAAGATCATTATACATAGACTGTACATGATACAAACAGTAATGTATGAACAAAGAACAGATTAGAGTTTCATGATTTTGTGAAGGCTTTTTCCCCATTCTAAACCAAATTAAAAAATAAATTGTAACATTTAAAAGACCAGGAAGGTTTGCCAAAACCAAAACTTAACACCCGAAACTCATCTGTAGTAATTAAGGTACCAAGGCTTATTTTAAATAATGTATATTATGCTTTCTAACAGTTCTATCTCCGTGTAATGATTTAGTATAATATATCACTTTGGTGAAAAGGTTTATTAGGTTACAGCTTTACGTTTTTTATGGAAAACATCTAAAATTTATAATAATTGATGCTTGAAATAATTTAAATAAATGGCCTCTCAAAAAGGTGAAATACAATTTGTATTCCCAAAGCTAAATAGGTTATACAGGATCATAAAGTTAATAGTTAATAATATAGCAAATTAGTGTAAACTAAGATTTATTTTTGATCGACTAAACATTAAGTCAATTAAATGTCCATACTGTATTGGTATCACTTTGACTTTTTTTTTGGAGATGCTATTGTTTCCTGCTTTGCCAACTCCTACACTTCATCTTGCAATTAATGTGAGACTGTTTTCGTTATGACAACATATTGGAAAACTTTAAAGAACTTTTCAGAACATGTCAGCAATGTGAGATCTTGTAGCTGTATTATCCATGAGAGAGATTTTAATTATATTTAATCATCAATTAGAGGGAGTTACTTTTCATTTAGTAGTCAGGTTAGCATAAACTCCCAATTGTTCATCCATTATACGAGTCAGGACTTTAGTCCCAACTGCAGGAACATTTGGAAGTATATTGCAATCACAACACTGCACAGCAGAACAAATGCCTGGAGGATGACCTGCTGCTGGTGCCCACGACTGTAATGTTTAGCACTAATTTTTAATAGACCAATACAAATGTGTTTGGTATTCACTTAAAGCAGCCTTTATTTCCCTTTATTATAGGCCTCAGACTGCTGCTGCTCAATATAGGTAATGGGCCAGGAGTGTGGCACTGGGCTAACATGTCCCAGACACAATCCAGGTATGACTGGAAAACAGAAGATGTCCCCCCCTTCCTAAAGACAAATAAGGTAAGAAGCACAATTTTTCAATAGTTGCCAGACAAATGGTACATTATTGAACTCATACTGTTTTTCTGCTGACAATAACTATTATAATGGCAACTCAGGACCTGAAACAATTGGACTACCAATCTCCAGACCAACAACCAGAAACACTGTTTTGCCTGTAGTTTTTTCTATGTGCCCTGGAGCTAGCAGAACATTACCCTTCTAGCCAAATTTACTATATTTACTTTTTAAACTAGAACAAATCGAAAACCTTTAACTAATATGTGATACAGGGAAAAAAGACCTTAAAAAATAGCTGTATATACTTGGATTTAAATTATGCAGAACCGCTGGTGATAATTAGGTACAGCTTCTGCTAATACATTATGAATCTTTGCACTCTGGGTCTTTTTTTCAATTTTTTTAAACCTGTTTTGAAGTCAAAACCTTCTTTAATAGACATAAGTTGTTGACATTCAGTCAATCTCAAAGCATGCTGGGAAGTTTAGGTTGTCTCTGTTACGACATTAATGTCATTTTGCCTTTTTTTGACTTTTATTTCTGTAATTCTGCCATGTCTCAGTGTACTTTTCAAAGCAAATAAATCTATAAATTTCTCCAGCAATCCATTTTCACAAAGATCTCTGTCAAGAATAAAAAAAAATACTTAAAATCTCCATTGAATACAATACAGTATGCACTATCAAATACAATAAAATGAAAGACACATGTCTGTTCCCCCATAGACTGTCTTTTTAAAAAACAATACTTGACGCATGATATGTCTAAAAAAAGCTCTTGCTCCATATTAGATGTTCACTGTAAACAGAAGTAATCTGCTAAAACAACCAAATATATACAGGAGGATTGTAAACAATAAATCCATATCCCGAGACACACTTTAGATGGGAAGCTCTGTCATTAATGAAGCGTGTTAACATTTACTCACAATAGACACAATAAGGATATAACTTACACACAAAAAATATCCTCTGGTAGAGACATGCATGTTTGATTCTGAATGTGATGCCACCTGCTCTGAATTAATTTAAGGACTGCTTTAATAATAGTTCATTAGTGTGGTTTTGCAACACCAACAGTATGTGGGTAGAGTCTTTAGTCATGGAATTTGTAACAGACTTTTTTAGTAAATGTTTCTAAGTAAATGTTCTCACTATTTAATCTGTCCTCTTCATAAACATACGTTTTGGAAATCAAAACTAATAAAATTGAGCATTGAATAAATAAAATGATTCAATCTGTTTAAAAAGACAGATTAAATATGTGCGTATGTGTTTAATTTAGGGATGTGCAGGCTCGCATAGGTTCGAGTTTGCACGCCGAGTTCGGATTTTTCCCTCCAAAAAAATGGAACTCAGAACGAGGCAAAACGTCATCTTGCATGGACAAACATCATCATTCCTGGACGTCGAGGGAAAAATCCGAACTCGGCGTGCAAACTCGAACCTATCCGAGCCTGCACATCCCTAGTTTAATTTGACATTTTCATATTATTGATCATTTTTTATAACAATATAAAAAGACAGTTATTTAAAAAAGCATGCACTTTAAAAATGCTATATTTTCCTATTTTTTGTCTTCTTTCAAATATGACCTGAACATAGAGTTTCTCTGACTCCATATCACTTAATTTCTGAAAATCCTGAACTTTACTTAATTACTTTGCTTATTTCTAAAAGGGATATAATTTTGAAATCTAAATAAAATCACATGTATAGTTTCAACATATTTACACTGCATAACCATGGTCAATTTGTAACTGGTAATCCAATACAAACAATGTAAAAGTTAAATCAAATGTTCAGACTTTCCTGATTCACTTGATTTTACTGAGAATGAAAATGTATTTGCACTTTAGTCTACTTCAAATTGAAATGTTAAATTTGTATTTCTTAAAATGTTATATATTTAGAAAACCTGGCTCAATTCTTGTATACATGAAATAAACAAATATTTATAGTTAAAGAATCACAGAGCACTGAAAATATAAATCTACCATTTCCATCATAAATAAATATTCAATATAAATTTAACCTACATGTAATTGTTAATTTTATTTTTTCAATATAGTGAACTTTACATTCTATACATAAAATTATGATTATGTAATGTTGTTTTTCTGTATAATTCTGCCTCTATGGTTTATTTTTCTCTGTTATCAATCATAGGCAGTTGTTGTTTACCATGCAATTGTCAGATTTACGAGTATACATCAGTTGAAGGAGGTGGCCAATTTTAATGCCTATTTTCCTATGCTCAAAATACAGTCAAAATTCATGTGGAGCTTCTATTATATTGAAAGACAACATTTACATTAGCTTTAACATCTTATTTGGAAATAATCTTTAGAAGAATTAATACGTTAACCGAATTTTTAGATGCCGTTGGTCATTTGACTACTAATTTGATTGCAGGGTTGTTTCAATGTTTTCGTGATGACAATTGGGACTATTCAGTTGGTTGCACAATGTCACATCCTATTGACTCAAGCCACCAAGTACACTATTATCCAAGTCCATGTGATGAGTGCTGTTTAGGAGCTAAATATCACAGATTTTCTAAGCAAATGATATTTGCCCATCCTGAGGTTAGTTGTTATTTTAATAAGCGCATCCGACCGTTGTCATTTCATTATATTCAAGTAAATGCAAAACTAAGTACAAAAATAGCTTTGAATTAGACTGAATCAGTAGTACATACAAATGTTACAAGTGAATTATCAAAAATGTAAAGATATATAAAATAAACTACATGCTACTGTATGACATTCTACATTTTCCTTCATCAAATGTGTTTGTATATATATATATATATATATATATATAGCATGTGATTAAATAATCATTTAATGAATAAAAAACATTTTAGATATGGTTGTGGTTAAAGGGTTAATGTGACTTAATGATATTTTTCAACATATAAATTATTAAAACTTCTGCAAGACTAATGTTAACTATATAATATATAGTATGGCTTTAACAAGGCTGTTTTAAATACAGGTTGTGGTGTATGTCCAATACAGTGTGACATCTCTACAAAAATGGCAACATGTCAATTGGCAGAGTAAACGATTGTAGTGCCAAAGCCACCACCAATATCTGGTTCATGCCTAAACAAAATCCAACAATGCAGCATACTGACTTTGGTCCTAGTGTTCTTGAAACAGCTCTACATGTGCAAACATTTCTATAATTTTGTACAAACTCCTTTGATAACTTGAATATTAGACAGATTGTTATAGGGCACAGAGGCACATTTTTGTCTGGAACATTGGCCTTCCCATGCTGCTGGCTCTTCTTTAGGTTCAGACCAATTATAACCATATATATTCCTTTGTTGCATACAGTTGTATGCAAATATTTGGATACTCCAGGGCAGATTAAACATTTCACTGAATATGTGAACAGAAGTTAACAAAACCTCTGCAAGGTACAAACTTAGGCACAGATTTATCAAAAACTGATATTCTTATTATCACTCCTTACGAATCTTAAATAGTATTCCAACCAATCAGCTCCTAACTTTTATTTTTAAAACATATAATACAGTAATTAGGAGCTTATTGGTTGGAGCACCATATAAGTTACATAAGGAGTGATAACAAGAATATAATTCGTTGATAAATCTGGGACTAAGATATGACAAAAATGAAACAGTGAACTTGGCATGTGCAAAAGTTTGTCAGTTTATTAATACTTTCTCAAGGCTACAAAGAGTGATTGATAATTTAGGCCTTGAAGTAAGCCTGGTGAAGATAAATTCTTTGACTCTTCTGTCCTCTCAGGATCTTGTACCTACTCTCAGCCACCATGGACTAAGAGTGACAGTGTCACAGACACAGACATATTTTTAAGAAATGGAAGTCATTGGGAACAGTTGTGGTCACTGCAAGATATGGGACATTTAAAACAATCTCAAAACTGCTGATAAACTTATCAGATATGCAAAGCAGAAACCACATATTACTGCACCAGACCTGTAGAAAGGTTTAGCTCTGGCCAATTCATATACATGGAGGTGGATATATTACACTTTGGTGCTGTGTGGCAACCAGGAGCATATAAATTATTCAGTCATAGGGGGAGATGTATCAAATAAATGGTTGCACATAAGTTAGGGTTTGTACATGCAAGATAGACCCCTTTAGATTTTTATTAAGCAAATTCATCTCCTAATAAACATTCATCAAAGTTAACTTTTCCTTTAAATGAGGTATAACAAGGTTTAGCTGCCTATTTACTAGGCCTTGGAGAGAGCTAAAGTGGAGAGATAAAGTACCTACCAGTCAGCTCCTAATTGTCACTTTACAGACTGTGTTTGAAAAATGACAGTTAGGAGCTGATTAGTTGGTACTTTATCTCCATCCACTTTATCTCTTTCCAAGGCTTAGTAAATAGACCCCTTATTTTGAAAGCCTTAAGCCTTAATCCTGGTTCACCATTTTATATATACGGCAGAAAGCAAATATAGTAAATGGATTTATGGATTTTTAAAAAATTTTTGCCCTTTATGGTGTATCTCAAAACATTCAAAGGTCTCAAAACGTTGTGCAATTATTTAATATCTATTATTAATACAGGTAATTACCCTGAATTCTTTGTATGCTGGCCATGTGCTACAATATTAGTCATTTTTGTATGCACTTTAAAATAAAAATCAAAGCCCAATGCACTTAATGAGCACAATAAGCATTGTCCAATGTCTGAGATTTATTTATTTTGTGTCATATTATTCCTAAAAAAATTATTTTATAAAACATGTGCTGAAAAGTAGGAGTGTTTTACTGTTCTCAGTGTAGTACTTTATATTTTATCATAGTTCAGCTGATTATATTTACCATTATGGTCAATTCAATAAACATACCTTTTCAAGCTCTAGATTATAACAAAGTTTGTTTTGATCATGTAAGACAAATTCACCTAGTGTATGTAGTAAAGAGTCCCACAAATATATATGTTTTGCACAATTTATGTGACCTTTAGAATGCAAAGCCAATGATCACATTGGCAGGTTTCCAAAGATTAGCTGTTTAATTAAATTGAAAAAGTTGTACATATAGTTTTAGTTTTCTTATTTTTTGCATTGTAAACTTCTAACAATTATAGAAATCAATATATTGTGTTTTTGTAGTGATTAGCATCACAAAATAAATACTGAAGATAAATGCATATATAATGCAACCAATAAACTAGAAACCTGTTGCATTTTATCCTCAAAGTCCCCAGTATACGGAGGAGGTGTCGGATTCCTGCAATATTCAGGTATAACTGAGGACAAAATGCTCCTGTTGCTTCAGTAATGTGTCTGAAATCCACAAAAGTTAATGGTATTTGTGAAAAAGAGCAGATTTACAGTGCAGGACATTTACAATATACAGGTAGAATTCATAAAACAGAAGTACCACGGAGAAGTGTACTATGTTGAGCAGAGTATAGAGCCTGTTTACTTTTATGGTTATCCAAAAACTTTCTGAGCTCACCATATGTTTTTGAAATTTTCCTAGACCAATGTCAATAAAATATCTATGGTAGGATTAATGCTACGTACACCCAAGAAATATAATATATGCTGATATTAAGGAGTCATCAAGCTATAAAACCAGAATAATTACTTAATATTTCATAGCCAATTATGTACCTTGGTTCAGGGCAAATTAAGAGCTATCTGCTACAACTCAAGCAACCGTATAAAAAAAAAAATAACTATATATATATATATATATATATATATATATATGCTTTAAATTAAACTGATTGAAATATGAAATATTATTTGAAGCAATGAGGAAAGAAGGAAGAGGATATTTAAAATATATTTTTAAATTTGGAATATTTATTACAGCAGTGACAATGCAGTGGGTAAAATAAGTATTGAACACATCAACATTTTTCTCAGTAAATATATTTGTAATGGGGCTATTGTAATGAGATTTTCACCAAATGTCAGCAACAACCCATGCAATCCATACATGCAAAGAAATCAAACCATAGATGTCCATAAATTAAGTTATGTGGAATAATGTGAAATGACACAGGGAAAAAGTATTGAACACGCTTGCTGAAATGTATTTAATACTTCAAACAAAAGTTTCAAGACACCTCTTGTATGGAGAAACTAGTCGCATGCATTGCTCAGGTGTGATTTTGGCCCATTCTTCCACACAAACAGGTTCCGTGAGCCTCTTCTATGAACTCTGATCTTCAGTTCTTTCCATAGATTTGCAATTGGATTCAAGTCAGGTGATTGGCTGGGCCATTCTAGCAGCTTTATTTTCTTTCTCTGAAACTAATTGAGAGTGTCCTAGGCTGTGTGTTTGGGATCATTGTCTTGCTGAAATGTCCACCTTCGTTTCATCTTCATCATCATAGTAGATGGCAGCAGATTTTTATCAAGAATGTCTCGGTACATTTTTCCATTCATCCTTCAATTATATGAAGCATGCCAGTGCCGTATGCTGAAAAACAACCCCACACCATGATGTTCCCACCTCCAAAATTCACTGTTGGTATGGCGTTTTGGGGGTGATGCGCAGTGCCATTTCTCCTCCAAACATGGTGTGTATTATGGCATCCAAAGAGTTCAATTTTGGTCTCATCTGACCAGACTGTATTCTCCCAGTATTTCACAGGCTTGTCCAAATGTTGTGCAGCAAACTTTAAATGAGCTTCAACATGCTTTTTCTTCAGCAATGGAGTCTTGCGTGGTGAGCGTGCATACACGCCATGGTGGTTGAGTGCATTACATATTGTTTTCTTTGAAACAATTGTACCTGTTAATTCCAGGTCTTTCTGAAGCTCTCCACATGTTGTCCTTGGCTCTTGGACAACTCTTCTGATAATTCTTTCCACTCTTCTGTCAGAAATCTTGTGAGGAGCACCTGGTCGTGGCCTTATGGTGAAATTATGTTCTTTCCACTTCTGGATTATGGCGCCAACAGTGCTCACTGGAACATTCAGAAGTTTAGAAATACTTCTGTAACCAATGCCTTCAGTATATATTGTAACAATAAGGTTGCGAAGGTCTTAAGAGAGCTCTTTGCTTTTATCCATCATGAGATGTTTCTTGTGTGACACCTTGGTAATGAGACACCTTTTTATAGGCCAACAGTTGGGACTGAACCAGCTTATATTAATTTGCACTGACAAGGGGCCTGGGTATCTTCCTTGAATCCATCCTCATCTTTACCCCTCACATTCAAAATATCTCATTCCTGACATTTCCACCTCTGCAACATCTCTAGAATCAGGCCCTTTCTCACCCTTGATGCCACTATGGTTCTCATCCATGCACTCATCATCTCTCACCTTGTCTACTGTAACTTTTGCTTCTGTATTCTCACCTTTTCCCTCTTCAATCTATCCTGAACAATTCTGCTCTCTTTCTCCATTTGCTGTCGACCGCCTCCATCTGCCATTTGCTTCCCTGGCTCACTGTCCCCCTTGGAGTCCAATGCATATTGTCAGCTCATTAGGAATTCCCCTGTGTGTGTACAGTACTTGCAAGTAATAATACCAGCACTCCTGGAATACAGGTGAAACTACTATGTTTATTAACACACAGGGTATAGTGCAATGAAAAACTTGATACTTAAGTAGGAATTAAGAATTCAAATGAGCCAGCAATGAACATAGTCTAGGAATGGATAACTCAGAATGCACTGTGTATTAATACAAGAATGTCCAGGAATACACTAAAGCAATTTCATGAATGGTACCAGGCATATGATAATAACAGAACAGATTTATAAACAAAATAATGTACTACTACAGGAGTAAGTTCAGAAACAGGTGGTGATAATGATACAATGCTTAGCTTCTTGAAAGCAACAAGATGAGAGACACAGGAACAGATACTGTATATAAACAAAGTAACTTACTGCTGAAGATATGTCCAGAAACAGGTGATGTTAATGATTATACAATATGAGCTGCTTGGAAGCAGCAAGGTGAAAGGTACTGGAACAGATATGTAAACAAAGTAATTCACTGCTGTTTATTTGTCCAGAAGCAGTTGGTAATAATGATACAACACTGAGCTGCTTAGAAGCAGTGAGTTATGAGGAACCTGAAGGCAGAGTTACGGGATTGCGCATATGCAAGCACTCAAGGACAGATAAATGTTTTCTGGAAAATTTTCTGTCCTGTGTAGAAACACTTGTGCAGGTTTTCTGGATGTCCAGTGTGGGAACTCTGGTACATGTTTTCAGGATATCCAGTATGGGAACACTGTGCAGGTTTTTAAGATGTCTAGCATAGGAACATTGATACACATTTGCAGGATGTTCAATGTAAACAAAAGTACACCAGCACAAGCACAGGAATCTGACATGATGATCTGGCCCAGATGGTACTATGGAGCAGGTTGAAATAGAGCAGTCACAGGTGCAGCCCATATCTGCTGGGGCAGATTGGTTAACAAAGGCTTGCAGGTTATCATTCAGAATATGGGACATTGCCTGTAATTAATTTGACCCCTTCCAGTTTAAAAATAAAGTTATAATGGGAAGGGAAACAAAAAGGTAAATATGAAGGCCCCTTTCCAATAGTGCACACAACTAATTAGACATGTTTTCTGTAATGTTTTAAATATTCCTTTGTGACTTTGTGTGTGAATGACAAGTTCTCCTTTATCTGAACCTCTGTATTCTAATAACATCTACAATACAGCTAATTAAATGTATGCATTGCATGTCAGGCTATATCAACTAAAAGTTACAGTGTGATGGAATATGATTAGACAAAACCAATGGTAAAACTTCTCACACAAAAGATATTATGCCACAACAAAGGCCTATTAACTGTTTCTCATTTGCTTTCTTTTAAAGAAAAGAAAATTACAAATACAGTGGAGAGAATGTGAATAATACCTCAAGGATTAGAAATGTTTTTTTGTATCAATACTAAAAGATATTACAATCCCACCAAGATTCCGTTTGAATGGATGCGGCACAATTTAGATGTGGCTTTTTAATATGGAAGCTGTGGGATGTTCCAGTTCTGAAGTGGACTGTGAAGAACACAGCTGCTCTGTAATTGTGAAATACACGGAAGCAAAGGTTGCTTTCTGGCTCAGCAGCTTTACAGTCTTTCAGCTAAGACAATGTGCTGAGACAATAAATGGAACATGTGAGAAAGGTTCATTTTTTCACAGCTGTTCTAAAATAACAAATAAAGAAAACATCCCAGGTATATACTCATCTTTGGAACATGGAATTTCTCCAAGACATTATGAGAAAATGGTCTAAGGTATTTTGTTTGTCAGCCAAACACCTGTGATGTTGATCTATTCATAAAGTTCATAACAAATTAAAATTGTCTTGTTAAACTTACAGCCTAGCAGATAAGAGCCTCATTTATTCATAGTATAAAAATACTTCACATTGAGGGCTTTGATTGCCTTAAAAAGGGGTGTGAAACAAAAGGTTCGATAATAAATTGGTCAACAATGATATGGAAACACCAAAAGGTGGACATAGAAAAAGGTTGACATTACTAAAGTTAGATAGTACAGAAGGTCGACAGATACAAAAGGTCAACATGGAAAATGGTCAACACAGAAATGGTCAACATATTTTTTTTGGCATTCTAACTGTAATCGTCACCATAACCCTCTCCTTGGTGCGTAACCCCAACTGCCAGGGTAAGTGCCTAGCCCTAACCGTCCCTCCTGGTGCCTAACCCTAACCCTCCATTTAGTGCCTAACCCTAAATAAAAAGTGCCAAACATGTCTGTGTCGACCATTTCCATATCGACCTTTTGAACCATCGACCTTTTGTACCAGTTGATCTTATGTACTGTTAACCTTTTGTCATGTTGACCTTCTTGTTTTGACCAAATCATTGTCAACCTTTTCATTGTCCACCTTTTGTATGGAATCCCTAAAAAATATTTTTCCTCCCATGCTATTCAACTACATTTTTAGGATTTTTAAGATCTTTAAAACAAGACAAATATTAAAATAGTATAAACTCTCATACATTAGAGTTTCAATAATCCTGTGATCACCAGAAAATAGATAGAACAGTTCAACAGCCGCTAATGAACTCTAGATTCCTTTCCACTCCCATTGACGTTTAATTTATCATTGTTATTATAGCAGGTAATTGCAAGAATACTTGTTTTCACAGGTGCATGGAATGATGCTGATATATGTCATGGGTAGGAATAGTAAAGTAAGAAATACATACTGTATACAATAATGTAGAAGTGTTAGGAAAAATACAGACTCCTCTGAGAAAGAGCACTAAGGATGGGCAGGGAATGTTTTTGCTGTGTGTGGTTTTCTTTCCATTCAAGTTGATTGATGGTGGATGAAGACAGAAGAGATTTTTTTTACTCCTCTCATAATATCTAAGGCTACACAAAGAATGAGGATCAATACAGCAGGTAAATATTTTGTTATTAATATTGGGATATATGTATTTTTATTATAATTTATTTTTTTATTTTTACCTATTCTTAATACACCTGTGCTTCTTGCTTTTTGTACATTGCTTAAGCATGCCCACACATTCTTCAGTGGCATGGGTTAATAATCCTGCCTCCAAACTGGCAACAACTTACTCACTCTTTGAACCACTGCCTCCAGAGTGCAGAGAAAACCTGCCCAACATCCTTTTATTGAATGTAGGTGATATTACTCCAGCCCCACAATGTTGTGCCAGGTTGAAATGAAAAGATTTTTGCCAAAGCATTGGAGGAGTTAAGAGATGACTCCAAGCCCTATGTTGCAGATGATGGGACTGCATGGGCATATAGATATATAATGGGTGCAGGGTGTGTTGTGCACATGGGCCCCTGGGACCACGGGAATCACACCATACACCTTCCACCCATAGATTATACTTATCTTCCACTATTAACTGCAGAAATTGATGACCCCAATTTTCCGGCAAGAGGGAGGACTGGCAAAGTGACTGCACATGGGCCCCATCCTCTCTTGAAGTGCCCGTTGGGGGCTGGGTGGTATTACCAGTATGCCTTTTGTCAGCATTCTGCGTGGATGTTTAAAGTGACGGGTCTTGATAATGACCTTTCAGGGTCGAAACGTCGACAACAATCATGGTGACATGTACTGAAAACTTCCTATATTAAAACAGATTGATTAATTATGGACAGTGTGGTGAGTGCCTTCTTAGGCTATATCGAAGCCAATTTTGTATATATATATATATATAGTTGCATTTAATCTAATACAAACATTTTCTTTAAATAATCAACTTTATTTTATTAGTAAAGAGCCCAAAAGTTATAGCGTTAAGGACTTTGAAGCACTGTTTTTTAATTTTGCATGCATGTACATTCAAAGCACAGGCATGTACGATTGCACCACACATCACATTCTGGCCAATGGCTCCACAGATACTATATTAGTTCACTTCAAAATATGGATATTGCAAACTGGGTTCATGTCCACAAAATTACATGAATCTCTATACCTGCATGTGTGCGTGTGTGTAGAAGACTTTGATGCTTGGCCTAATTTCATATAAAGGTAGTAAATAGGTCATACAATAAAACAGTAAAACAGTGAACCCAATTAATTATAAGTAAATACAACATGAAAGTGAACACACTCCCTACAGTGTTAGGTGGCTGCTGCCCATTAATTCATTAGATGATGTGGTGAATCTGTGGACACAAAAAGATAAGTGCCTTTTAATGTACTAATTAAGAATTGGGATCATTCAAAATATAAAGTGCCAAAGACATGCGTACCGGATAAATTAATTTAAAAAGTCTATCTGTTTATTTTTCTCATGCTCCTTTTTGCTCCTTGCTTGTAGTTATCCCTAAGAGCTAATACATAGTGTAGTAATTCTAAAATATTTTATTATGCAACGCTGAAAAAATCATAAATACTGTAAAAGGCAAAAACCCCAAAACATAGAATAATGGCTTACATGTTGTTGTTTATTCAAAACAGTTCCATAAGGTGGTGGAGCCGGCACCTTTGTGACAGGTCCTTGAGAATCCACAAATGGAAAATTGAAGAAATTTTGTTAATTTTTTTAGCAATAGACAGTGAAGTTGATGTAGAGAATGTAAATGTGCTTTTTGCTTCTTGAAACACAGAGATGCCTGCTGTGGTGTGCCATAATAAATGGAGGTTCAGATTCCCTTAAAGATGACTGTAGCATGCATCAGGAAATGCATTAATGTCACAATTGGATGCTAATAGTGCTCAGCCTGTGCTTTTGCTTCTGACTCATTTTTCATCATATGCAAAGTATAAGACTGAAAAGTGCACATTGCAGGGTGAGATCACATCTGGCAACTACTGCCCTAAAGTGTAATCACTAGTGATGTCAGTGGGAGTGATTTTGGCTCTGAGAGGGCTTGCGGCAGTGAGACCCTACTGCAGGGTCTCGGTCGCAAGCCCGATGGTTCGCAATGGTCAAGACCATCGTGACCATCATCATGGACGCTCGCATATGCTGTGGGTGGTCACCCACAGCTATGCGAGCGGCCAGGAGGCCGCTCCATTTTCATGGAGGAGGGCACTGATTCAGAGCGAGCGCTCTGGTCAGAGCGTTCAACTCTGAATCAGGCCCTTACTTCCAAGTTCCACCAGGGAACAGAGGGAAGATGCTTCCTGCCAGCAACAGCATGCAGCAGCGGGGAGACCTGGAGGAGGGAGCCGACTGAAGAGGGAGCCGGAGGGACCCAGAGGACTGAGCCAACAGAGGCACCTGGAGGAGGGAGCGACAGAGAAGAACCTGCTCACACTGAGAGCAGGTAAGTATGTCCCTTTCCTACACAAGCTGCTGTGTAGATGGCAGCTTGTGAACACTATCGGGGGGGGTGCTATATGCCATTTGAGGATGATGTACAGTAACACCATCAAATTCCAAAATACATAATCTTCAGTGATATCTTCGTTTCAGGTTAGATGAATAGCAATGATACTTAAAATAACATAAATAAGTAAAATGTGGGGTAAAAACTACTTTAGTTATAACGAATAGGCCCCAGAGTGCCTTATAGATACAGAAGCCATTGTGGTGCACTTCCTTGCTCCTTACTTTCCTATAACTGCAGATTAATCATAAACTTCATGCTGAACTTGTCTGCTTTCTTACCAATTGTAATTTAAGTTGAAATAGTTGGTTTTCTTTTTTTCTTTTACATCCTTATCTATGGTTACCAGAGCTGGATTGTTATATAATCATGTGTGTAATACCATTATATATATATATATATAGGCAGGGCCGTAACTATGGTGGTGCGACATGTGCCATGGCACAGGGCACCGCAGGGCAGGGAGCACTTCTCTGGTCTGTCAATTTTCTGATTTAAAATCATTCTCACTTGTTGCCTCCTTTTCTTTTTTTCCTGGCATTTACAAGAAAATAATGCGCTCCAATACTAAGCTCCAATACTAAGCAGCAACGCGTTTTGGCTACACCTGTAGCCTTTTTCAAGCTGAAAAAGGCTACAGGTGTAGCCGAAACGCATTGCTGCTCACCTACCCTGAATACTGGAGATTCACCTGCACTATATTGTGGCCGACTAAGTACCCAGTAACCGGTAACCACTATTGATACATACTGGATCCCTGCCGTGTATCTTATCTATCAGGTGGCAGCTGGAGGAGAGTGATCCACGATTAAGTGCTGGCACATGTGATCACGGCCGGAAGGCTTGTATCTGCTGTACTTCTCATACTGCTGCCTGCATTCTTGAGACGGGAGCTGCTAGCATCCTGCGGTAGTGGCTGGACTACCTCCTGTATATGGCATTGACAGAGAGATCCTGTTGATTGTGAGTCCTCACTGCCCATGCTGCCGGTTGATATTCGGAGACGGTAACTGCTTGTCTCTTGTGGCAGTGTTTGGGATATTTCTTGGACAAGGCACCAAGTGCAATACACCGGTTATCGCTGTTGGAGAGATCCCCCCGACTGGTATGCATACTCACAACACCGTAACCTATACAAGTTCCTTTCGAAGGAGCATTGACTGAGTCCCCTTTTCTTACCATCTAAACATATAAATACCACACTTTACAATTTAACTATAATGGATGTGGTTACTACTTCCTAACAATTATAAAATAACTATTATAAAAGAACTATTATAAGATTTTTAGTCAGAAAGAATCTCCGGTATTTCGTTCCCACTATTGAGAGACTCAATTATACCAGTACTAACATTTGGATACAAATGACCATTACCTGGTTTAGTTACTGGCAACAGTAACATTGTGGACTCTCTGAGATTGACTGATACATATTTTGTCTTATTGAGAGTCTGATCAACTCTCTTTTATTGCAGTTTAACAATTGTATACATTGTTTTCACTCTTGTTGTCTTAATGTTTGTAGCTGCTAATTGATACATTATATGTAATACGATTCCATTATTTTAATTATTTATTTATATAGTTTTCTTATTGCCACTTTTTACTGCTTTTTATTTATTTGATTAAAATGTATGTTTCTTTAATATTTGACTTTGTGCTATATTAATGTCCCCACTTTAGTATTGGAGAGCAGTATTTTCTTGTTATTTGGTCTTTCTAGTGAGCTTGACAATTACCTCATTTTTATACTGCTGCATTTATACTTGATCATCCTTCTTGACTGGATATAATTTTTTTGTTATTCCACCCCTATCTCCTTCCTGGACACCTCCCCAAGCACCTTCAGTCATATCCTCTTTTATTTAACATAAGTTGCAAACCTATCACCTCTGACAAGGCAGTTAGACACCTTACACATGGAGCAATCTGCCCCACAATTTTTGATGGCAGCCCTGAACACAGATACCGATTCCCGACTCAGATGTTACCAGCCAGTGAGTTCAGCTTCCGGCGAAGGGTACATACATGGATCTCCCCATCGCTGATATTTGCTGCATATACATTACAAGTAGCATTCTTTCTATACCGTCAGTCGATGATCTACACTGCCTGCTCCAGGCTTGTGCACGACTGTACTGATGGACAAATCCTGCTGCAGGTACCACTTTACCAGCGCTCTCCTACATCTAGAGCTGGTGAGTTATTCTGCATAATTATTGTGTATCATCACTGCAGCCATTCAATTCACACTGTATTTGGCAGTGACACCTAGATAACAGTAGTACAATGGGATCGGGTACTCCCTTCATAATCATACAGCACAAATCATATTTGTCATGCCCCTACCCCATGAGGTCACACCGCTTTTTCAGACGCATGTCCCTATTTGAAAAATGGGAGGGGTGGGCCAATGTTCTTTCTAGCCCAGGGCACCAAAAAGTGTAGTTACAGCTCTGTATATAGGTTCTGTATATTAGGTTGACGGTGACCATGTCAATATTCATAATGTCGACATGGGCATAATGTCGATATGGTCATAATGCTGACATGGTCATCATGTCAACATTCACCATGTTGACATTTAGCATGTCAACACATGTGAAATGTCGACATGCTCACAATGTATGCTTACCTGCAACCTATCCTTATCTCTAATCCTAACCCTAACCCTACTGCTAATTCTAATTTAACCCTCAATCCTAAACCATAAATATATCTCTAATGAAAATATCAAAATTTTATCCATATTGATATTATTACTGTCGACATTCTGTTGTTGATGTTAAGAATGTCTACATAGTAAATGTTGACATGATGACTGCATACTGTACCACTTATATGTGTAGTACCAGATTATATAAATTTAGGAGGGAAATCACTACTGAGAATATTCAGGCACATTTAAATGTAATCATCTATGCACTCTTCGTTTTATTTGTTCTGTAGGTGTTGTACCATTTCAAAGGTCAAATCTGACTACGGATGTTTACTTATATTGTAGAATGTAGCGTGAGGCACATCATTTGTTATACACTGTTACTATAATGCAATGTTGTGTTGGTTGGTGCACAGTGCTGTGCTGTCTGCTGTGTCCATCCATGCTGTTGCTGATCCATCTGGGCTGGTGCTGTGCTGTCGGCTGTGTCTTGGGCTGGTGCTGATCCATTCTGGGCTGGTGCTGTGCTGTCTGCTGTGTCCATCTGGGCTGTTGCTGATCCATCTGTGCTGGTGCTGTGTTGTCTGCTGCATCCATCTGGGCCCAAGTTCTGGACCCCCCCAAAAAATAAAAATATATATTGTCAATTTATCTTCTGTGTGTGTGTGTTAGGCTTAGCCACACAAGATACAGCAATGCAACTTAGTGCTGCCCGACTCCAGTCATCATCAATCGGTGCTCTGGGCCCAAGTTCTGGTCCATCAAAAAATAAAATATATATATGTACAGTATTGTCAATTTATCTTCTGTGTGTGTGTGTTAGGCTTAACCACACAAGATACAGCAACGCAACTTAGTGCTGCCCGACTCCAGTCGTCATCATTCGGTGCTCTGGGCCCAAGTTCTGGTCCATCAAAAAATAAAATATATATATACAGTATTGTCAATGTATCTTCTGTGTGTGTGTATGTGTGTGTGTGTTAGGCTTAGCAGCACAAGATACAGCAATGCAACCTAGTGCTGCCCGACTCCATTCGTCATCAATCGGTGCTCTGGGCCCAAATTCTGGACCGTCAAAAAATATATATATTTATATATATTGTCAATTTATCTTCTGTGGGTGTGTGCATGTTAGGCTTAGCCGCACAAGATACAGCAACGCAACCTAGTGCTGCCTGACTCCAGTTGTCATCAATTGGTGCTCTGGGCCCAAATTCTGGACCGTCAAAAAAAAAATATATATATTGTCAATTTATCTTCTCTGGGTGTGTGTGTTAGGCTTAGCCGCACAAGATACAGCAACGCAACCTAGTGCTGCCCGACTCCAGTCGTCATCAATCGGTGCTCTGGGCCCAAGTTCTGGACCGCCAAGAAAAACATATATATATATATATATATATTGTCAATTTATCTTCTGTGGGTGTGTGAGTGTTAGGCTTAGCCACAGAATATACAGCAACGCAACCTAGTGCTGCCCGACTCCAGTCCTCATCAATCTGTGCCAAGTTCTGGACCTGAAAAAAAATTAAAATAAATTGTCTTTTTTTGTCTAATATTTGTCAGTGTATGTGTGCGTGTTAGGCTTAACCGCACAAGATGCAGCAAGTCAGCAATGCAGCCTAGTGCTGCCCGACTCCAGGCGTCATCAATCTATGCTCCTGGCCCAAGTTCTGGACCTAAAAAAAAATAAAAATTGTCTTTTTTTGTCTAATATTTGTCGGTGTGCGCACGACTGCACGTGTGTGATTTTGTAACCGTACTGTGGCTACACTATTGGTGCTTGTGACACTGCTTCAATACTGCTGAAAATATGGAGGGCTGTCAAATGACAGGAGAGCAAGACCAAGAACCACATGTTGTAGCTGCCGCCAGCAGTGTAAGGCCGTCAACTTCCTCGTCCTCTATGAAGGCCCATGCCCCAGGGCTTAAGTCATGCCATTGATATGGTAAATCTTTTACTGAAGTTAAAAAAAAAATTGAAAGGAAATTTGCCTTTAAATAAACAATAAATTGGCAATATGCCATTCGCTACACAAAGTGGCAAAGAAAGGATAAGACCTTGGCCTTTCCTTAGGAATACTGCTGGTTCTGATTCTGATAGCCCTTCTGCTGTAGTAGTAGTGGTGGTGGTACCATTAAAAAATTTCAAGTTGTTAATATGAGTAAGACAGCTTTGGAAAAACCAACTGTGTGCCCTGAAAAATCGAAATCACAAATCCCAGAGGAGAGTGCAAGTGTGTCCACATTTGCCATGTGTGAGCCAGACCTAAATACTAGTGTACTGGAGGATCCTCCAAGTTCCAACATTTGTGTGCCCTCTGTAAATGTGGGAAAGGGCAGTCAATATCTTGCAGACGTAGTCATCGAGGATGCTTCTGTGGAATTGCACAAGGAGGAGGAGGATATTTTGGTAGTTGAAGGTGCTAAGGATGATGAGGATATTGATGATGAAGATGTTGGTGATGAGGATGTTGATGATGAAGATGTTGATGCCAAGGATGTCCTTTGTGTAAGTAAGGCAACAGCTGATTCCCATGGAATGAAAAAGCCAAAGCCCAATGTTGTCATGCCGGGGCAAAAGACAAAAAAATCCACTTCTCATGTGTGGAATTATTTCCACCCCAACAACAACAGTTGTCAAGCCATATGTGACCGTTGCAAAGCAAAAGTGGGGTGGGACCTAAACCACCTAGGAACCTTCTCCTTGTTACGTCACTTGGAGCGCATTCATCAAATATCAAAGTGTATGTCGCCAAGTTCCAAAATTCAAAACGTAACAAGTCAAGTGTCACCTACCTGCTCCCACTCTGTGGGATCCAAGCGCCTTCGATTGCCAACACCTGCATCATTAACATCCTCATTCGTCATCGGGAGTAGTCCTGCTGCATCCAATGTTGTTATTCGAAGCATGATTGACTCGTCTCCTATCCATGATTCCTCAGAAGGATCCTTGATGACTATACCTGTTGCTGCTGCTGTTGCTGTGAGTGGATCTTCATCCCAGAAGGGGACCAGGAGGAAGACTACTTGTAGCATATCCTCCAAAAACAATTAACTGTCAAACTAGGGCAAACAAGTATGACAGCAATCACCCAGTTGCACAGCGGATTACTGACGCCATAACAGCTATGCTGGTATTAGATGTGCATCCAGTATCTGCCATTAATGCAGTGGGTTTTCAACAGTTAATTGAGGTCCTGTGTCCTCGCTACCAGATCCCTTCTAGATTCCACTTTGCTAGAACAGGAATTCCAAGTCTGTACAAGGACATTAAAAAAACCTTATTAATGTCCTCAGAAATGCCGTTGTACCCACTGTCCACACTTGACCACTGATATGTGGATAAGTGGGACAGGGCAAACTAAGGATTACATGACTGTGACAGCCCACTGGGTAGGTGTATTGCCTACAAAAGCAACAGCAGCAGCAACATCTACCAAAAGTCAGATGATACAGCAGCAGGCTACTCTTTGTATAACTGGTTTCACTAAGAGGCATAAGAGAACCTCTTAGAAACACTCAGGGAAATCATTGCTAAATGGCTTACCCCACTTGGACTCTCCTCTGGGTTTGTGATTTCGGACAATGCCACCCATATTGTGAGAGCATTACATGTTGGCGAATTCCAACACATCCGATGTTTTGATCACACAATTAATTTGGTGGTGCAACATTTTTTCAAAAATGACAGGAGCGTGCAGGAGATGCTCTCGGTGGCCCACAAAATATCTGGACATTTTAGACATTCGGCAAATGCTTGTCGAAGATTGTATGACCAGCAGGGACAGTTAAATTTGCCCTGCCATCAGCTGAAGCAAGAGGTAGTAACTCGGTGGCATTCTACCCTTTATATACTACAGTGGATGGAGGAACAGAAAAGGCCATCCAGGACTATACAACAGCCTATGACATGGAGGGGGAATGCACCTTACTCAAGTGCAGTAGAGAATAATTTCCATGTTGTGCAAGGTCCTCAAACCCTTTGAACTTGCCACATGTGAAGTTAGTTCAGACACTGCCAGCTTGAGTCAGGTCATTCCCCTCATCAACTTTTGCAAAAACAGCTGGAGAAACTGAAGGAGGAGCTGAAATGGAGCGATTGTGCAAAGTATGTCGGATTGGTGGATCAAGCCCTTGATTCACTTCACCAGGATCCAAGAGTCATCAATCTATTTAAATCTGAAAAATATATTTTGGCTACCATTCTGGATCCTAGGTTTAAGTCCTAACTTGTGAGTTTTTTCCAACAGACCGAAATCTAAAACTATGCAAAGAGCTGTTGGTAAAAAAATTGTCAGCCGCAGCCGCACGTGAAACACCATCATCTCCTACTTCAGCTGCCAGGAAAAAACTCAATTTTCCTTACAGAATGCCTGCTGGTCAAGCAGATCGTTCACCAAAAAATGACATCTGATTGGGTCTGAGAGAACTGCCTACTAGTGACATGTCTTCTACCATGACTATGTGTGATGTGGTCTCCATTCACAGAATGGTGGAGGACTATTTCAGAGCTAACATTCTAATAGGCATGTCAGACAGTCCCTTTCAGTACTGGCTGGAAAAAGAGGCAATTTGGAGTCCATACACAAACTGGCTTTGCATTACTTAAGTTGCCCACCCTCCAGTGTGTACTCCGAAAGAGTTTTCAGTGCAGCTGGCAACCTTGTCAGTGATCGGCGTAGGAGGTTACTTCCTCAAAATGTGGAAAACATGATGTTCATTAAAATGAATTACAAATTCCATGAGGAAGACCTCTAAAAACAATTACATAAAAAAATTACAGAGGCGCCTATGGTGGATTCCAGCAGGAATGAATTAATATTGTGTGAAGAAGAGGATGTACACGCTGATGGGGATGACAAGATCGACGATAACTTGTAATGTAAAGCCAGTTTGTGCATGAGATCATTTTCATTTCCATATCCAATTCACATTGGCAGCTTGTTTATGGGGGTCCAAACAAACCAATAATTTCAGCCACAATTGGCAGTCCTTGTTGCTGAAATGATTGGTTTGTTAAACTGTGAATGTCCTGTTTCGTATACAACATAAGGGTGGGTGGGAGGGCCCAAGGACTATTCCATTTTGCACCTTCTTCTTTTCCATTATGTGCTGGTTGGGGCATTGCTGTCTGACATTTTAAATTAATTTTATGGTTGGTTTAGGAACCAATGATTTATTTTTAAATTAATTTACTCCCAGGGGCTGTACCAATGAATTGCTTTTATTAATTTTTCAGCCAGGGGCTGCACCCAATGAATTGTTTTTTAATTAATTTATTATCAATTTAACAGCCCGGGGCTGCACCAATTAATTTATTTTTATTAATTATTCAGCAAGGGGCTACACCCAATGAATTGTTTTTTAATTACTTTTTATTAATTATTCAGCCAGAGGCTGCACCCAATGAATTGTTTTTTACTTTTTCAATTGAATTATTATTAATTATTCAGCACAGGGCTGCACCAATGAATTGTATTTTAAATAATTTGTTAGCAATTTTACAGCCAGGGGCTGCACCAACTGTCAACTATCAATTCTTCAATCCTCAAGGGTATCCCAACCATCATCTTTGCATAGTCCTCAACTCTATTAATAATATATCAATCAGTTTTGAGCCAGCAAGCTGGATGCAACCTTCTGACCCTTTAACTGGATGAAAGAATTAATATTGTGAGCTGTGAGGTGATCAAAATTGACTGGAAATTAGTGTAAATAAATGTTATTGAGGTTATTGATACTATAGGAACAAAAAATGCCCATTTTATGTGATTTTAGCTGTGTTTTTGATTTTTTAAGAAAAAATCCAGATCCAAAAACAAAACACGAAAACAAAACATGGAGGTGAGGTTTTGGCAAAACCAATCCAGATCCAAAACCAGGGGAGAACCAAAACCAAAACACGGGGTCAGCGCACATCTCTACATTACATCAAAAAGAGGCTTGTAACTTTATTGGAATAAAACATTATTAATTATTTGAAATAAACCCACTGTAATGGTTTTACATACAGGCGGATATACTGTGGCTGCGATGCCTCTCACAATACCAATGCCAGCATCCCAACTGCCAGGATGCCGAAGGTAAGTAACATGGCAGAGGGGAGAGTTCGGTTGATGGGTTACGGTTAGGCACTAGGGGGAAGTTTAGAGTTAGGCACTAAAGGGGAGGGTTAGGATTAGGGTGCAGAGAGAGGTCGCTAGGTTCAACCACACGGGGGGAGGTTAGGGTTAGGCACCAAAAAAGGAGGGTTAGGGTAGGGAGAGGGGGAGGGCTAGCATACTGAACAACAAGTGTCGGTATGCTAGCCCTGTCAGGATTCTGACAGCTGAGATCCCGACTGCCGACATCCCATACCCAACCCATACAGGCATGTCTATGACTTATTTCAGGTTAGGCAAAGATCTGGTAATTAATTTTAATAAGCGCAGCACCTTCTAAATAATATTGACTTTAATATTATGTACAATTAGTGATAAAATTATTAAAAATTGTACAGCAATAGGGAATATATTCTAGGGTAATGTATGAACCTGCAGTTGCCGGGATACAGATTTCGATAAGAGACCATCAAGGTGAGAGAAAGAAGTAAAGTTATGATTTACTCAGTCACTTTAGTTTTGGGTCTGATCTTGGCAGCACAACTGCACTTGCATGGGCATCCAGCCCAACATACGCAATGCGAAGGAGTTGCAATGGCCATCACATTCACTCTAACACACCAGAGAGGGATCGCAAGATCAATCTCAGGACTTGCTTCTTCATAGGCAATAGCGGGATAACTCCACCTAAAGGTGGTATTAGCTATCACAGACAAGGTTCGAAAAGCTAAACTGTTCAGAGCTAATTACAGAGACCCTGTAGGCCATCCCAATAGAAATCTAAGGAGACAGCTCCTGTAATGAATGGCGATTGGAAGCAGAAGATATTTACATCTTCTGCTGTCTTTCTTGTTACAGTCGGTGATACTTATTTTTGTCCTTAAAAAAGCAGAAACAACCATCTTGCATGTTTTATGGGCGAATTAGGTTGATAAGTGTATAATGAGTTCTTATTCAGAAGGTGAATGTCATGGGCAGTGTGGAATGAACAGGCTATTTTTATATAATTTAACAGATTTTTGGTGCTTCATCATCTGAAGAAAGGCTTATTCAGAAAACTTGAAGTCCCAAGTTTTACAGATATTTGTATTTATAAACTAGCTGATAAATCATAATTTGAATTTATATGCAATAGTTCAGTGATTCATATTTATTTTTTTATAATAGAACCCATACATCTCTTACTTATGGTCTATTATTACTTAATTTCTACAAAAGCAGGTGAAAATGAACATTTTCACCTACTTTTGGAGAAATTAATAATTGGAGCCATTCATCATAAAAGTAACGCAGGAGATATTACAGATATCTCCTGCTTACCTATCTCTCCTGATGTGGCACGCTGTCCCATGCATTAGTATGGGACCTAAATTCATCAAGCTCCAAAAATACAATATTTTCGGAGCTTGACTGCGGGAGTATTCGCCATCTTTCTATGGGAAGGAGTCCCAGGTTGTGAAGAGGGATCCTTTTGGATCCCTCCACCCCTGTCTAGCTCCTTCTTCTGGACACCAGAGCTTGTGCGTCTAGTTCATGCAGGTGCACTAGCACTGCCAAGTCACACTCGGCAGTGCTAAGTCTCGCTGCTGCGAAAGGGAGACAGATGATTTTTAGATTAGCTGTCTCTGATCCACGAGTTAGAATATTAATTAACATAATGAATAGACCCCTAACAAAGTAACTTGTATTATCATATCTACTCACCTTATAGCCAAAATGCAGCAATGACTGCTGCACCGGCTATCCTGTCGTCTGTAATTGACAATAATATATTATAGAACAATAGCCAATTATAGCATAGCTCAAAATGGTTTTCTTATGCTGGGTACACACTGACAAATACATTGGCCGATCAATTGATCGGCCAATGTATCTGCTGCCTGTCGGCCAGTGTGTACCCGCGATATGTCGGTGAACATCGCCATTCACCAACATATCACATTGGCTGTGCTGCACAGCTGATGGTCAGATATGTCTGCAGACATATCTGTCCACCAGCAAGTGTGTACAGACTATCTGCAGACCGCCCATGCACAAAAAGCCAGCCATGAGGTGGGAGGCAGGACACGCCCTCGACATGCCTACATGCCGCCGGGACCGAGGGCACAAGCAGATGATGGCCGATCAGTGTGTATGAATAACCATCATCTGCAGATATATCTGTCAGGTGTGTACCCACCTTTACTCTATCTCTGTAATCAGATATATGGATGTGAAAAGAACTGGTGCCCCTTAGAAATGTCTTCTCCTTTTAGCCTACTTTAAATCCGTTGCATGCTTAACATAATTCATTTTTTTTTTAATTTTGCTGTTTGCAAATCACAACAATGTGTATGTGTAGGTGTTCTGTATTGTTCATTTAGAAAATAGTTTTGTGACATGTTGACGGTTCAATAAATCAGCTTAAAGCATGAAAAATTATTTCCTAATAAAAATATACAAGGTGGTGCTGAGAGAAATGTCTTGTAAAGAATAACTATCCCCTAACAATCTGCTTCACACTGTGAGACCCACAGAGATCCTGATTGGTTTGGCGAAGGCTAAATAATGGTTATTCCCCTTCTGTAAATTTGAAAGTATAATGTAAAAGAAAAGCTGTAATAAAAAGTAGAAAATACAGCGTAGTCCTAAGTCAACATGGCTGACCTAATTTTGAACTCACATACACTGTCTAAAAAGAAGACAAAAAGAAAAAGAAAACAGGTGTGGCTTGGTAGGTGATCAAATGATAGAGTTTCTGGTGAGTGACAAAGAAAATGCACCTTGACAGTATTTAATGAATGCATCAACTTTTTGTTTTGGTAACACAGGTGGTCCTTTTCCTAAAATTTAAAGAATAAGATACAGTACACTGCTATCTCATCCCACATCATAAATAATTGTTAGGCAATTTAATTTATATGCTTAATGTAAAAATAGAGGTTGCCCTACTGTTACCCACAGGAATGATGTAACTTCCCCCTTTTTTAAAAATAAAAAAAACTTCTCTCCTTGCAAATCTTAGTAGCTACTGTTGCATGAAGCCATTATTTGACTATAATCCCTACTGAAAGCAAATATTCATAAAGGATTTTGGGTGCCGGGGAGTTGACATTAGGCACAGTTTACCCTTTTTTTGTTCCATTTGTATTGATATCTCATCATCTCATCTTGTATACTTGGGTTTTTCTTGAAAGCCACAAATTATGGAAGAACTAGTACACTCGCCGCAAATTATGGAGGAACAGGCATCTGCTAAAACAGGGATGGGGAACCTCAGGCCCTGGGGCCGTATAAGGCCCGCGGAGTCATTTGGTCAGGCCCTCTGAGCTTTTCTCTGCTAGCCTCATTTGGCTAGCAGGGTACCTAGAATAGCACCCTGCAGCCAGAATCTATGCAGAAATGTTGCCAGGAGAGTCCTTAGGATGCTTCAAATGGTCATACCGCTGCCCTTAAAGCTCCCTGGAGCATCCTCAGGATGCTCCGTGCATTGCTGTAATCACAAACGATTGTGGCACCGCCCCATGTGACGTCACATGGAGGGGGCATGGCCTGCACTGGGCTCACAAATAATGTTCTATATATCAAAATGGCCCTCGGCAGAAAAAAGGTTCCCCACCTCTGTGTTAAAGGAATACAAGTGCTGTCTGGAATATAATTTCTAGGTAAATTGTCAGCAATTAATATATGCAAAATCCAGACTGATTTAATGTCTGACTATATATTAACTCATAGACACATTGGATGCTGTTTAGCCTTGAAAAAGCCAGAGGTGAAACGGCCATCGGCTTAAAGACGGCTGCTGCTATAATTATGAACCTTGCCTGTGTTTAAAACATATTGCTACATTGTGTCCCATGTATTGGATAATATTATTACAGTATGTGTGTGAATGGTGACCGACACAATCTAAACTACCTACAACATAATCGCTATATAGGTGGACATTCTGAAAGAGCAAGGAGATGGGCTAAGGTCTCCTAATCACCGCATCAGCCAGCTATTATAGCCGCGGCTGTGAAAGATCATTCAGGGTGTTCATGCTGGGCAGAAATTCTCTGCCGTTATGAGGTGATTGAGAAATTATGATCCCCCGGCTATTTACATGGACAACTGTAACTGTCGCACCCTGGAGAGATACGTGCTCCACTTAAGATTGTGTTAGGTGGAGATTGTTCCCCCGATTAATACAATATAGATATAGGTGTCGAGGCACTGCACACTAAATATAACACATGATTACTGTTTGTGATTCCTAATCCACACAACAATTATATTGTGGATATAGGATTGATTGATAATATGTGAAATGGTGGATAATATAAATACAAACAATTTCATTATATGGACAAATTGTACAAAAACGCAATATATATAATTTACACGGGATCGGGTTCAAATCCCGACGCCGGAAGACAGGCACCAGTGAAAATCCTGACAGCAGCTAAGATAAGTACTAACTAACCTCCCTTAGGGGTGCCTAACCCTAACCTCCCCCTGAGTGCCTAGCCCTAATCCCACCTGTAAGTGCCTAAACCTAACCTCCCCTTCCCCGCAGCCTAAACCTAAGTCTCCCGGGGGGTGCCTAACCCTAACCCCCCTTCCCTTAGCTTAACCCTAACCCTCCCTTAGGGATGCCTAACCCTAAGTCCCCCCCGAGAGCCCCTATCCCTCCCCACCCCCGCAGCTGTCTGCACCCGGCTTACCTTCAATCGGGATGCCGGGCGTTGGGCTCCCGGCGTAGGTAAAATGGCAGGCATTGGGATTTTGACGCCAGCCATTAGACCCTTGCTGGAATTACACAGGATGCCGAAGGTCAGCGTTTAGACCATCGGCATCCCAACTGCATACCAATTTACACATGTTCAGCTGAAGTTAATATCTCAGGGACAAGAAATCCCAGACTACATATGATCATTACTCTCCAATGATAATATTATAAGATACTAAACTATCTATTGGTGGAATTTTGCTGAACATGGATACAAAGTATTTATAAATAACACAGTCTCACTCAAATGATACAAGCAGTATTGCTTTATTATTGAAAGAAGTGAATAGGTTCATTACATTAAGACCGTAGCTGTTAGAGTTGTATGTTTATTTTAAAACACTATTTCTTGATCTTTAAACATCTAAATATTTTAAAATTTCACAAATTCTTTGAAATTATACAATATTTTAATTAGATGACAATAAAAGTTTGTTTTAATTTATTATTTTTTGGTCCAGAGTGCACTCTTTAAGATGCTTTCTTTCTTACTTTTTTTCTGAAACTGCTGTTTAGGCTTTGTTTGCATTAGAATTTTATGAGCTGCATTTGGTGTGGGGTGAGGTTAATGGAGGGTTCAATCAGATACTACACTTGTATTGTTCACTATACTTGTATTGGTAGGGTACATGCTGTAAGCCGGTTTAAAGGTTGCATATGTTTTTATTTCAAAGTGGTTTTAAGTGGTATTACATGTACAGCAAATTGTTTAACAGTTAGACAGGAATTAAACAGGAACACAGAAGGAGCACATTCAACTAGAAATTTCTAAAACTGTTCAACGTCTTAAAACTGCTGTGCTTCTGATCATCCTGCAACTCAGCCACCGGCTTTCATTATAACCTTATGTAACATCCTGCTTTTACATTGAAAGGAACTACCACTTTGTTTTCTGCACTTTTAATTTTTGTATGTATGTTTTTCTATTGTGCGCTGTTTAAATCATTCCTGTACCACTGTCAATTTATCTTTATATCGCTGTAATATCTACCATTGTTTCACACCCATCCATTTTTAAAATTGCTTTGTCCTATTTTTAAAGTCCTGCATTTAAAACAGCTCTAAACTCCTTATCTTCACTTCATATTTTCTGTAGAACTGTTGGCTATAGGATAAGCAGCTCAATTCTCAATATGAATAATAAGACTAAAAAAACAGAGCGCTTGTAAGTGTCTGTTTAAAAGAAAATAAAATGTGTAGCGCCTTACCTGTGGAATAAAATGATTGGTTAGCATAAATGTTTATATAGCCGTTTTCTCCATAGAAGTCTGTACATGGGTGACTGGGGTTCCGGCTGGTTCCCTCTGTGTGCATCCTGTTCAGCCACCCAACATTGCGATACTGTGATGACACTCCCTGTTTCAATAGTACGGTGGTCCACATCCAATGCATTTTAGGCTGTCACCCTTTGTCAAGGATAGCGTGGTCAGGGCGGACGAACAGGAAGCACAAAGAAGGAACCAGCCAGTAGCAGTAGAGCGCAGCACGAAAGGTAGGCAGCGATAGGGATAGCTAGATAGCTTTACCTGCTGTCATTCTAGTGTGGCTTATAGCTGGCAGCATCAGACTTTACGGACTTTATAAATATGCAGAAAATAGCTATATAAACTTTTATGCTAACCAATCATTGTATTCCACAGGTATTGTGCTACACATTTTATTAAACACACACTTACAAGTGCTCTGCTATTTTAGTACCCTTATCTTAACTGTATGTTATTGTACCTGTGCCTTTAGATCCACCAGCACTGTTCTTCCTTTTATCTGAATTTTAGATGCTTTAACTGCATTGTTCCTGTACAGTATCTTGCACTCGTCACTGCTATTGCTATTTTTCCTCCCCCTAATTCCCTCATCCACACCATATCCCTTTTTCTTCAACTGCCCCCTCAATCAGCAGCTACATTATTCTCTCTTCCACCATAAATACCCACTTTGTTCCTCCCTCCATTGTCTCCTCCACCTTCTCCTCCCTCTCTCTCCCCTCCTCTGTCTCCCTTCATTCTCTCTAGTACTCCCCCCTACATCTCCCATTACTCCATTATCAAGAATTTATCTTCTATCACGGTCCAGTTACCCCACCACTAAACTATACACCCTCCCTTCTCTCCCAGTCACCTCTCTTCTTCTTTACCTACACCACATTAAACTTCCATCTTGCCCACCACCTGCTTTCACCCTTCCTCATTAAAAAACCCACCCCATCCCCACATTCTCCTCATCCCTCTGTTCTAAATAAATCTCACCTCCCTGCTACAGCAACCCTAATAATCTCATTCTCATCTTTCCTCTTAAATCTGTCCCTCTCTCCTCTGCCCTCTGGAATACAAGATCTGTCTGTAATAAGCTGGTCCTTATTCATGACCTCTTCATCTCCAACTCCATGCATCTGTTAGCCATCACCAAATCCTGGATTTCCCCCTCTGACACCACTTCTCCTTCAGCTCTCTCCTTTGGGGGCCTCACATTCTCTTACACCCCCTGGCCAGGGGGTCATCATGGTGGTGGTGTTGGGGTCTTTCTATCCTCCAGTTACTCCTACCAACTCATAGCCTCAGAGCCTTCGCTTTCATTCTCTAAATTTGAGGTTCATGCTATTCGCCTCTTCCAACCTGTTTACCTTTGAGTAGCTTTCATTTATTGTCCCCCTGGCCCTAGCTCCAAATTCCTTGATAACTTTGCTTTCTGGCTCCCAAACTTTCTCTATTCAGATCTTCCATCCCTCATATTAGGTGACTTCAATATACCTATAGATGTCCCCACAGAATCCTCTGCCTCTAAACTCCTTACCCTCACATCATCACTTGGTCTATCCCAGTGGACCTCCTCATCCTGCCATGTGAGTGAACACTTGCTTGATCTTGTCTTCATTCACCATTGTAGTATATCTGGTTTTACCAATTCCCCATTTCTCCTCTCTGACCATCATTTTCTCTCTTTCAACCTATTCCTAACTCCTTCTCCACCCCTGCCTCCCAAGGCCACCATCACTAAGACTAAACTTAAGACTAAGACTAAGACTTATTGACACCATATTATTATCCTCCCTGCTTGGCTTACTTCTCTCCCCCATTGTCTCTCTCCTACACTGACCAAGCTTTTTTCCTATGCAATGTCTTCTTTACTTCTGCTCTTGACTCTGTTGCTCTGGAGGTCAATACACACCCTTGCAGATCCACACTTCAGCCTTGGCATTCCAAATGCACCAGATAACTGCTAAAGTGTTCACAAATCGCTGAGTGACAGTGGAGGAAATCCCTCCAACTCCAATGCAGACTTTCTCCATTTTAAATGTATGCTCTCAACCTCCAGTGCTGCCTCTCCTTCTCCAAACAGTTGTACTTAAAGACCCTTATCTCTTCCTAGTCTTCCAATCCCTGTTGTCTCTTCACCACTTTTAACTTCATTCTCAGTCCCCCCTTCACCTCCACTCCTCTCTCTCTGCCCTTGACTTTGCCACCCATTTCACATCTAAAATTGACTCCATATGTCAGGACATCACATCCTGCCAGACCAACAGCATAATATCCCTTCCTTTTCCTGCCTACCCCTCCCCTACCATCTTACCAAGTCTAACCTATCTCTCCCCAGTATTTAAAGATGAAGTCATGGCAATCACCCAGACCTCCCAGCCTTCTACCTCATTCCTTCACCATGTCCCCTCCCACCTCCTCCGCAACCTCTCTGCTGTTCCCATCTTTTTTTTTTTTTATTTGTTTTTATTTGATTTTTCAACATATTAGATACAATAAAATGTATGAGCATTGAATGTAGTAATTACAACAATAAAGAAAAAACAGCAATATTGCAGACATCATATAACAAATCAATAATAGATAATATATCCATACCTAACAAAGCTCATGTGCCTGTTCCCATCTTGTCTCTCTGCATTTTCTTCTTAAATGTCCCAGCACTTTCTTAAACTTATCATGTCTAAGACTGAGCAGATCATCTTTCCACCCTCCCACATAACCTCACTGTTACAATTCGTGGTCACGACTTGTCTCCCTCTAGTAGTTTACCTTCTCATGACACTGTTGTTCTGGTTCCCTCAGTTGCTAGGCAATCTGCATGCCTCAGGAGGTCACGTGTTATCCACAACACAGTGTTATTGGTTCCTCCTCCTATTTGTGCATGCTGGACTTTTACCTCCTCGCTAACTATAGCATTCCTGTAGGTTCTCTTGGCTCAGCTGCATGGTCAGCATGCTGTATCTCCTCATGGAAGTGTATTCTGGTTCTCCAGAATTGCCTTGCCACCGGCTCCCAAGCCTCTCCATCGGCTCCCTAGCTGCACCAGCAACTTCCGTGCTGCCATCCACTCTCAAAGCCACATTGCAAGTACACAAACTTGTGTACCTGCTCTCAAGCCACACCATCATCTCTCAGAGCTGCATCACAAGTACACAAACTTGTGTACCTGCTCTCAAGCCACACCATTGGCTCTCAAAGCCGCATTGCAAGTACAAAAACTTGTGTACTGGCTCTCAAGCCACACCATTGGCTCTCAAAGCTGCATAGCAAGTACACAAACTTGTGTACTGGCTCTCAAGCCACACCATCGTCTCTCAAAGCTGCATCGCAAGTACACAAACTTGTGTACCAGCTCTCAAGTCATACCATCAGTTTTCAAAGCTGCATCTAAAGTACACCCACTTGTGTATTGGCTCCCCAAATATACCAACTCCTGCTACCATCTCAAAGTCACACCATCGGCACCTTAGCCACACTATTGGCTCTCAAAGCTGCACCATCAACTCATTTATTTCTGCTATCAGCTTCTGCTGCACCAATGGTTCCAAAGCCACATCATCAGCTCTCAAAGCCACACCACTTGTACACAACTTCTGCTCCTGTTTCTCAGCTGTACCACCGACTTCCAAGTCACTTCATTGGCTCATAAGCCGCCTCATCGGCTTCCAAGCCGAAACACTGACTGTACCTATTCCTGCTGTTCCTCTCACCAATGGATTCCATAGATTATTCAAGTGAACCGCTACTACCCTGAATATTAAGACCAGGCAGCCGCGTAAGTACCAATGATTATTTATAGATCTAAAGGAACAATGGGTGGCTGTTAGTGGCGGAAAACTTTGCTATCCTGGGTTCTAGGGGGTTCACACGGAACCAGCTTTGGGATTCAAGACACTCACTTCCCTCAATTTCATTATCTATTGATGGCACAACCATCTTATCTAGTCTACAAGTGAGCTGTCTCTGAGTTATCCTTGACTCCTCCCTCTCCTTCAATCCACATATCCGGTACCTCTCATAGTCTTGGCTGGCTCCATCTGAAAAATATCTCCATGATCAGACCCATTCTCACACTGGAGGCAACCAAGACCCTCATCCATTCACTGGTCATCTCCAGATTGTACTATTATTATAATCTTCTACTTTCTAGTGATTCTGTCTCCCATAGCTCTCCACTGCAATCTGTCCTCAATACTTCGCTGCTCGGCTCATCATCCTCTCCAAATGCACTACAAGCCCTACATTGGTTCCCCTTCAGAACCCAATTCAAACTTCTCACACTCACTTACAAAGCCCTCACCCAATCCACTCCTATTTACATCTCTGACCTTATCTTCTTTCACACTTCCACCTGCCCACTTCACTTCACAAATAAATCTCCTGACAATTTATTACTTCCTCCCACTCTCTTCTCCAAGATTTCTCCTGTGCTGCTTTGGAATTCTCTCCCCTCTCTATCATAATCTCCACACTGATCTTCAAAGGGGCTCACAAGACCCACTTCATCATCAAAGCTATCCAGCTCTCATCTTAACCCACTTCTCCTTGCTCCTTCCTCAATATCCACCCCATCTGTGTCACCCCTGTCTGTCTGCCCTTTCCCTTTAGAATGTAAGCTCTTGCAAGCAGGGCCCTCTTCCCTCATGTGCTTCTCCTTCCCTTAGTTATACTATAATTTACTCCTAACTACCCACAATGGTACCCAACACTTGGTTGTTGATGCCCTGCTGCTTATTTAAGTGTTATGCAGCAATGTTTATATCCATGTCCTTTTCCTGCATTGTATTGTTCTGTTAATATGTGTTTTTTGTGTGTGCTCATTTGTTTATGTACTTTGAAAGGTGCTGTGGAACTCTTGTGACACCATATAAAGGATAATAATAATAACTAGTACACCCAAAATCAAACATTAGGAAAGCCTTAAAAAAGTGAGTTTGGAATGTACCTCCACAGTGACCGTGTGCTAAGTGTGTGACACAGTGGCGGCTCCAGAATTGGGGCTGCAGCGCAGTCCACATTTCAAATAGAGGAGCATCCCCAACTGCCACCCCAAACACTGCCAAACATTGCCGCCCAGGACTCACTAGCAGTGGGTGTGGCTCCCCATTTGTCTTCTTGTATTTTTAAAGTGACAATTAAGTTAAGGGCAAAACCAGCTTTAGTTTTGAACCTTTAACACAAACAAATAAGTGCACAAATAAGAACAACACTAAGGTTGAACAATAAACTGTGCAACATCTCCACTGCTAAAAACTCTCTCTTTAGTAAATGTCCACGATAGCTATATCTGAGTCTGACATTTTTGATTCTGGTACTGTGATCCTAGAGAAGTCCCCTTCCACCATTTCTGAACCCTATGCAAATGCGAGAAGAATAATAGTAAAAGTAAGGATGGTGATGGCTTAGATATGGAAATTGAGGATGCTACTGTGGAAGTGCAACAGGTTGAGGGGGATATTTGTGAATCTGATACTACTGGGGATGTTGATGGTGAATGTGTTCACCAGTGACAGCAGTTCTTGCCAATGAGAAGAAGGACATTCTCATGCCTGGGCATAGGAATACAATAATCCACCTCTTTCGTGTGGAATAATTTTTTATCAAATCCTGGCAACATTTGTCAAGGCATATGTACTATTTATGCTGCCAAAGTAAGTAGAGGTAAGGACATTAACTATCCAGGCATCTCCTCCCTGTTACTTTGTTTGCAGCGAATTCATGTTAATTGTTTATCAAAATAAAAAAAACTGTAAAATAATAGCAATCAGTCCAGTATCACCTACCAGCAGCATGGATAGGTCCCAGCACATGCAATCTCCACCATCAACAAACATCATCAACCTCCATATTAATGATCAGAGGTAGTCCTGCTGTATCCTATTTTCAAAGGCTAACCAATTCCTCCTTTACCCATGATTCCCCAGGAGATTTCTTATACACTAGGGCTGCTGCTGCTGGGGGTGAATGTTCATCACAGAAAGGGACCAAAAAGACTAGTACTGTAGTTTACAATTGACTGTGAAACAAGCATTTGCAAGAGGAACCCAATATGATAGCCACCATCCTGTTGCACAGCAGATCACAAAAGCCATGATGGCTATGTTAGCATTAGATCTACATCCAATATCTGCCAGTGATGTGCAGTGAGGAGAGGCAGAGCCTTTCCTGTCATACTTAGGTATACTCCAGAGTTTTGACTATAAAAATTATAAGAAAAATGTAAAGAAAATATTATAAATATCTTCTTTGTATTATTCGAATCACTTTTATAGTCAAAACTTGGGAGTAAAAAGTGTATGGCAGGTAAGGCACTGTCTCCAATATCTACCTTTTCTGCACATCCCTGGTTAAAACTCACCAAATTTCCAACAATATATACTGCTGCACATTTGTATAATGCCCACATGAATCCTCGGGTTCATATATTTATCTGTAAATCTGGCTCTGATACTAGCCAGTGCAGCCCCAGCCATTTACCTCACTGCACATCACCGATATCTGCCATGTATGTATCTCGTTTTAGACAATCAGTTGAGGTTGTGTCCCTGCTACTAAATTCCATCTTACCAGAACAACAATTCCTCACCTGTAACCGGAAGTTAAACAAAAAGTTATTCTTTGCCTACACAAGGCCATTGTATCGACTATCCACTTAACTACAGATATGTGGACAAGTGGTACTGATCAAACTAAAGTCTACATGGCTGTGACATCCCACTAGTGAGTGTATCGCATTCAGCAGCAGCATCTAACACACAACAGCAGCTCATTCCCAGGTAGGCTAATCTCTGTTTCACTGTCTTCACTAAGAGGCATACCGGTGCCAATCTGTTGGAAAAATTCAAGGATGTGATAGCAAACCCCACTAAGAATCTCCTTTGTCATTTCCAATAATGCAAGTAACAGTGTACTAGCATTACGAGTGGGTGAATTTCAACACGTACCATATTTGGAGCACACAATAATCTTGGCTGTTCAGAATTTCTTAACAAATGAATGGAGCATGCTGGAGTTGTTGACTGTGACACGAAAAATATCTGGACATTATCAGTATTCACCAATCGCATGTAAATGATTGTAGCAGCTGCAAGAAAAGTTCCATTTGCCACCAATTTAAGCAAGAGGTAGTAACCAGGTAGAGGTCCTGACCTCTGTATGCTCCAGTGACAGGAGAAACAGCAAAAAGCCATGCAAGTGTACATTTCAGATCATGATATAGGGAAATGAGGGACATGTTGCCTTAATCCAGCACAGTGCAGAATACTCTCGGTTTTATGAAAGCTGCTGAAACCATTTAAAATTGTAACCAATGAAGTGAGTTCAGACACTGCCAGTCACAGTCGGGTTATTCCTTTAATTAAACTAGTGGAAAATCAGCTAAATAAATTGAAGTGAGAGATGAAACAAAGCGATTCTGCTATGTATGCTGGCCTTTTTTCACTTTGCCAGGACACAAGGGTTTGCAACATTTTGACATTGGATCATTACATTTTGGTAACCATTTGACATCCTAGGTTTAAGTCCTTTGCAACATCTTTCTTTCTTTCCAAATAACCCAGATCTTAAGAGATGCAAAGAGCTCCTTGTGACCAAGTTGTCAGCTCAAGTGGCACATGAAAATGACATGACGATGTCTCCTGATCAAGCTTCTCCTACTGCAACTGCAAGGAAAAAACAGATCCTTTCCAAGAGACCCACTGGTGATGATGATCAGTCAACTTAGCGCACCAGAGTGAAACAACATTATGACATCTGGTTAGGCTTAAAAGATTTGCCCCGAATTATGGACACCTCTACTCAATCTTCTGAATAATAAGCATCAATAGAATGGTGGAGGATTATTTAAATGACAATGTACAAATTAGCATGGTACTCAGAACCTGATTCAGAATCACTCACTAAGATGTGTTCGCTCGTAGCTGCTGATGGTTCACATTGTGCGCATGCATACACATCGCAGTGCGTGTGCGTGAACCACTGCGAGAGATCGAAAAGCGTTCGCTCGCTGCTCATAGACTGCCCAGCAGAGTGAGTGACAGGGGAAGCCATTTGTGGGTGGTGACAGGGGCTGGCCATTAAAAATGAGGTAGTGGAGGTGCAAACGCAGGCATACCCAAGCATCTCAACGCCATTACAGAGGCGTGCATAATTAAGAGGCAGCATCATAGTACACGTCACCTGGCTAGATTTTACATTGAAGTGCTCACAGTGCTTGCAGTAGGGTATGGTCAACCACAAGCACTGCGATCACATCCGATGGTACCTGATGTACCGATGGTTGCATACACTTCCTGGAGATGACATGCGCAAGTAGACATCTTAAGACAGGCTGGTGGGCATCTGCATACACAAAGCGATTGCACGCCAAGACATAGTGGGCTAATGTCTTGCTGTGCGATCGCCTGCCTACCCAAATTTGCATATGCATCATGCAAGCGAATGCATTTAGCGAGCGGGTCTGAATGAGGTCCTCAGTCCCTTTGAATACTGGAAGGAAAAAGGCAATTTGGAGCCCCTTGTACAAACTCGCTTTGGTGTACTTAAGCTGCTCACCATCCAGTGTATACTCAGAAAGAGTTTTTAGCACAACTGGGAACCTTGTGAGCAGTCAGCATAGGAGGCTACTTCCAAAAAATGTGGAAAAACTGATGTTCATTAAAATGATTTACAAATTTTACTAGGAAGAAATGTGCCACCAATTTCAATAAACAGAAACATCTTCTGTAACAGTGGATTCCAGTGCGAATGAGATAATATTGTGGGATGAGGATGATTATATTAATAACAGTAAGGAGGGTGATGATGATGAGTCTGACATGTTCCAAATGTGACTATGACTAACAACACTGTTAGCTGCCTTAAGCCCATTGGTAGCTTGGTTTAACCAAACCACAAGTATGTTTTTATGGGGGCCCAAACAAACCAAGACCTTTAGCCACAAAAGTGGCAGTTCCTGTTGGTGAAGTGCTTTTTTTCTTATACTTGTGCTAGTCCTTTTTAACATACAACATAAGAGTAGGTGGGAGGGGCCCAAGGAAAATTCCATTGTGCACCACTTTTCAATTCATTGTACTTTACTGAACTGTACTTTACTAGGGCATTGCTGAAGGTCTGCTGGTTTGCAAGGCCCAGGTCTCTTTCTCTATGGTTATTATTTAAAATTATAACTGCTTCTCCTTTCTTAATGGTGCACCACACTACTAATCTAATCCATAATCAATCAATTCAAGCCATCAATGACATGCTTTACCTGGCTTCTTTCACACTACTGTACTTTTTTGCAAGGCCCATGTATTTTTTTTATTATTACTGTATATATGCTTCTCCATTCTTAATGGTGCACACCACTAATCATCAAATCATTAATCAATTAAATCAATCCATCAATAACATGCTTTACCTGGCTTCCACTACATAATATTATAATACTCTACCTCAATTTACCTGTACTGGCTTCAAGCCTCTGATCTAGTTCTTGATTAAGGAAAACATTCTATGGGGTTGCAAAGTTTATTAAGCTTCCATCCTGTCTGCTACAGCTCTGACGGAATGTTTCATAGATGTGCTAAATTCTTTTAACTGCCATATGTTTGTGCTAGGGATGTGCAGGCTTGGATAGGTTCGAATTTGCACGCCGAGTTCGGATTTTTCCCTCCAAAAACTGGGTCTCAGAAAGAGGCAAAATGTCATCTGTCATGGACAAACATCATCTTCCATGGACTTTTGTCCAGGAATGATGATGTTTGTCCATGAAAGATGACATTTTGCCTCTTTCTGAGACCCGAATTTTGGAGGGAAAAATCCGAACTCAGAGTGCAAATTCGAACCTATCCAAGCCTGCACATCCCTAGTTTGTGCCACTGCTTTGTTGCTTTGTTTAGCCAACCAGCTTGCTGCATTGTTTGGTCAATATAGGTGAACAATATTGTGAGCTGTGAGGTGGTCAAAATTGACTGGAAATACTGGAAATTAATGTTATTGATGTTAATAATACTGTAGGAACAAATATATGTCCAAATTACATGATTTTAGCTTTTCTTAATCATTTTCAAGAAATCCAAAAACAAATCCGAATCCGAACAAAAACACTTGAGAATGGTTTTGCCAAAACAAAAAAACAACAAAAGCACTAAGGCTATATTTGGCAAACCTAAAACACGAGGGTCCATGCACATATCTACTTTAAATACCAATTGCTGCTTTGACAGCCATTGGTTTAGAGATATGTTAAACATTTGATGGATCATTACTGCCCATGAACAGCACTGCAACTGGGTGTGCCAGCCCTTCCCATGAGCACATGACAGCACTGCAACAGAGTGTGCCAACCCTTCCCATGAGCACATGACATCATGATGTCATGACAAGGGGAGTGGGGCCCCAAGTCAGGGCCGTTGAGAGCCTGGCCGGGCCCAGGTAATGGAGGGGGCATGGCCTAATCGCGGGAAACATGGCCACCCCCCCTTGAAAAAAATTATTACTTTCGTAGCATCACGCAGCCAGGGCCAGCTCCCCCCCACAGCCATAGGAGACTGTAGCCATGAGCAATCTCACACAGCAGCCCAGCACAAGCTGTGTGCTGGGCTGCTGTGAGGGAGGGGGGGTGATGCTGGACATGGGCCCCGCCGGGCCCCTCTAGCAAGCCCTGGCCTGGGTAAACTGTACCCACTTCCCCCCTCTCTGCACCCATGCCCCAAGTGCCCAAAAGAACAGCAGTGCCCAAGGCATCCAGAGGATGCTACAGGCTGCTATATAGGCTGTGGTGTCCATGTCTGCAGCATCCAAATGATACTCTGGGCGGCACCATAACAATGATTCTAGCTGTTCCAGACACCCTTCTAGCCAGATCGTGGGGTAGTGACGGTGCCACCCACAGGGCCCTACACTCTGTGTGGTGGCACCGCTCACACACCCCCTAGTTACAGCCCTGCCCATGAGTAAGTACAAAAAAAGTTACAGAAGTCTAAAGGGCCACAATTTTCAAATAAAAGGACCACAGTTTACAAGGGCTACCCCTCCCTTCTTCTAACCGTATGTGAGAAGTAAGAAGTTTATTACCAGTATATGAAAGTGAAGGGAATCTACATCTTCAATAGGTATGTGTAAAGTTTTAGCAAGACCTTGAAACTTAAAATTTCCTAAAGATGTATTATTATAATTATTATTATTATTATTATTGAGGGGGGATTCCTAGGGGTATATTTATTAAAGGGGCAGGTGTTTTCGAGATGTTGCCCATAGCAATTAGTCAGATTCTAGCTATTATAATCTAGTAGGTACTAGAAAATTGATAAGTAGAATCTGGTTGGTTGCTATGGGCAACATCTCTACTTCTAAAAAACCACAGTTTAGTAAATATACCACCTAGTATCCATAAAAGTGGTAACTAATTGTAAAATGCTCTTTAAAGAATTATCACATTTGGTTGTAAAATCAGTAATGTCAAACAAGCAGCTTTTGCTTTAAAATTACTTTCATGACAATTAAAAGTAAACGATCATGAAGGTATATGTTTTAAAATGTAAAAATATGTGATAAAAAGTAAACTATTTTTCAATTGTATTCAAAAATAAATATTAAATGAAGCAACAAATGAAATTGGTTAAAGAGAATGCAAAAAAGTACTTATGGTAAACATAGAAAACTTATGCATTACATATTTTTTACTACATCATTACTCTTTGTGTTTTTATTTTTAATCAGATTTTTTTTGTAACCCTGCATGGAGGTTCATTAAGAAATAACATTGCAATGCATCCTAGAGAGATGCACCTTAAACCCCAGTTTTAGTATTGCAATGTGTTCATTGCTTATTTAATGGCAACCCTAACTTGTTTGCCACCTTGACAAGATGAGTTTTAATGCATTCAATGTAAATGCTGGTGCAGCTGCTGGAGTGGCGGACCAAGGACTTCAAAGAATGCAGTGGATACAATTTGATGGAGATTAAAGGTAATAAGTAACTATGTAGACAAAAGTGATTGGGCATCTCCACGCAAGCGAAATGGCATGCTCCCACGACAAGCATTCGTGAAGGTATAAAACGAGAAGTATAGAGATGTTCTTGATAACTCTGTGCTCCCTACATTGTGGCAGTTCTAACATTTTTATCATGACGACCATGATACCTGTCATGTTTCCAAGGTGACACTGGATTGGCATACAGAAAAATTCAGTAACACGGATGTAGAGTCCAGATCTTAACTCCATTGAGAACCTTTGGGACGAATTGGAATGACTGGTGTGTTCTAGGCCGACTCGACCTTCTTCAGTGTCACGGTTGGTCACTGTACTTAAAGTAGAATGGTAAAACTGCTGTTGTCCAGGAACTTGTGGACAGTTTGCCAAAAGGGTGTCTGCAATAATCACTGCATGTGGTGGACCTACAAAGTGCTGACTTTAATAAAATTTCATTGATTTGCTTGTCAGTGTCCAATATATTTTCTGTTTTATCCACCATGCTGTACAACTTACACAGATGGAAAGCATTCTCTATATCATAGTTTAGCAAGAGTGACAAATGAGAAATGTTTACATAGCAACTGTTACCCATTGAAAAACACTGACACTCACTGAGCAAGCACTCACCTCTAAATGTTTTTCGCTTGAACACTGCCTATTAAACTAAACCACCATAGTTACAATACAGTTATAACAGATCTCTTACTACACTGCATCATGACCCGGTCGCAGGCACTGAGCGCTCACAACCGGGTTGATGGTTGAACAGAGCGCATGCGCACGACGGAGCTGGCTCCATCGTGCGCATGCGCGAGACCCGGATAGCGACGGGTAATCCTTCGCTCCGGGTCTCGTACCAAAGGGGGCATGCTGTCAATGTTGAGTGACAGCACACCCCCTTTGGTGGGCGGGCTGGGGGGGTGGCTGCCCAGATGGAGGCGTTCCCATGTGAATGCCTCGGTTTGGGGGCGGCCCCACTGACATCATGAGTGATGTCAGTGGGAGAGATTTTGGTGCTGTTAGAGCCGAAATCTCTCTGGGCTTGCGGCAACGAGACCCTACCACAAGGGTCTCGTCGCAAGCCCGATGGTCACGATGGTCTTGACCATTGCGACCATCTTCCTGGCCGCTCACTATAGCTGTGGGTGGTCACCCACAGCTATGCGAGCGGCCAGGAGGCCACTCTTAAAAAAAAAAAAGACCGGCCCTGATTTAGAGCGAGCACTCTGTCAGAGCGACCGGCTCTGAATCAGGGCCACTGTCGCTAACTAAAGACACATTGTAGTGGGAGTGTCCCATTTGTCCTCTCTAATTTTTAAGTCGTTTCACTGAAATGTGCTGCATTTCTACCTTCGTGTTTAAGCTTTGATAGAGCAGATAATATCTGCTTATTAGATTAGTGGATGTATTTCACCATTAGCTGCAAACATTTCTTTTACTGAACCGGGAAAAGTAGTCACAATAATGTTTGTAAGCTGCACATTTACACAACACTTGCAGACAAGTCACGGTTATTTGGAAATAACTTGTTAAACTTGGCAAATAAACTTTCTTACAGGCAGGAGAAGCATGCAAGGGAAATTAAGGTCTTAAATGTTTTTGTGAAATGTATGCTAGACTTTATCCTATGGAGACAATTGCCATGTAATTTGTAAATGGCTATACAAATACATTAAAATGTTTGTTTTGCTGCTCTGAATATTCAAGGTGATTTGAAAATTGTAAAACATACAGTAATTCATTTTAACTGCATGTAAATTGATATACTGCCGTGTTGGCAAAGCAGGTAGCGCACCTGTGTGCTTTTTTTTTTTTAAATCATACTGATGCTTCTTATTAATACAAACATTCCCAATAAGAATGTGTTTATGATAATTGCATTGTGCAAAAAAGGACGACTGTATTCATATTTCAAGTGTGACTGTTCACATTCAAACCACTTCAGACCAACACACCTGCATGTGTGACTCATCCTGGCACTCACTACAGTTTCAAGATATTCAGCATTCAAGACTTTTACAAACAAGTTTCTTTATTTTGTGTATTTTAAAAATACCTCTCTTGACTTATGAAGGTGCTGTATCTACTATACATCTACACAGATCTCTGGGTATTAGACCTAATGTATACATTATATTGTAAAGGAAACTGTAGTAGAAAATACAAGAGATGTGCGCCGACCCCCATGTTTTGGTTTTGGATCTGGATTAACTTTCGTGTTTTGGTTTTGCAAAACCATCCTGATGTGTTTTTGTTTTTGTTTTGGATCTGTATTTTTTTAATTGATAAAAACGTCAAAAATTACATCAATTGGGCTTTTTCTGCTCCTGCAGTATTATTTACCTCAATAACATTAATTTCCAGTAAATTTAGATCACCTCACAGCTCACAAAATTGTTTTCATCCAGTTTAGGCCAAAAAGTTGCACCAATCTAACTGGCTGACTAAGCTAAGTGGCAGCAATGGGTGGCACAAATACATGGCAGTTCAACTTCCAACATGGCACATCAGGAAACAAAAAGGCCTGAGGGAGATGGAGTATGTATGTAGTTGAAGGCAGATTAAGGAAGGGTTTATTCATAGTAAATGTAATTCCAAAGCAAATTTATGAGGTAGGTGGGGAAAGGAAGGTAGAGCATCGGTGATCAATATGTTCCATGTTTTGCACACAGAATCAACTTGGTGGTTCAGAATATATATGCAGGAGATACAGTCTGTGGCCATAAACATTTCTGGACATTTTCGGCATCCAGAGGCTGTGGAAGTTCAACTTCCAACATGGCACATCACTAAACAAATGTTTTTATTAATCAAGAAGCCTGTGGGAGTTGGCATATGCATGTAGTTGAAGGAAGGGAAAGGAAAGGTTGATTCATAGAAAATTTTATTAGGTTTTGGATTCCGAAACAAATTTATGAGGGAGGAGGGGAGGCATTTACCAAAAATATTTTAATCATTCACATCAGTCCTTGCCCCAGTTGAGCTCTTTGGTGGTTCTGCATTTTTTTTTTAAATGTAAGGGGCATGCAGGAGATGCCGTCTATGGCCATAAAAATTTCTGGACATTTTTGGCATTCAGCTACTGCATGTCAAAGACTTCAGCAGCTGTGACAGTTCATTTACCAATATGGCACATCTAGGAAAGAGAATGACACTGCAGTTTCAGACAGGATAGCAGTTTTATAAACTAGAACAGTTTTGTTTGTCATCTACACAAAAAGACTGTCAGCAATGCCCCAAACAGTGCATAATGTAAAGAAAAGAGGTGCACGATGGAATTGTCTTTGGGCCCTCCCACTCACCTTTATATTGTATATTAAAAAGGATATGCACAGTTTAACAAACAAAGCACTTCAGTGAGAGGGGCTGCCACTTCTGTGACTAAAGTGCTTGGCTTGTTTGGGCCTCTATAAAACAAGCTACCAGTGGTGTTAAGGCAGCTAACAGTATTGTTAATGATCTCTACAGTGGTAAGATGACATAATCACCATCCTCGCTCTTATCAGTGTTAACATCATCACTCAATATTAACTCATCCTTGCTGGAATTTTCCATTACAGACATCTCCCTTTGCCATTTCTTTGACGTAATTGGTGGGAAATTTCTTCCTCATGGAATTTGTAGTTTATTTTTATGACCAATATCTTTTACACATTTTCAGGAACTAGACTCCTACTTCGATCACTCACAAGGTTCCCAGTTGTTCTAAACACTCTTTCCAAGTACACACTGCAGGTGGGCAGCTTAAGGAAAGTTTATCGTGTTGGTATAAGGTGCTCCAAATTGCTTTTTATTCCTCCCTGTAGTCAAAGGGACTGTCTGACATGCTCATTTGTACACTTTCATTATAATAATCCTCCACCATTCCAAGGATGGTTACTGTATCAGATTAAGTCATAGTAGAGGTATCACTATTTTTGGGCACTTCTTTTAGGCTTGATCAGATTTTAAAATGTTGTGTCACTCTGGTGCACTAAGTTGACTCAACCTCATCACCAGTGGGTCTCTTGGGAAAGCTCAGTTTTTCCCTGGCAGCAGCAGTTGCAGTAGAAACTGAAGGAGGAGACGTTGTTGTGTACTGTGCCTCTTGAACTGCCAACATGCTCACAAGGAGCTCTTTATATATCTTAAAATCTGTGTCAGTTGGAAAGAGAGACATTATATATGACTTAAACTTAGGATCAACTATGGTTGCTAAAATGTAGTGATCTGATTTAAAGATGTTTCCAACCATTTGGTCCTGGTGAATCAAATAAAGAACTTGATCTACAAGTCAAGTCCAACATACTTAGCAAAATCACTTTGTTTCATCTTCAGTTTCTCAAGCTGCTTTTTCATTAGTCTAAATAAGGGATCACCTGGCAGTGTCTGAACTCACTTTGTAGGATACTACTTCGAATGGTTTCAGTACCTTGCATAACATGGAAAGTATTTTCCACTGTGCTGGACTAAGGTACATTCCCCTCCTCCTTTTATGTCATGGCTTGTTCACTGAAGTATATAAAGGGTGGAATTCCACATTATTACTTCATCTTGCTTCAGTTGGTGTCATGGCAAATTAAATTGTTCTTGCAGCCCCTGCAATCTTTTACATGCTGTTTCTGAATGCCGATAATATCCAGCAATTTATTGGGCCACAGACATCTCCTGCACACACCTGTCATTTAAAAAAGTTCCACCAAGTTGATTGTGTGCACAAAACATGGGACATGTTCAAATTCACCCAGTTGTAATGCTCTCACAATATTTGTTGCATTATAGAAATGACAAATCATGAGAAGAGTCCTTGCAGGGTAAGCCTTTTTGCTTTGATGTCCCTTAGCTTTTCTAACAGGTTGACACCAGTATGCCTCTTAGTGAAGCTGGTGATACAGAGAGTAGCCTGCCTGTGAATGAGCTGACATTTTGTGTTACCTACTGCTGCTGAAGGTGATACGCCTACCCAGTGGGCTGCCAGAGTCATTTAATCTTTAGTTTGAACACTACCACTTGTCCACTGATCTGTGGTTTAAAGGATAGTCAGTACAATGGAATTTTGTACAATTAAAATGTATAGAAAATGCACCAGCGCTTCACATAAACTATTAAGGCTGCAAAAAAACTACATAGGAGTAGTCTCTTTTACTCCAAATAGAAGTCACAAAAATACAGGGATATAGTTCTTGCACCACTAGAGTCCCGGATGTTCTTGCTATTGACCTCCACACACTTTCTCCTTGGAACGCAAGCAAAGAAAACTCTTCTGATGCTGCATTCCACATACGGAAACAATAATGATAAGGTCCACATTATACTGTACATAATGGTAGCTTCAAAGTGCAGAGAGCAAATAAATACATATATATATAAAATCAATATATATAAAAAATAAATATATATAAAAATATATATATAAAAATAGGATATGAGATAATAAAAAAATACGGAGGAAAGTTACAGATGAATATATCACAAATATTGAAAATTTTAAAATAGAATTAAAATTCATAAATAACTAAATACATCCCTAACTGTCTACAGGAACCACTTAAGCTCAAAGTCAGTATTCATCCCATTGGGAGACAAAGTGCATAAATCATAGATCCACTTCATCTCTACCTTAGCTAAATTCTCTCCTATATTCTTCTTTATCCAATGATTAGTAACTTGGTTGATGCCTAGAACCAATTTCAAACTTTTAACAGAACATTCATGAGATTCTTTAAAATGATTGGAGACTGAATGTTTCTCAAACCCTTTCTTTATATTTCTTAGATGTTCTGCCCAACATTCCCTTAGTGGTCTTGAAGTATGACCAACATATTGGAGGCGCACTGGCACTCCAAAAGATATATACAATTCTTACTATTACAAGTAATTAAATCTTTGATCTCATACTTGACTTTAGTAACATTGGATATAAAAGTATCTACTTTACTTGGTTGTATTTCATGGTTTTTACACATCAGGCATAGTCCACATCTGTGGAACCCTGTCGTTTTGATTCTACCCCCTCTTTTTGGTGGCAACCCACTCTTAACCAACTTATTTTTTATATTCGGTGCCCTTCTGTAGAAAAACTTCGGCTTTTCAGGTATGATGGATTTTAACATTACGTCTTTCCCCAATAGATGCCAATGCCTCCTGATTATTCTCTCCACCTCCTTATATTGGCTGCTAAATGTGGTAATGAATGGTAATTCACATTTATCTCCCAACTTTTTTTCTCTTACACTAGTAGGTAATAATTCTTCTCTATTAACCTCTATCATCTCTTTGATAGGGCCTTCTACATCCGCACATTTATAACCTTTAGAGAGAAATTTACATTTTAAAATTCCGATTGTTCTTTTAAAACTTCTAAATCTGTACAATTCCGACGGACCCTTCTCACTTGTCCTTTCGGAATATTCTTCAACCATAACAGGTGGTGATTACTACTCCAGTCAATATAGGCGTTGCTATCCATTGGTTTGTTAAAAGTTTTAGTTTTTAAAACCTTTTCTGCCACATATAAAACTAGATCTAAAAAATGTACACTCATCTTACTGCTATTAAATGTAAATACAATATAAAAAATATTGTCATTAAGGTAATCACAAAAGACTTTTAAATCCAACTCACTACCTCTCCATATAAATAAAATATCGTCTATATAACGATACCATCTGACAATACTTTCCAAATTTTCTGGGCCTCCCAATACCCCATAAAGAGGTTTGCATATGATGGGGCAAACGGAGTACCCATGGCAGTACCCTTACACTGTTTAGAAAATTTCCCACCGTGCCAGAAAAAATTATTATTGAGAATAAAATGAATACCTTCAATCAGAAAATTGACCTTCCCATTCTCCAAGTCCGCCATGTTCAAAAAATATTTGGTAGCGTCCAAGCCTTGGGAATGTTCAATGATAGTATACAGACTGGTCACGTCTGCAGTGACTAAAATGAAATTATCCTCCCAATTTATATCTTTTAATTTATTCAATACATCACTAGTATCCTTGATATATGAATCTAATTTCACTACCTCTGGTTGTAAATGAAAATTAATGAAGTGGGACAGGTTAGATGTAATTCCCTCCATCCCAACAACTATTGGGTGACCCGGAGGGTTCTCTAGATTCTTATGAACCTTAGGTAATACATAAAACACTGGAAGTCTCGGATTCTCTATCAGAATATATTGTTCCTCCTTTTCAGAAATAACATCCTTATTTCGGTATTTCGTTTATAGGATTCTTAATTCCTTAATCCGTTCAGTAGGATTACTCCTCAATACCGCATAGGTCTCCCTATCATTATGCTGTCTCATAATCTCTTTTTCATATACTGCCATATCCATAATCACGATACTCCCCCCTTTATCAGTAGGTTTAATCATGATGCCTTCATTGTAACTTAAGTTTTTTAAGTCATTCCTCTCTTTAACAGTGGTATTTTGATTTCTCCCCCACTTAGGTTCAAGTTTCTCTAAATCCGCTGTGACCACCTTATTAAAACATTCAACAAAACACCCCCGATTAAAAATGGGATTAAAGTGGACTTCGGTCTGAAAACTTTTTACTTATTGGTTCCACAAGTTTGTCCTAAAAAGTATTTTTTCAAAGAAATCTTCCTAGTTAACTTCTGGATATCCAAATAGGTCTCAAATTTATTTAATTTGTTATTTGGAGCAAATTTGAGACCCTTTTTAAGAACTGACTCTTCCTCTTTAGTTAAAATATATGTGCTTAAATTAAAAATCTTAGTTGTTTCCTCCTTTTCCGTATTAAGAACAGAATAAAGGTTTTTTGGAAGTACTTCACTATGTGGAGCCTTATCTTCTTCTCTTTCACATGATCTCTGGAAACATCCGTGAGAGTGTTACCTCTGGTTATAAGAAGATCTGAGACAAGAGAATTGTACAAGGACGTTTGTTGACTGGCATCACTGGATTAATCATAATCCTTTGTTTTATAGATGAACACTTGGTGACCCCATCTAGTGGCGCAAGAACTATATCCCTGTATTTTTGTAATGGGATTTTGTAGTCCAAGAATTCGTTTCGTATAGGCGACAAATTGCTTTTCTGGTAAAATTGAATCAAGGTGGAAAGTAATAGCGGGGACACAGGACCTCAATTAACTCTCTAAAACCATATGCATTAATGGCAGATATTGGATGCAGATTTAATGCAAGCATAGCTGTCATGGCTTCAGTGGTCCGCTGTGCAACTGGATGTCAGATGTCCGACTTGCTTCCTTTTGCAAAGGAGTGTTTCACAGTCAATTGTTTTTTAAACTACTAGTAGTCCTGATTCCCTTCTAGGATGAAGATTTACCCCCAGCAGTAGCAGCAGGTATAGAATTTAATGACTCTTCTGTGGAATCCTGTATAGGGAAGGAGTCAGTTAAAGTGATCACACTAAGTAACAAAATATGTGGGTCCCAGGGACCTGCCACTTTAAAAAAATGGGGTCCTACCTGACCATTTCTGGGTCCCATCATAATTTATGCTTTAGAGCTCCCCATATACCCTTCAGACCTCCCCACATGTCCACATGCCCATCTGATACCCCACATAACATTGGTTTTGGAATTATTTGCATCTATCTGTGCATTCTTCTGTCCTTTTTATCCTGTGGGAGCTGGATGGGGGCCACCACACTCATGCTGCAGGTCCAATCTGCTCCTTGTTTTGATGTGTGGGAGGCAGAGCTGGGGACAGGTGTAGGAGGTGGAAAGCTGGGCACAGGTGTAAGAGGTGGGAAGCTGACTACAGAACACCGGGTATTATAGAGGAATGGGAGCCACATACAGGATATGGTAGAGGTGATCTGGGGATAAGAGAAGTAGGCAGGGACAGGAAAAAGGGCTGGGTGCCACGGGTATTAGAGGGGGCAGGGAGCCACATACAGAAGGAGGTGAAGAGAAGAGCTGGGGACAAGAGGATTAGGCAGGGAGAACAGAAGGTGCTGGGAGACACTGGGTATTAGGAGTGGAAGGGAGGCAGGGATTAGTGGCAGAAGGCCAGTATATGGCTGAGGCCAGGTGCGCTGCGGTACTCTCAACTTCATTCGCAGCAGTCCCCCCATCCCAGCCCATGCACCCCTTCTGCCTTCTGCTCCTAACTGTACAGTGTGGGATCTGAGTTCACTGTGAATAGACTCCTGGGTCATGTAGAGTGCTGATCGGGCAAACCAATATGTAAATGCCATGTAGCACTCTGCCCTTGCTTGGGCCATGTCAGTGGGTGCTGCGCATGAGTGTAATGCTGCCAGTCTTCTGCTTTGGTGGATACAGGGAATGTGAAATGAGGTGCAGGTCTGCATTTTTTCAAAATTCTGAACACCCAATTGCTATACTCAGCTTGAGTTACAATACCCCTTCACTCTTACGCCTCTACAGGAGCTGGGTCTCCGGCTCCACCTCCAAATAGCAGGTATGGCGGCAGTGAATGATATTTCCTCCAACTTTGAAGGGGTAGACAGGGTAGGTTCCTATTAGCTGCAGTGCACAGCATCTCAGCCGACTCAGGAGCAAGGGATTGGCTGCAGTGGAGCGCATCCCGGCAGACCTACCCATTCTGCAAAAGTGAGTCCCTGGTCTCAATACCGGGTAAAATATGCGCTATAGCACTTATTTGCGATCACTGCAGTTAGCCGTAACAAACTGGATGCAGGACTACCTCTGTTCATTAATGAGATTGATGATGAAGGTGTTGGTGAAGAAGATTGCAGGTGCTGGGATCTAGCTGAGAGAAGGGAGCTAGCTGATGCTGCAAAAATAATAAAATATACTTGATTATAAAAACTTTACATGAACTTGTTGCAAATGATGCAACAGGGATGAGGTTCCTAGATGGTTAACGTCTCAACATCTATTTATTTTGGCTTTACAACCACTACAGATGGCTTGACAATTGTTGTCAGGATTTGGGTAAAAAATAATTCCGCACATAAGAGATGGATTTTTTGGTCTAATACCCAGGCATGACAATGGCCTTCTTCTTGTCGCAAACTGCTTCCACTGATGCCTGACTTACACAAACAACATCCTCATCATCAACATCCTCTTCAATGCCGGCATCAACTACACAAACAAACTTTTTTAACAAATTACAATATTACACAGTGATGATATTAATGGTAGACTGCACCTACCTACTTTATTTTTTAATGTGTACAGTGAACTGCCCAGTGAACACATGCAAGTTTTACACAAAAAATTCTGCAACAGACAGCACTGATCTTTTTAACTGAAAGTAAATTGTTAATTACAGTGCCTGAACCTGTCCTGACCTAAACACACACATTTTATTTTTTTTATAATGATGGTTTGCCTAATGATAATGACACAGTGCTGTAGCACACAGACCTTCACTGTGATGATGGCAGAGTGTGACACATAGTAGCCATTACAGCCCTTAATCACTGGTGATGACACTGTCAGTCACAGACAGTGACACAGCAGCCCTAAACTCAAAGAGTTACTGTCCCAGAATGTAGCCCCATACCGGTGATGAGAGACACTGACAGTCACAGACAGTAACCCACAGAGTCACAGAACTGCAGCCACACTGGTGATGACAACAATGACAGTCACAGACAGTGACACTGAGTGTGACACAAAGTAGCCCATAGTAGCCCACAGAGTCACAGTTACACTGCAGCCTGCCCCACACAACGTAACCCTCTGCCATATTGTGTGAAATGGTGATCATGAGGCCGGGACTTTTGTCAAATCCAAAACCAGTGAGATCCGACGAGGTGAAGATAACGTTTTGCCTCGTTTTGGATTCAGAGTCTGGTGGGAGAAAACTAGCCTGGCATCGGAAGGACTCGGTTATGCAAAATTCAAGTGGGTTCAGTTTTCAGAGAACCGAGCCAGCTCATCTCTAATTATATGCTATCTTGTTGAACTGCTAACCTTGTTCAAAATCTTTATAGTGTTATGGCTGAAAAGGTGTTCCAGTCTAATAAAACAAAATATAAATATATTTTAAATAACCTGTGTTATTCTTTGGTCTGGGGTTGGGTTTCCTTCACCTCTCTGCCAAGGAAGAAAAAGGAGAAACAAAAACACCCTTGTTGCAGTGTAACTTCTTTGAACTGTCCCCAATCTACCAGACACCGTGGGTGAGTGTTACACTTATTACAGCATACAACATACAGTATACAGTGGCAGAGGAGTCCGATGTATTGAAAATGATAAAGTATTACCCTGATTGGCAATAGCTTTGCCTTGTCTTGAAATAAGGCCACAGCTCCTATTCAGCAGTCTGGCTATTAAATAGCTGGATATCCTTTTTATAACCCATTGCCATTGTACCCAAACCCGAAGGGATACCAGGAAGGGCCCAATACTATTCAACAGACAATTATCTCTAAGAAGGGAAGGCCTTACGTTTCTTGCACCAGCCAATCCACCAGCACCACCTAGAGGACTGGACCTGATGCTGAACAGCTTGGATCTATTAGAAGGGGGGACAATTACATGTTATTATTTATTTATTCTCACTATGACAGGCCATATCTTACAGCTGTCTATTTGGCCAGAGGTACCTTTACTGTTCTACAATTTTCTTCCAGCGTGTTTTTGGCAACTTATTACATCTGCCAATTTGTATTCCGAAAAGAGATTTTATATATATATATATATATATATATATATATATATATATGATGGCGTTTTGAAGTGATTCATATATGAAAACAGCCATTTTCGGGCAGATTTTCTGCAAACTAGTCTTTTTTACATGCAGTAATTTGCAACTCTATTATAGTTCGCCCAAGGATTTTTACATTTAACAGGATGTATTTTGCACTTTCACGTTACCCTGCAGGAGAGAAGCATATTTTTATGTGCACTTTGTATAATGTAAAGCAATTCTGCAAACACACAAAAGTGCCACATGTACTAAAAGCGGTGTTCTCTCACTCAAAAATTTTTATTTAGTGTAAGGTTTGGTTCTATACTTGTACTTTGTACCAACACGTCTCTGTGGCGCTGGTAGATTGCTGGGCTTTTGCAATTATATTTACACTTCTTTACTGTACAACTCCTCATATTTGTCAGGGCGTACCTTTTTATGCATTGGGTGACCAGGTGCACATGCTGTACATCAAAAAGTCAAATTGTAAACTAAAACACTCTCAGTAAGGTTCATAAATGAGGTCCTCTCTGTGAGGAGATTATGGCACAATTTTTGGAGAAGATGAAATATATTGTGAGAAGTTTTTCCAATATTAATTATTTGACTCACTATTTACTGAGTCTAGGAGGAGCCGCTGTGGTTGGTCTGTGTGTCACAATTTACTTCCATATGCTTTGGGTGTATGAGAAAACAAATAAATGGTTTTAGGGATAGAAGAATTGTAGAGAAATGTTGAAGTACACATAGGTTTGTTCATGTTGTTTATGTTTGACTAAGTTTCAAAACTGGTTGGCAATGAGAACCTCTGCAGAAGAAGGGATGAATGTCAAATGATAAGCAATTATGAGGTAGATGTGAGTTTGGCCATGAGTTACTGTAGCTAGAATAGCTTTAAGAAATATGTTGATTAATTTACTTGTGGCTATGCTTTACTTTGCTGTTAGCAATATTCACTTTTCTCCTCCCTTCCAGGAACCAAATCTATAGAGCAATTGATGACTCTAAGTTAAGTACTTAAGTGACTGTATTGTACAGTACTACTGTAACTGTCTTATTTTTATATCATGGGTTCATATTTTAATGCAGCATTTTATACCACTGATTATAAATTTTGCTTGTACGGTCTTTAAAAACAATCTATTATACTTTCTTCAGCAAAAACAGAATTGAAAAGATCCCACTAGCGAAACTTTGAACTTACATCAGTAGCATTTGCAGGGATTCTAACTTTGATCCATTAATGTCACTCATAGGCAAATTATGTTTTTATAACCGTTCAACTGGACTGTTTTCATTGAATTTAATGGATGGCTATGGATATCAAGATAGCAGAGTTTATCAAAAGAAAACATGGTCTTTTACCATCATCTAATGAACCTTTTAGAGTCTGGCATATTAAAGCTAGTGCTTTCAGCATGGATTATTTGATTTCTTTTCAATCAATTGTTGTTAAGCCATCTTTGAATAGTGATTAAAATGCACACATAAACCTGAGGGCATACTATTAAATTATACAAAGAGAAAATATGTACTTTGCAGTCAGCCATAAGTCAAAAGCCCTACCTATCTGAGGTCTCCAAGCCTGACGTTATTACACAGAAACTGAACATTGTACAACGGTAACATTATCTTGTTTGAAAGGATGCACATTAAAATATGTCTTAGTAACTATAATCCTTCAAGATTAAGTTTCTGTTTATTAGTGAAATCAATTCATCAGCATATAAAATACTTTGCTCATCTTGAAGATTTGTGCCAGGATTAGCCAGACCAACTGGAAGCTTAATTGATTTATATAACCCAGGTAAAGATCAGTGCATATCTCCCAGGACAGTACATGTAAGAGGCAGATTTCTATATTAACTGTGTTAAAAGATTGAGTGGTCTGTTTATCAAAGTGTGGTTTTTCTTTTATCTGTAAATATGCTTACACAGGGCTGGACTACAGGTGGGGCAAACATGACAATAGCACAGGGCCTACACATAAGTAGGGTCTCCACAAACAAAAAAAAAATTCATAGTTCCACCTGTTGCAAAATGTTGACTGTAAAACAGGAAAGGAAGGTGCCTGACCATGTGGACCACAGAATACTGCAAGGGAAAAGCTTTACAATAAGGGAGCATATCCGCATTTCTCTCCATGCAGGAAATACAGGCATAATCATTGTGTACATCTTTGTATGCTTTGCTCATAATATTTAAAAAACATGGATTGTACACTAGCTGTTCTAACAAACTGTAGTAAATTGTACAATCCAAGTTATCTATCCATTAAATCAACCACTTGCCTGGTGTGGTCACATCATTTGCGATCACACAAGGCAGTGCATTAACTGACTCAGCAGTGATCACAATTTCAACTACAGTACGTACGGGTTCGGTATGATTTACCGGCAAACACAGACCTACAATTGTTATACCGACAGCATAATACTGATCTATTGAAAAAGCTGAAATATGAAATCCTGAAGTGTATGAAATCCCTTCACACTGTATACAGACATTTCATTTACCGAACATATTTAAAACCCGATAATAGTAAAAAACCAAAATATATTATACCGACACGTTAAATTCCCGAAATGGCTGTTATCCCTCCATATGATAATACTTTAATCTTTAAAAAAACGAAAGTATAAAATACCGATTGTGGTTAAATACCGATGTTTGAGATGCCGACTGTATATAATACCGACAAACTTACAATGCCGACTATGTACAATACCGACAAACTTATAATGACGACTATGTACAATACTGACAAAACAAAATTCTGGATAATAAGCTATTTATTATCCCACTGCACGTAATACCGACAAACTTATAATGACGACTATCATTTTAGCAGATTTTTAAAATATAATTTTAGGGACTTAAAAATATGCTTACCCCCATATTCATGTACCCCAAATTTGATAGGAATAGGCATTTAAAAAAAAAAATCTAAGTGCTATTCTTCATCACTTCTTCATAGCCGCAAATATGCACCTGCCGCGGCTATTAGAATCCCCGACTTCCTTCAGGAGCTAAGAATGGAAGTACCCATAGTGGTCCCCCATGTCTAGACATCTTTAGGGGGGTCCCTGGAATATTTCCCAAAAATTCACGTTCTCTAAGTGCTATTCTTCATCACTTCTTCATAGCCGCAAATATGCACATGCGGTTGCTATTAAAAACCCTGACTTCCTTCAGGAGATAAACATGGGGGTACCCATAGTGATCCCTCATGTCTAGACATCTTTAGGGGGGTCCCTGGAAAATTTTCTTAAAATTCCCATTTTTTGGCTTGTGTTGTACCTGTAATAAAACGGGTTAAAAAATTTTTTTTTAAATGACATAGGCATCCTCCCCCTAAAGCTTAACCAGCCCTGGACTTACCAGCTTGTCCTGGTTTCTAAAATTATGGGGAACAAAATGCATAGGGTTCCACCGTAATTTAGAAACCAACACCAGGCTGTAGGGACCAGTCCTGGTTTTAAATATAGGGGGTAAAAAGACGTGGAATTTCCCCCTATATTTAAGACCAGCACCAGACCCAACCATCCGGGGTGTAATGCCACAGCCTGGAGACCCAATCACCGGGGCTCCAGGTCCAAAGCATTAGCACCCCAAGATGGTCAGCGCAAGCCGGTGATCTCGGGGGAGTTGGGGACCCCCCAAAGAAGGGTCCCCCCCTCCCAACCACCCCAGGCTTTCGCTGAAGCCCGGAGCTCCTCCCCATACCCCTGGAATGGTGGGTATAGGGGAAATGGGGGGCCAAATAATGTAAAACTATTGTATTTTACAGTGGGACTATAGGTGCCAGCATGCTTGCCCTTTGGCACTTGTGGAACTACAAGTGCCAGCAGACGGGCGGCACCTGTACCCCACTGTAAAATAAATAGTTAAAGAAAAACAAAACACTTTATTACATACACCTGCCCATTTACAAATACTTATCTATACCAGATGCTTCTGTCCTCTTCTCCAGTAGAATCCGTAATGACTGGCCCTGCAAAAAAGATTGCATACTCACCTATATCCTGGCGCTGGTCTCCGCAGTAATACATGGACTTTGCAAAAAAAACGAGCTTACTGATCCACGCACCGGGTATCATTATGTGTGTTGCCACACATACTGATACCTACCGAATGCCAGCTGATGGGACTGCACGGGCTTTGCATGTCCCGCCAGCCAATCAGCAGCCACGCTAACTGTAGAGTGGCTGCTGATTGGCTCCGGCTACTGACAGTTCCCACGTGCAAAGTCCTTGCAGTCCCGTCAGCTGGCATTCGGGTGGTATCAATTTGTGTGGCTACTAGAGATGTGCACCAACCCCCGTGTTTTGGTTTTGGATCTGGATCTCCCCTGGGTTTGGATCTGAATCTGGTTTTGGATTTTTTTCCTCCGTGTTTTGTGTTCGTGTTTTAGTTTTGGTTTTGGAAATGGATTTTTTCTTAAAAAAATCAGGAAAACAGCTAAAACCACATTATTTGGGCCTGTTTTTGTTCCTACAGTATTCGTAACCTTAATAACAATGTTTTTCAGGCATTTCTATGCATTTTTAACCACCTCAATGCTCACAATATTGATTTCACTATTTTTCACCAATATAGGCCAAAGGCTGCAGCGAGCTGGCTGGCTAAAGTAAGCAACAGAGCAGCGGCACAAATGCACGGCAGTTTTAAATAATATCAGACATCTATGAAACATTACCACACAGCAGTGGCAGACAGGATGGCAGTTTAATAAACAGTGGTGTAACTAGGGTATTTGGAGCCCAGGGCAAATTTGAAAAATGAGCCCCCCCAAAAACAATAAATAAATAAAATGGGTGTGGTCACAAGGGGCGTGGTCACTGAAAAATGGGGCGTGTCAAAATGACACACCCCTTTCTTGTCACTGGGAACATTTCTTTTCATTTGCACCTTAATGCAGTGCCCCTTATACAGTCCCCCCTATGCAGTGCCCCTAGTAGTGGTCCCCCTTATGGAGGCCCCCAGTAGTACCCCTTATATAGTACCCCCAGTATACAATGCCCCCAGTAGTGGTCCCTCTTATGCAGGCCCCCAGTAGTGCCTCTTATGCAGGCCCCCAGTAGTGCCCCTTATACAGTACCCCCAGTAGTAGTCCCACTTATGCAGCAACCAATTAGTTCCTCTTATACAGTGCCCCCAGTAGTGATCCACCATATGCAGCCCCCAGTAGTGATCCCCCATATGCAGTGCCCTTTATACAGTGCCCACAGGAGTGATCCCCCTTTATGCAGGCCCCCAGTAGTGCCCCTTATGCAGGCCCCCAGTAGTTATTCCCCCTATGCAGTGCCCCCTGTAGTGGTTCTCTCTCTTCAGTACCCCTTGTAGTGGTTCTCCATTTTCAGTGCCCCCTGTAGTGGTTCTCACTTTTCAGTGCCCCCTGTAGTGGTTATCCCTTTTCAGTGCCCCTTGTAGTGGTCCCCCCTGTGCAGTGCCCCCAGTAGTATGCCCCTTATATAGTGCCCCAGTAGGAGTTCCCCTTGTGCAGTGCCCCCAGTAGTAAGCCCCTTATATAGTGCCCCAGTAGGAGTCCCCCCTGTGCAGTGCCCCCAGTAGTAAGCCCCTTATATAGTGCCCCAGTAGGAGTCCCCCTTGATGCAGTGCCCCCTGTAGTAGTCCCCAGTAGTGGTCTCCCCCAATGCAGTGCCCCCAGTAGTATCCCCCCCAGTAGTAGTCCCCAGTAGTGGTCCCCACCAATGCAGTGCTCCCAGTAGTATCCCCCCAGTATTAGTCCCCAGTAGTGGTCCCCCCAATGCGGTCCACCCCAATGCAGTGCCCCCAGTAGTATCCCCCCAAGTAGTTGCCCTCCCCCAATGCAGTGCCCCCAGTAGTATCCCCCCCAGTAGTAGCCCCCCCAATGCAGTGCCCCCAGTAGTATCTCCCCCTATATTAGTCCCCATTAGTGGTCCCCCCCAGAGTAGTATCCCCCCCAGTTGTAGTCCCCAGTAGTGGTCTCCCCCCCTCAATACAGTGCCTCAGTAGTATCCCCCCAGTAGTGGTCTCCTCTCAATGCAGTGCCCCCAGTAGTATCCCCACCAGTAGTAGTTGCCCCCCTCCCAATAAATACACACAGAAATTCAACAATAAATAAAAGAAGAAAAACAAATTCTTACCTGAAGCCACGCTCCCACCATCGTCCGCACATCAGTCCTCCCGGGCTGGTGTGCTCTGCATTATGGGAGAGACGTCATGAGGTCATTATGTCTCTCCCATTATCCACTGCAGGAGCAGGAAGGGAGCCGGCTCTTGCAGTGGGCGCTGTGGCTGCAGCAGTCAATGAGAGTCTATCTGACTCTCATTGGCTGCTGATTCACACACACATCGCTGCCGCTCGGCGGTGATGTGTGTGCAGCAGCAGCCAATGAGAGTCTGTCTCACCTCATTGGCTGCTGATTCACACACACATCGCTGCCGCTCAGTGGTGATATGTGTGCAGTAGCAGCAGCAGCCAATGACAGTCGTCTGACTCTCATTGGCTGCTGGTTAACACACACATCGCCGCCAGTGCTGGCGGCGATGTGTGTGTTAGCACAGCCTGGGACCGCCCGCCTGCCACTCTCCTGGCACTATTGGGCTCAGGGGGAGGGAAGAGGCTCGGCTGTGCAGCACAGAACTGGTGCTGGAAACCTAGCGCCGGTCCTGTGTAAGTGTGTAGCATTGACCGCACTCTCTGCGGTCGGCGCTATACTGGCTAACTAGGGTGGGCCGGTACCGTGGCCGGTGGCGCCCCTCCCTAGCCGCTGCTCCCACAGCACCCAGGGTACATGCCCCGCTCGCCCTGCCCTAGTTATGCCACTGTTAAAAAAATATAATAATGTCAGTCAGCAATGCCCCAAATTGTGCCAAATGTAAAGGAAAGAGGTGCAAGATGGAATTGTCCCTCCCACCCACTCTTATGTGGGATATTAAAAAGGACATGCACAGTTCAACAAACCAAGCACTTTAGCCACTAGGACTGACACTTTTGTGGCTGAACTCCTTGGTTTGATTGGGCCCCACAAAACATTTTTTGGAAGGACTACCTTCAATTATTAAGGAGGAGGTTGATGATGAGGGTGCTGGTAGTGGAGATTGCATGTTATGGTCCAAACTGCTGGTAGCTGATACTGGACTGCTTGTTATTAATTTACAAATTATAATTTTGTTAAACAAATTGCATGAACTTGATGCAAATTACGTAACAGGGATGAGGTGCCTAGATGGTCCCTTCCTCTGCTAACTTTGGCTTTACAAATGGAACAGATGCCTTCACAACTGTTGCCAGAATTTAGATTAAAATAATTCCATACCCAAGACGTTGCTTTTCTGGCTTTCTTTTTATAATTAGCAAGAACTGCTGCCACTGGTGGCTGATTTATGCAAACCACATCCTTATCATCAACATCCACATTAGCATCAGATAGGACACAAATTTCCCCCTCATCCTCCTTTTGCACTTTCTCCTCACTATCATCCTAAATTTTTATTATTTTACCATCTAATACTAGCACAACTGTCATGGTGTCAGTGATCCGCTGTGAAACTGGGTGACAGCTGTTATACTTACTTCCTCTATCAAAGGACTGTTTAATAGTCAATTGTTTTTTTTTAATTACTTCCGATTATGAATGAGGATGCAGGTGATGATGCCGGTGTTGGTGTTGGAGATCGAAGGCGCTTGGATCCCACAGAGAGGGACACTGGACTTGTTATGTTTTGAGTTTTGGAACTTGGCAACATACACTTTGATATTTGATGAATGCGCTCCAAGTGATGTAACAAGGAGGAGGTTTCTAGGTGGTTTAGGTCCCTCCCTCTACTCATTCTTGCATGGCATCAGGCACATATGGCTCGACAACTGTTGTCCGGATCTGGATGGAAATAATTCCACACGTGAGAAGTAGAGTTTTTTGTCTTTTGTCCCGGCATGACAACAATGGACTTTGGCTTTTTCAAACCATGGGCAACAGCTGTTGCCTTACTTACACAAAGGACATCCTCGGCATCAACATCCTCATCACCAATATCTTCATCATCTTCATCATCAACATCCTCATCATCCTTAGCACCTTCAACTACCAAAATATCCTCCTCCTCCATGTGCAACTCCACAGAAGCATCCTCAATGACTACATGTGCAAGATGTTGACTGCCCTTCCCCATATTTACAGAGGGCACACAAATGTTGGAACTTGCAGAATCCTCCAGTACCCTAGTATTTAGATCGGGCTCACACATGGCAACCGCGGATACACTTGCACTCTCCTTGGGGATTTGTGATTTTGATTTCTCAGGGCATACAGTTGGTTTTCCCAGAGCTGTCTTAACAACGTTCACATTTTTAATTGGACCACCACCACTACTAGTACAAGCAGAAGAGTTATCAGCAGTCATCATAAATAAAGGCCAAGGCCTTATCCTTTCCTTTCCACTTTGTGCAGTGAATGGCATAGTGCCAATTTTTTGTTTATCTAAAGGCAAATATCCTTTAATTTTTTTTTTCTTAACTTCAGTAAAACTTGCTTTACCATATCGGTGGCGTGACTTAAGCCCTGGGGCATGGGCCTTCCTAGAGGACAAGGGAGTTGACGGCCTTGCACTGCTGGCGGAAGATACAACATGTGGTTCTTGCTCTCCTGTCATGTGACATCCCTCCATATTTTCTGCAGTCTTGAAGCAGTGTCACAATCACCAATAGCGTAGCCAAGGTGTGGTTAAAAAATTCACACACGTGCAGTCGTGCGCGCACACAAAAATATTAGAAAAAAAGACAAATGATGATTTATATTTTTTGTTAGCTCCAGAAGAACTTGGGTCCAGAGCACCGATTGATCATGACTGGAGTTGGACAGCACAAGGTTGCAACATGCGTTGCTGGCTGGCTCTTTTGTGCGCTACAGCGGTTAAGCCTAACACCCACGAGCTCACACAGAAGAAAAAAATATAAGACACTTTGATTGGTTTTTTTTTGGAGCACGACTGGAGTTGGGCAGCACAAGGTTGTTGCAACGTACATTGCTGGCTGACTCTTGTGCACTACTTCGGTTAAGCCTAACATGCACTGTGATCATGCACGCAGATAGGGTTAGACCTGCTGTAAATGTACGTGAGGGGCCGATGTGCTTCGATGTTACTGATGTATACACAGGACTTACAGAAGTGAGAAAGCAGTATTGGGCGTCTCTATGCTGGCTGAGCGGTGGCAGGCATTAGCATATTTTCGCAGCTGCATTGCGTGCGATTACACAGCTGCAATTACAATTGCAATTCGTGCTGAATCAGACTTACTGTATAATAGCAAACGATGTAACCTGTCAGCCTCACTCTCTTTGCATCCTTGCACCCTCCCCGATTGACTGCTGTGCTGCTGATCACTTCTGATCAATCAGCACGGCAGTACCTCGCACTCTGGCTGCTGAGGGGTACCCCTCATACCCCTCAAGCTCCCAAAATGTTACACACTAATTCATTAGCCCCTATCATTGCCTTAAAATGACCTTCATGACCTAGTCCAACACAGGTATCTGAATCCAACTTTTACCGTTTAAATCCTATCTGTTTCATATCCTTAACAAAGGCTGAAATCTAAAATACATTAAGGTAATAAAACTAATTGACATTGTGGTCAGAAGTATCAAGAGCCCACTCAAAATTCAAATTTCCATCTCAGAGTCTGACATCAAATAACATGATCTATAAAATGCAGCAAATAAGGATTTTCTTAACAACAGCTTGAAATGTGTCTAGAATTCCAATTAAAAACCCATAATAAAAGAAGAAAAACATACTATATATTTGGGCTTATTGGAGTTATTTTTGAAACTATGGCCATATTCTGTTTATGAATACCTAATGATCTATACACCCTAAATGTTGCTATTTAGCGTTATAAGTCGCACAAGAAATAATTGCTTTCCAGACTTTGATTGTGGTTCCAAAACACAAAAAGATATTATTCTGCCAAAAAGCAGATAGTTACACGCTGTGATCTAAATACAATTAGCGCAAACAAATGAAACAATCACAACGTACAATCGAATACATACGCATGCGCTCTGGATCCAGATTCCCGGCATCAACTATGAAACCCCCGTCAACAGCAAAGAAAGATGACTAACTACCAGATTCAAGGTGCTTGCATATAAACCCTTGCAGAGATAGGCAATACAATAGAACAAGTTGGCATAATCCCATTGGTTCTTCCTCTTGGTTCTTCTGTTATGATGCAGTTCATAGGTCAGTTTGTATTGTAATAGATCAGCCTCCAACAGTTCTTTGTGTCCATTTTCCCCCTGAAGAACAAGTCTAAACTGGCTAATAAACATCACATTACAGAGTACATTTCAATGCCTAACTCTCTATGATCAATAATTTGGAGACACATGTTGCGATCTCCCTGCCGATGGAACCAGAGATCTGCAAATAAACAGTGGTTTAGAAAAGCACCAAACACGGTCTACTTATCATGTACTAAACCTGAGATCTTAAATACAGTCGCTTTATTACATAATTAATAGTGAATATAACCTTGAATATTAACCTTAATGCTAGGGAACCTTTCTATGTAAGTGTGCAATGTATAAGTATAAGGATATTAAGAAAAGACGCTGGTTAGCCTTGTGCATTTATGTGTTTGTGAAGTACACCGTGGTACGTGTTTTGCAGGATTGTTCATATTATATGTTTTAGTAAATGTATGTATTAATATAATGAGGACTTCTAACATTGTTCTATTGCATGGGAATCACACGACGCTAAATAATAACATCGCCGTATGTACTGATATTGTGTGAGATTCGCTAAAATGGCATTGAGCGGCCATTCACAAAATGGCGTCTTGTCGCCATTTGCAAAATGGCGTAGTGCAGATTTTAATATTAACAGATTCTGACTCAGCCAATTATCCAGCTTGGACTTGTTCCTATACATATAGGGGCTAATTTTGAGGAGCATACAAAATGGCTTTAGTTGCCGGCAGCTGCAGAAGCCAGTTTTACACCCTTATGCTAATGCCTGTATTCATTTAAGTAATGCAGGGGGTTAGTGCAAAGTGCAAGCAGAAACCAAAGCTGCCCATTGAATTTATGCCAGCGACTGCAACCTCCAGAATTAGTACAAATGTAACTAGTATGTAACTGGTGCACTGGCACCAGTTACATGCTAGGTGCAAGAGATACGTCAGAAACAGGCTTCTTTTCCAATATGCATGACTCAGAATTGCACTGACCTTTTGAGACACCAGTCAGGGTGATAACATGCGATTGCATTGTCATCTCTCAGTTCACCCCCCAAAACACCCTATTTCACGGAAACACAGATCCAGCCAAGTTGTGTGTAAATTTTAATCTACGCATACGCTGAATGCATAATATCCCAATTTGCGTCCATGAACAGAGATACCTGCGACTCAGGATAGTGTCTTTTGAATTAATAAAAAACAATCTGCAGAAAATTAGTAGCCAATTAAATAGATAATGCCAAATGGCAATTATAGTACAGGTTGAGTCTTCCATATCCAAATATTCCGAAATATGGAATATTCCAAAATACAGAATATTTTTAGCATCACTGAGAAAGTGAAACCTTTGCTTTCTGATGGTTCATTGTACACAAACTTTGTTTAAGGCACAAATTATTAAAAGTACTGCATAAAATGACCTTCAGGCTATGTGTATAAGGTGTATATAACACATAAATGCATTCTGTGTTTAGATTTGGGTCCCATTCCCAAGATATTTCATTATTTTATGCAAATTTTCCAAAATACGGAGTATTCCGATATCCAAAAGACCCCTGGTCTCAAGCATTTTGGTTATGGGAAATTCAACCTGTATTGTCATGTACTGTTCTCTTGATAGAACTTGAAGAACTTGATATGGAGGTTACCTCTTATGATTTACCATTTAAGCAATCATTTCCATAGACTCCCTAATGTGATCCGGACTTGTGTCTCACTATTACAGTATAATGCCAAATGTTCCTTTGTTTCTCATGATTGTCTTCAACCACCTAATCTGCTACCTTTCTAACAACTACATCCTTGATCCTTTCCAATCTGGCTTTCACCCCCTTCACTCCACTGAAACTGCCCTGGCCAAAGTCATCAATAATCTTCTCTCTGCCAAATTCAGGGACCACTTCTCCCTGCTCATTATCCTGGACCTATCTGTGGCCTTAAGCACCATGGATCACCCTCTCCTGCTGTGCACCATCCAGACCACTGGCCTCTCTGACACTGTTCTCTCCTGCTTCAACTTCTACCTCTCCAACCACTCCTTCTATGTCTCTGCTTATGATTCCATCTCTGCCCCATCTATCCTTCCCATTGGTGTCCCACAGGGCTCTGTCCTTGACCCTCTGCTCTTTATTTTGTATACCCACCCCCTGGGTGAACTAATCAGTACCTTCAGCATCCAGTATCACCTCTATGCTGACGTCACTCAACTCTGCCTCTCCTCTCCTGATCTCTCCCCCTCCCTCCTCTCTCAGGTGTTCAGTTGCCTCTCTGCCATTTGTTCTTGGATGTCCACGTGCTCTCTCAAACTTGACATGACCAATACTGAACTCATTGCCTACCCTCATCCCCAACATATCTATCACTGTTGACAACATCACTATCTCCTCTAATCCCCAAGTCCACCACTTTGGGGTCATTCTTGACTCCTTTGTCTCTTCACCCCCCCCCCACATCTAATCTCTTGCCAAATCCTGTCATTTCCAACTCTGTAACATCACTCAAATCAGACCCTACCTCTCCCAGGATGCCACCAAAGCTAATATCAACTTGTCTGAACTACTGCAACCTTCTGCCTACTGTCCTCCCCTACTCCCATCTCACTCCTCTCCTATCTGTACTTAACACTGCAGCTTGACTTATCTTCCTCTCCTGTCACTCCACATCTCCCTCCACTCTCTGCTAAGCCCTACACTGGCTCCCCCTGTCCTACAGAACTCTCTTCAAACTCCTCACTCTCACGTATCAGTCCAACTAAACTGCTCCTTATATTTCTAACCCCATCTCCCTACATACTCCCTCCCGCCCACCCTGGTTAACCAATGACTGTCACCTTTCCTCCCCTCTGGCTACTTCCGCTCACTCCCGAATGCAAGATTTCCCCCATGCTGCACCCCCCATTACTGGTATGTTCTCCCTCATTCTATCAGACTATCCCCTAAGCTGCATAGCTTTAAATGGGTGCTGAAAACCCACCTGTTCATAAAAGCGTATGTGTTCACCACTTAACCATGTCACCACGTAGTCTACCTCACTCTCTTGCACTCTCCGATTCTCTCACTCTAGCTACCTGCACTTAGCTCCCCTTACACTGGCTCACTTCTTATGTCTTCCATTTGTCTCCCCTTCCCTTTAGACTGTAAAATCCACTAGCAGGTCCTATCTCTTCTCCTACCTACTTCTCTTGCACACCAGCTACACTCTACACCTCCACCTTGGACTTCACTCCAGTGTTGTTTTTGTTTCAGATGACCCAGACCCTCCTATCTAATATTGCTAATTGCTACAGGTTTCAGCCTACGCTTAATATTTCCATTGCACCCCTTGCTTCAGTGGCTGTGTTGAGATTTGTAGTGCTATCTGCTACTTGTCTACTGTATTGTACTGTACTGTTTTACCCTGTACTGTCTTATTGTTTTACCCTCTGTACAGTGCTGCGGACCACTTGTGGTGCCCTATAAATAAAGTTTATTATTATTATTATTAATAATAATAATAATAATAATAATAATAATAATAATGCTGTAATGGTTGGTTTGAGTATCTCACATTTAAACTAATGATAACTAATTTTCATTTGCCATTAACAGCATTTACATTTACAGTATTTACATATACAGTATATATACTGTATATTGTTTTGTATAAAATTTATTTATTGGAGGTCAAACATGACATGCATCATACAGAAGTAAGTAAAGACACAGCAACATTTTAAAAAACATGTAGAATAAAATAACTGAAGAATACACAGAGGCAAGTGAAAATGCTGATGATGGTATTTTCTTATTAACCATTTTGGGTATGAAGGTGAATGGGAGGCATGGCAGTATGCATAGGGGGAGAGATCGGGAAAGGAGATGGGGAAGAGGGAAGTACATGTAACTACAATGTAGAATTAATTAAACAAAATCATAAAAATGGTGAGCAGGTGTGGAAGAATGCTGACCAAGAACTCCAAATTTTATAAAATTATCACAGTCATATACTCCATAAAATGTGTATGCCAAATAATAAATGACTGCTTTGTGGTTAACTCAGATGCTGTTTTGAGGTCAGGTATCAATCATAAGTCCAAGGGGCAGGAGAAAGGACTTGGGAGTCATGGGAATGTTGAACTTTAGGTTCCAGCATATTACATTGTGCACATCATGTCAAAAATGCAAACAATTTTGAGAGCTCCACCAAATTTGAAGGACTGAACCAGACATAGGGCAGCCAAAATCTGGGTGCATTTATCAAGTCAGGTTGGTACATATACCATCTATACAGTATTGTGTAAGTATTCTCCTTTATTCTGACACAGTTCCACGTTTTCCCTAATTTCCTTCCAGTCTTCATCATTAAATCTCTTGTCCAAGTCAGTTTCTGAAGCCAGTTCATGAGGATCATGAGAACTGATTTTTCTGGTTGTCAACACTGAAACTAATCCAATAGTGAAAACTTGTTATAGACACAATAATTCTATTCCAAGGTGTTAACATGTTATATATCTCCCTGGTTTGTCAAACTAGAGTTCAGAACAACCTGATAACTATACCAGCTGTCATTGCATTTAAGGAGAACTGTGTTTAATCTACCTACCACATCAGCAATAACTATGCATTTATGTAACCATCCATTACAACTTTGAAATCAAATAGAAGTGTTCAATGATCATAAGAGTTGCTATTAATGATTTATTCCAGTGTTCTACGGTATCTGATAACACTGTACAACAAATTAATACTTTTAATTTGTTTCCTTTCTAAAAATCGTCATACATTACTAATTTGAGATCAAGAAAAACTAAAATGATTTCAGAATGTTTTTACTAGCTCTATTTTGTGAGCTACACTACTTGCACTATACTGTATGTACATTACAGGGGCATCTGGGGCATCTCTTGTCACTGTCCAACAGTAGTGATCACCTACCCTGATATCTTTGTTCCATTGCTGAAATGTCTTGGTGGAATCGCTCACTATGCTTGTCACTCAGTGCACCACAGTTATCTTGTGTGGGTAATCCTGTGAATCGCATATATTTGAATAGGGGAGGGGACAAATAACTGATTCATTTAATTGGGTCATTAGGCCCCTCCCCCTCTGCACGGAACGCAGATTGCTGGTAAGATTCTCTCCATTCTGCCCACTTCACTAGGAATACCCCTACATCGTCATAAATGGGCTATATCTCGGAACTCAGAGCTAACTGAGAGTTTTAAATGTCATATTCATTCTTTGCATGCTGAAATCAATTAGAAGTAACTATTTTCACATCGGAAACATTTTCATTGTTGTGCAGTGTAATCAAAATAGACAGCTCAGAACACAGTGCTGGACCTACATATCTATTTCCTCTGTCAGTATATTATAATTATTTATCCTTTATGTCAGCTAACATTTAAATTACTACAGGCTACTGTACTCTATAAAGGACAAGTACAAGTGCTTTATGAGATTTGCCAACAAAGTTGAAATCAGTAGTTTGGACTTTAGCAAGAACAGTAGCAAATTCCATTGCCTGATATTATTTACTCACTTTATGGGCAGGTCTGTTACTGCACTGTACTTCATGTGTTTTATTAGTGATTCTTAAAATAGTTTCAAAGTGGTTCTTCTATGAACTGGTTCAAAAGTTTTAAAATCCCCAATAAATTCACAAGTGTTAAATAATAGAAAAACTTTGAGCAAAATAGGTTAGACCCACAGTAGCGCCTGATTGGTTTTATATCTTGATATAATGACTCCCTCTACTAGACCGTGTTCATGCCCATTTAAACAGTTTTAAAGCTTTTTTCTTTTTCTTTTTTTTTTGTTTTCTTTTTTTTCCTTGCAAATGATGAAATCAAACTAAAAAAAAAAACAGTATTGTTTGCTATTGGACTACATAAGAGATGAAAAATAATATAACATGCATTCACTTAAGCTCAGCTCAAACAAGCAGAAAATGGAAGATTGTATAGCTTATTTTACTGTCTTTTAACTGCAAGTTGTGTACTTAAAGTTTGAAATTTGAATTTCAATTGGCAGTTTAGAGTTCTAAAATAAACACATTTGTGGCCCAACCAAATATGAATTTCACGAAGTTAGAGACTGGTTAATCCAAAAGTTGAAGAATGCCATTACCATCCACTACTGCTGTGATCTAATTGTACAATTAGCAATGACATTTTCCTGAGTTGGCCACCAACTCAGGAAAATGGAGAAAGTCCATGGGCACCTGCACCCTAGCCGATCCGCTCAGGCACAGTGCACCTACTTCTTATGTTAGCTAATGTGAGGATGGAAGGAAGGAGGTGGGGATGTGGCCGGTGATATCTGGCAATGAAGGTGTGGTGTGGGTGGATCTGGTCAGATTAGAGTATAGCATACAATGGGCATGTGACAGAATCTGATTGGATGGTATGACTTACAGCACCTGCAGTTACCTGTGCACTAGTTTTCAAAAATGTTCCCTAGAGCTTACAAAAGTGTCAACTGGTACATGATATTCTTCACATTACCTGAAAGTTCCACCAGCTGCAATATAGATTGAACTACTTAATTTCTATATTCTCTCTCAGGTGAGCAGACTGTGTAAAAAAACAGCAAAAGGGAAGAAGAGACCTCAGCGTAAAACAGTGAGGGAAAGGTGAAATCTTCACTCATTAGGAAAAAATATAAATGGAATATCTGCATACACACCCTACATATCCTTTAAAGCTACATTAAGAGGCACAATAAATTATAATATTCTTTTCCCTTTGATGTAGAGTGAGCGTGCTCAAAATAATTCACTACATCTTTCAATGGACATTTGAAGATTTGCAGCACAAGCCATGCCTACAAAGCCTATTTGCAAAGTAAATTTACACTGGATTTTTTGACACCAGTGAAAGTTTCGTATTATATTTATTTTAAATTGCAAAAGTTTACATTAGTAAAAAGTTCAAACAATTAACATAAAAGATAAATAAGTGCATACAGTTTAAATTTACATAATTCAAACATTCACCTTTCATTGTTCTATTATGTGAGCATTAAGTGCAATGTGATTACACAATGTATTTTTTTTACTGCTTTAAACAGCTAATAATTAAACAAAGCTGACTTTTATGGAATGATTTATTGTCTACTGTTATTCTGCTTATAGTGAATTATAAACGTTACCACATTTATAAACTACATTCCCCAAAATAGATCTGGGAAAATGCAAAATATTAAAAATAAGAAGAAGAACATTTCGGCTGGTGATTTGCTTATAGAATATGTAAAAACAAATATATGATTGGCATTTCCAATTACGCAATTCCTGACCTTCTAATCCAACTGTCCTAATATATGCAGGGCAGTCAGGATTTGAGGGTGCAACCCCCATCATTATAGCAGCTTTGTACCAAATAGGCTGGAAGGTTGATAGATATGTCCTGTTGACTAGTACCCTGCATAAATCAGTGGTGATTTGTTGTAGTGTACACCTGCCATGGTAAGTGTGGTAATCAAACATTGATTCTACGGAGGGGGAATGGGACAAGCAGAGACTAGCGCATTTTGCATCAATTGATGGACATGCCCCCCCATGAAGCATGACCACTCCCTTATCTAAAGCATGCCCCTCTGCACCCAATTCCCCAAACTAAAAATTTGGAAGGAAACTAATTTTAATATTTATACCACTGTAAACCCTATACAGTTGTTTTATATTGATTTTCTTATTATTCACATGAAATAGTGAATTACTTGATGTAATCTGAGTACAGTCTTCTGTGCTGTGGCCCTGGTGCAGCCTGTAATTAACACCACATTTCCTTACCTATTCGCCCTATTGTTGGATTTAGGGTGGATGCACATGCTAAGTTATAGCAAGGTCCCATGACTATCTCTAAGGTGTTGTAGGAAACAACTACCGGGATGTAGTTATGCAATACCGCCAGTCTTAATATTGACAAGGAAATCACAACAGGGGAGTTAAGATAGGCATCGAAATACCGACGCCTATCTTAATCGTGATGCTGGAATGATGAAGGACACCAGCCCGAACGAGGTAAGTCTGAGGTGCCCTTACCATTAGTCGCGGAGGGAAGGGTTAGGTTTAGGGAGCTTAGTAGAGTTAGGGTTAGGTTTTGGGGGGTAGAGAGGGTTAGGCACCCCCAGCGGGAGGTTAGGGTTAAGCACCCCCCCCTGGGAGGGTTAGTTTTAGGGTGCGGTAAGGGGGGTTTAGGTTTAGGGGAGAGAGAGGTAAGGATAGGGTACTTACCTTCCCTGTCGGGATCTTCTCTCTCTTCGGGCTGCTGGCATCAGGATATTACACCAGTGGCTATTCAGCCATCAGGACTTCATACCCATTCCCAACTACTACATTGCAGTGGATACAGAGGGGGGTTATGCAGATCAGTGAGAAGACACTGCGATGACACGGCATATTCCGGGTAACTTATTTTTTTTAAACACATTTTATGTATTTTAAAACTTTTTTTTATCTCTTAACTGGAGCCTGAAGTTCAAATCTGGGCAAAATGGCCTGTAATGATAAGTTTAATCACTCTTTGCCAGTATAACTAGGGCACCTGAATTTTATTCAAGCCACTAAACTCCTGCCATAAAGAGATCAATATCCCTGGGATGTCATCCTACGTCTTTAAAGTAGGGGTGTGCACCGGACACTTTTCGTGTTTTGTGTTTTGGTTTTGGATCTGGATCTTTCTTCGTGTTTTGGATCTGGATTGGTTTTGCCAAAACCACCCTTCCGTGTTTTGGGTTCTGGGTTTTGTGTTTTGGATCTGGATTTTTTCTTAAAAAATAAAAAAAAAACGCTAAAATCACATAAATGGGCCTTTTTTTGTTCCTACGCTATTAATAACCCCAATAACATTAATTTCCACTCATTTCCACTCTATTCTGAACACCTCACACCTCACAATATTGTTTTTAGGCCAAAAGGTTGTACCGAGGAAGCTGGATGACTATGCTAAGCGACACAAGGGGGCGGCACAAACACGTGGCCCATCTAGGAGTGGCACTGCAGTGGCAGACAGGAAGCCAATCAGCGTTATGGTGCCCATTTGCATGTAGCACGAACCCGGGAGATCCGTGCTACATGCATCTGTGTGATTGGCACAGAGCAATGACAGGTCCGTGAGACCCGTCTGTGCTGCTGTGGTAAAAAAAAAAAAACCTGTGTAAAAAAAGAAAAAAATGGCGTGCACCCCCCCAAAAAAGAGCAACCAGCCCCGGGCATTAGTAACCCAGTGCTGGGTGTGCTTAAATACAGGGGACAAATGACGTAGGGGTCCCCTGTACTTAAGCACAACCAGCACCGGGCTAGTCAGAACCAGCGCTGGTTGCCAAAATACGGGGGACAAACGACGTAGGGGTCCCCTGTATTCTGCGCAACCAGCTCTGGGCTCTGATCCGGTCCTGGTTCTGGAAATATAGGGGACAAAAAATGAGTAGGGTTCCCCTGTATGTTCCAGAACCAGCACTGGACTTTTTCTAGCGGGGGGCTGATGCCACAGCCAGGGGAGCCCTTTCACCGGGCCCCCCAGCCGCAGCATCAACCCTGACCGCTAGTCAGCCCAGGCCGGGGATCCCTGGAGAGCTGGGGACCCCCCCAATAAAGGGGTCACCCTCTCCAGGGCACCCCAGGCCCAGGCTGATAGCCCGGGGCTATCCCCGCCACCCCTGGTGGCGGTGGGTGGCGGGTTGATTGTGTGGTGTGGTGTAAATAAAGAATATCAAACATTGTCTTTACAAGTAGAACTGCAAGTCCCAGCTAGCCTGCCCCGCATGCTGGTACTTGGAGAACCACAAGTACCAGCATGCAGGGCATTAAGGGCCCACTAGTACCTGTAGTTCACCTGTAAAAAAAATGTTTAAAAAAACACAGGACACACACACCGTGACAGTATAAGTTTATTAAACATACATACACACACACACATGTACACATACTCACCTATGTAACCTGTAGCATCGGTCCACTTGTCCGGTAAAGTATCCCTAGGGGACCTGTGAAAAAAAACATACTCACCATCTCCTATGCGAGGTTCTGTCCTCTTCGTTCCAAAGTAGGCATCCCCGGACTTGGCAAAAAAAAAAAACGAAAACGCGATCCACGAACTTAGTACCGTTCTATAGAACGGTACTTCCCGAATGAGAGCTTAGCGGCGGGGTATCACCATGGAAACCCCGCTGCTAAGCGTTCATTGGCTGAGAGAGGTCATCTCCCATCTCTCAGCCAATGAACGGCTCCCTCCATTGTAGTCAATGGTGGGAACCGCAGGGTAAACTTTAATAACCTTGCGGCTCCCAGCATTGACTACAATGGAGGGAGCCGTTCATTGGCTGAGAGAGACGGGAGATGGCCTCTCTCAGCCAATGAACGCTTAGCAGCGGGGTTTCCATGGTGATACCCCGCCGCTAAGCTCTCATTCGGGAAGTACCGTTCTATAGAACGGTACTAAGTTCGTGGATCGCGTTTTCGTTTTTTTTTTTTGCCAAGTCCGGGGATGCCTACTTTGGAACGAAGAGGACAGAACCTCGCATAGGAGATGGTGAGTATGTTTTTTTTCACAGGTCCCCTATGGATACTTTACCGGACAAGTGGACCGATGCTACAGGGTTACATAGGTGAGTATGTGTACATGTGTGTGTGTGTATGTATGTTTAATAAACTTATACTGTCACGGTGTGTGTGTCCTGTGTTTTTTTTAAACATTTTTTTACAGGTGAACTACAGGTACTAGTGGGCCCTTAATGCCCTGTATGCTGGTACTTGTGGTTCTCCAAGTACCAGCATGCGGGGCAGGCTTGCTGGGACTTGCAGTTCTACTTGTAAAGACAATGTTTGATATTCTTTATTTACACCACACCACACAATCAACCCGCCACCCACCGCCACCAGGGGTGGCGGGGATAGCCCCGGGCTATCAGCCTGGGCCTGGGGTGCCCTGGAGAGGGTGACCCCTTTATTGGGGGGGTCCCCAGCTCTCCAGGGATCCCCGGCCTGGGCTGACTAGCGGTCAGGGCTGATGCTGCGGCTGGGGGGCCCGGTGAAAGGGCTCCCCTGGCTGTGGCATCAGCCCCCCGCTAGAAAAAGTCCAGTGCTGGTTCTGGAACATACAGGGGAACCCTACTCATTTTTTTCCCCTGTATTTCCAGAACCAGGACCGGATCAGAGCCCAGAGCTGGTTGCGCAGAATACGGGGGACCCCTACGTCGTTTGTCCCCCGTATTTTGGCAACCAGCTCTGGTTCTGACTAGCCCGGTGCTGGTTGTGTTTAAGTACAGGGGACCCCTATGTCGTTTGTCCCCTGTATTTAAGCACACCCAGCACTGGGTCACTAATGCCCGGGGCTGGTTGCTCTTTTTTTTGGGGGGGGGGCACGCCATTTTTTTCTCTTTTTACACAGGTTTTTTTTTTTTTATTTACCACAGCAGCACAGACGGGTCTCACGGACCCGTTAGTGCTCTGTGTCAATGACACAGATGCAAGTAGCACGGATCTCCTGGTCCGTGCGTGCATCTGTGTCATTGAAATACACAGCAGCACAGACGGGTCTCACTGACCCATCTGTGCTCTGTGTCACTGTCAATCACACAGATGCATGTAGCACGGATCTCACGAGTCCGTGCTACATGCAAATGAGCACCATAATGCTGATTGGCTGAGAGCCGTGACAGACGGCTCTGTCAGCCAATCAGCACTTTGCCCATTAAAGGCAAAGGCATTTTTTTTTAAATGGCCGCTCGAGGCAAAACCTCGAGATCCGACAGCAGATCTCGAGGTTTTGCCTCGGGAGAGGGATCCGGGGCAGACAGGGAGATCCGAGCTTGGGCTCGGATCGCCCCGGATCCCCGAAGTTCGGGTGGGTTCGGTTCTCAGGGAACCGAACCCGCTCATCCCTACTTTAAAGCTTGCCACGTAGGCACTGTAATCAGCATACTACATGCCAATCATTTTGTTTCCTGAATTTCAAACTATTAAAAATTCTAAAAGTATGTTCTTTATAAGAATTTGTTTTTAAAGAGAAAATCCACGATAAAGAGATTTGATTGTGATTGATCCACCTGCTTGCACAACTTTGGTCCAAGACAAAAATGACTAGGGATGTGGTTAGGGGCAGGGTGCATGTTACGAAAATATTTGTATAGGTGGTAATGCAGCTTTACCACTAACTGCAAGAAAGTTCAATTGTATTGTATTTGCCTTCTGCAAAAAGCATGATAATTGTAATGGTTGTAAAAGCAATATTTTATTTTTCAAAAAATTAAAATAATATGTTCACAGTAAAATAAAATCAGCTAGGAATACAAAACATATGATGTGGGTTTATTTGTATATAACTCTCCGGCTGCTCAGTATTTAGACCAATATGTATCTTCTCTGAATGGTGGGAAATGGCCCAAATATACTGCTTGGTAACACAGATGGAGAAGATCTTATGAGTGACAACAATTCAATCTGATGCCTGTCACATATTGTGCTGCCTGGTTGGGTACGGGATCCTGGTGGTCGTGATGCCAGGGCTCAGCATATCGACAGCAGCATCCCAACAGTCTGAATCCCCATGCCTGTAGGATTCTGACCCTATCCTTAACACTAACCCACCTTTCCCGCAGCCTTAACCTAACCTTCCCCTCCCACAGCCTAACCATAACCCTCCCCTCCCACAGCCTAACCCTAACCCTCCCCCTAGTGCCTAACCCTAACTCTTAATCCCTACCCTAACCCTAACCCCAAGCCTTATACTTATCATCGGGATATCAGCGCTCGGGATTTTGGAGCTGGCATTCTGACTGCTGTTGGGATTCCGGCGCCGGGATTCTGACCGCCAGCGTCCCGACCATGGGGATACCGACTACATCCCGTGCTGCCCACCACTATTCCAATGGTGCATGTTCCTCATGTGTTCTTCCTGTCCTTAGTGCTTCGGTTTGTACTGTATATGTGAAAATGGAACTGTGCCAGAAATGTAGAGTACTGTAATGTATACTATTTGTAGGCTATTAGTTGAATCTCTAGTAAACAAAAAAAAAGTCAAAAGTGTCCATTAGTAAATATATTACATCAGGTAAACGAGATAATGTAAAAATTCTTTGTGACCAGTTTCAATGAAAACTATTTCCAACCATTAACATTTTCTTTGTGGCTAGGTTTATGAGAGGAACAAAAGTTCACAAGTCTTTTACAAATGTTTGCACAGAAGCCAACATGTTTTATTGTAAGGAAGATTGACATAACTTTCACCCTAACACACTCTAATCCCACTGTGTATTTGTGTAGCTTTTGTCTGAGAGGTGGAGAAAATTCTTTGCAAATTCAGTTTAAAGATCTCTCTTCAGTGTCAGTTTTCTATGTCTGAGCAAAGTGCTTGTTTGAAATTAGACAGTCATTCGCATTAGTACAAACATGAAAGAATTAGCATTTTATGGCTGTCTAATCTGCTTATAGATGGACTAGATAGTTGCAGTACTTTTGTTGGGGATTGATGTGTTTGATTTGATTTTGGGGTCCCCAAAGTGACCTCCTCACTGGATGAAGTCAGGGAGGAGATTGGGAATGAATGTTAAACACCTAGGACCAGTGGCATATCTATAATGGGAGCAATGTGTGCGGGACACACGGATCCCGGGTCCAGGGGGGCCCCGCACCGCACAATCTGCACCCATATTTTTTTTAAATTTACCTGTCTGAGGTCCCGCATCAGGTGTCACTGCTGCTCAGAACACTGGAAAAATGGCCGCCGCGGCCATTTTTCCGGTGTTCTGCGCATGTGCAGTAGACTCCGGGCACACTCTAGTGTCCGGAGTCTACTAATGCTCCGTTGGCTGGCCAGCCGCATCAGTCGGCTGCCAGCCACCAGGGAGAGAGGAGGGGGCCCCGCACGAGGAGTGCACATGGGCCGCCTCCTCCCTTAAAACGCCCCTGCCTAGGACCCCATTTAACAACAAGACATAACCTAGACATTAGTACTAGCTAAAGGGGCTATGTCTTCCTTTTAGTATTTAACAAACAGTGGCAAACTAAGATTACAACTGTTTGTTATTGTATAGCTTACGCCATCTATATATGGCGAGAGCAATACAGTCCCCAATGCCAGCAATGGGGACCCAAAAAAACAGCCTTTCCAGCTTCAGTGAAGCTTTCCAGGCATTGCTGAGTCCCTGTCTGGTGATAGTGTCATCCGCATGTGTGTACTGGCCGTCACACTTTCACATGACACAGCAGCCCGTTACTGGCATTAGTAGGCTGCCAGTAATAGTGATGAGGATGCCGCCAATGAGGGGAATGATGCTGAACCTCGTCGGATGGGTAAGTAATGTTAAATGCCAACAGCATATTTGTTAGTATTAAAGTTTGTTCAGGGGCCGTCTGACGTGGCTGGCCGGCCACTGGAGCACTTGTAGACTCTGGGCACTAGAGTGTGCCCGGAGTCTACTGCGCATGCACAAAATGCCAGAAAAATGGCCGCTGTGGCCATTTTTCCGGCTTTTTGTACAGCGCTGACACTCGGCATCGGACCTCGGAGAGGTAAGTTTTAAATAACATGGGCCCCCTGGACCTGGGGGCCCGTGTGCACCGCACACCTTGCACTCATTGTAGATACACCCCTGGGTTTGTTGGTAAATGGGGCCCCTTAGCAGGAATGTGGTATCAAGTGGATAGAAGGTTTCCCTTATCGATAAGTATCAGATTTTGCACAAGACCCTTATTGTTTCAGGTGATCACAAGTGGGTAACTGTTGGCTAAGGATTCCAGGAAGAGAATTCCATCCAGAGTCAGGAATAGGGACAAAATGTTAAATATTAGACTTTTGTTTATTGGTTTTCCTAAAAGTAGGCTCTTTCTGATTCACAGTTCCAATGAAATGACTACTGTATATTGCTGTATCTGTCATTTTTGTATAACAACTATCAGAAAGCTGCAAATGAAAGAGAAGTTATTATAACAACACCAAAATGTGTAATTCTTACTACATAGGGTTACAAGAAAATGTACATTGACCTACCATAAAGTGCACTGCGGGGTACCACACCCCAAGAATTAAAGTGCCCCTTAATTGTCTTTTGTGGCTTGAACTGCTCTTGTAAATATGCTGTCATGGTGACCTATTACAGTGCTTACATTTTGATGTTAGGACCACAGTGGCATCACATGTTGTTTGCCAATAATGGGGGTAAGACAGTAGGCTGTGGATAATTAAAGCTTGTCCTTGTACACTATGAAAAGAGAGCACTTTTTGAAAAATGTTAAGGTCAATGTATCCACGTTTGCCTCTCTTCACAATTTGGCATAGATTTAATAATTCCTTTAAAACAGACAAGTGGTGGTATAACCCATAGCAACAAATCAGATACTGGGATAACTGTAATAGGGTCCAAGTTTTGAAAAAATGCTAGCTAGACATGTGCGAGTTTACATTCGCTGAGTGTAATAGACTACAAGAACATGCAAACTCGCACTAAACTTGCATAAACCCTTTTCACACCAGACAAACACGCCGTTAGATGTTGCCCATGTAACAACTATCCGGAAGTAACAGGTTGCAAGTCATAAACTCGCACAAAACTAGCAGAAAAAAACTTGCAAAAGAATAGACTGATGCAAGGATGGCCAGTTTAATAACATGTTGGATATTGCCCCTTTAAGTTTAGCTGGTCTTATGCAGCCAATGAATGTTTCATGGGGAGTGGTCTAAGAGTATATAGTGGAGTGATGTATGCAAATCTGCCTCTTTGTTCCAGCTTTTCAGGACAGAGAAGTACATGCGGTTGTTAATATCATATGTGCAGCTGCCTTACTTTATCTTTCTTACTGCTCCTCTGCCCCTCCCCCCCACTTTTTTTTATCTTTCCTTCATCTTCATTCAATCTGTTTTCTTTTCTCCTCCTTTTCTTTCTTTAGCCTGCTTCTTCCCCCTCCCCTTTTTGAGCATGTCCCTTCCTGTTCATGTGCCCACTCATCTCCCTCCCTGCTATATGAGCTCTGGAAGCCTGATCCCTGTGACAGCAGGCTCCCAGTACTGTTCCCAGCCGTGGCCGCTGCACCTCAACCATCAGCGGGTCTGAGACGGTGGCCGCCTATGCGCTGTAAGGCAGAGCCTTTGGCCTAGGGATGGACATCGGAAGCCCACCATCATATGATGGCAGTGCTTCCACCATTGAATCTTACGATACGATGGTAACTAACCATCGCATCAAAAGCATTTAATGGTGAAAACTATTCATATGAATAGTAAAGGGGCGGGGTTAGGGGAGGGGCACAGGCACAAAGTAAAAAAAAAAAAAACCCAGGCAAGGCACAGGCAGAAAAAGCTGATTTAGGATGAGGAGGAGAATGGGAAACACTGCCATGCTGCTGCTGTGGGCACTTAAAGCAACAAGAAAGTGAAGTGTAAAAAACATGTATAAAATATACTTATAACACACAGAAAAGGAACCTCTTACAGCACAAGCAAAGAAAACACTCCATCTCTGCTGTGAAAATGTTGTTATCTATCTCTCTTGTGTGTATGTGAGTGACAGCTGCTGCAGGGCCAGGGCTGCACACTGATTGGCTCTCACTGTCTCAGATAGCCAATCAGAGCTAGCAGAGAGGGGTGGGAGGGCCAGGTCTGAGGCAGTGAGAGGCAGCTTCCAACGATCCATGCAACTTGAGCCAGGAAGGCTATCAGAGGCAGAGACACAGCACACAGCAGCCAGGGGAGGCAGAGCTTTTAGCTTTTAAAGAAAAGAAGCCACCATTGAAACACTATTGAATGATTACCATTCGATGGCAGCAAACATCGGAATGCTGCCATCAAATGGTAAAAACACTAACATCGGAAGAAAAACATTGATGGTCAGCAAACATCGACCATCGATGTCCATCCCTACTTTGGCTGGCGGCTCTGCTTTGCATGCGGCCATGTCGGGAGTGGTCAGCAGTGCCGCCACCCCGCATAGTATCCACTACGCCATGGCCACTGACAAGCTCCTTCTAGGCCGCGACCGTGCATGTGGACTGCTGCAGGTCTACAGCAGCTGTTGAGGCAGGCAGCGCCTGCTGCTGCATCTATACTGCAGATGTACGGGTCCGGTAGCCGGCAAGTCGCACCTATGATCCGGACCCGCTCAGGGGCGTGGCTACGCCGCTAGTCGTGGCTGCCATTTTATGTTTGAGGGGCTGCTAATGGCTGCTAATGCACCCTACAGGTGTTCAGCCTCCCCTGACCCTGGTCCCTGACTCCACAGTGCCCTATGTTATAAGGGGCGGCAGGGGTGGTTACCCCAATGATGGTCCTATTCCCTCGGGCTGCTGCTGCAGCTTTGAGCAAGGTATGCCAGTGCGTAGGAGGGGTGCTCCCCTCAGTCTTTAATGCCCCTGGTCAATGTCATCCCCTTAGTGTCACAATGAAATAACTAGCACTACAGTCCCTGTTGATCTTTTCAAATGTGTCAGCTAGTGGTAAAAAATTGGAAAGCCAGTAATGAATTTTGTTGTGCACCAACTAGGAGATCTGGGAAACATGCACTGTTAGGGTGCATTGATATAGACCATCTATAGGATAAATCATTAATACTGAATAATACACCATCCAGTACATAAGGGGACCAATCTGTACATCTATGTCCAGGGCAGTGCACGGTTCTTTTCTATCCTCCCCAGATTGTCCAACTTGCTCAATTGTTCTGGAATGTAGTCCACATAGGACATACAAGTATTAAGTCAGACAGGATAGCCCTACATATACATATAATTGCTTACCGTGTCTGCTGGTCCTGTATAGGCAGAATTACTTCATTCCGTAAATTCGTATGATATCTGTTCTAGCTGTTTTTTTAAGTGCTGATTATGCCCTCTTAATGGTAACATGTTAAAAATCAAGCATTTGGGAACCCCTCTGTAGAAATTCCGCATTTGCAACTGAGCCCTGTCCCTTTACAAACAAGGGCTGTTAGAATTGCCCAAGCGGGAGGCACAGGCAGGCCCCTCCTATATATCACAGAGGTCGCGTATGTGTCCAGTAGCGGTGGGCTCTCCACTACTGCAGTACGCAATTATGCCAGCAGTTATTTAGTCTCCCAGGCATAGAGCTAGGCAGTCCTGGCTTCACCAATCCAGGGTGCTGCCTGGTCGGCTGCCCAACACTGCTTCAGTTATTACCAGAGGTGGGACCATGGTGCCCAGAAAAAGTTTATGTCATAGCGCAGCCCACCCCACACACACACTCCCTGTAATGAACTGAGCTAGCGGGGTATGGCAAGCCTGCCATATTGGAGTGAAGAGTAAAAACAGCAAACAGTGGCAGTTTTTCTGCTGGGCATTGAGGTCCTATTGGTGGAATAGAACGCTTTAGTGATGCAATGTCTGACATTAAGGGGTAGCTGCTTTGATACTGCCTTATGTAAGTATAGTACCTAGGATCTAATTGTGATTACTTTGAATCATTGATATCAGTTGATAGAGGAGATTGTATTATTTATTCAGGGCATTTAATTTACATTGACAGAGTACATGTGCTACAGTGAAATTCCACAGGGTGCACAGCTTATGACTCATTTACTTCCCCAAGCAGCTATCACTGTAGTGGGAACATCTATGGGAAGCTCCATTCTCAGCTATGCTTCTACTTCGCAAATATACATTGCACCTATATTAATGTGAGTACTACTAACCATGTTCTGTCTACCACCATTATTATTAATCCAGATCTCCTAATAAATAAATAAATAAATAATAAATGACTATAAATAAATATCTGTAACTTCCTTAGGTTATAGTGCAAGCTAACCAAAAAAAACAAAAAAAACAAAAATAAATAAATTACAGGCGGCCGTTATACTATGTAGCGCCCCTTGAATTCCGTAACTCTGTATGGTGCCCTCTGTCCATTTCATTCTCCACTGGAACCACCCTTGCTACTCCCCTGGTTTTGTTACACTGTCTCCCGTGGCTGTGCCCCCCCCCGCTCTTACCCAGCTGCTACTATTGCCTCCAATCATACGCGGTCATCTCGAGCCCGCGTTTTTGACCCCTTTGCTAGCATCCCAGTCTTCCACGCCTGGGCCATCAATTGATCAGTCAGGCTGGCCAGCCATATTTGCAGCGTGCTACCCTGGAACCTACCCTCAAGAACTTTGGGGCATCACTCCTAAAAGGCTTGCTTCCATGCCAAATCTGGTACCGCCCCCAGCCGTCCAGCTCTCGACGCCGGATCTTCTTAAGACGGCATCCCCTATATGTGGCGCTGGCTACAGCTATGTCCCCATAGGGAGGTGGCTGAGTACTCCTGCAGTAACACTCAACTCCAATTTTACTGACGCTGCTGTCATGACTGTATTTTTGAGCCTACCTCAACGGTTCGGGGTGCGCTTTACCTTGACTGTTGACGTGGGTTGCGTAGGGGTTTACTGAGAACTAGGGGTGAGCGGGTTCGGATTTCTGAAATCTGAACCCCCCCGAGCCACCCCGATCCGAGGCCGATCCGAGTCAGGCTCGACTTTTCCCGCCGACTCGGATCTGAAATCGAGGCAAAACGTCATCATCCCGCCTTCCGGGTCTCGCGGGTTTTGGATCCTAAAGAAGGTACCCACATCGGCGCCATTTTCTCACTCGGCTGTGAATAGTGAAGAGCGAGGGTGGGAGTTAGGGCTGGCTGGGCTGTGTAGTGTAGTGTAGTGTAGTGTAGTGCAGAGTAGTGTTGTGCTGTGTTGTGCTGTGCTGCTGTTGTCCATAGGGGCTGTGTCCACTACTTCAAAGTCCATAGGGACTGGCTGGACTGTGTTTTGCAGTCAGTTGTCCATAGGGGCCACTCCAAAGTCCTGTGCAGTGTCCCAGTCCTAAAGGCGTGCTGTAGTGTTGTCCAAGGGGTGCTCTGTCCGTCAGGGGTGCTCCCTCCAAGTGCTAAAAAAAAAAATATTTTTTCTGTGTTTGTGAATTGTGTGCGCAGTAGCCGCACATGCATCAACAAAGTAGTGCCAAGCGTGCGCCTGTGTCATAAGTAAAGGGCCGGCTGGCTTGACCGTTAAAGGGTGCTGTAACCCCCAAAGTACACTCCAAACCAAATAAAAAAATATTTTCTGTGTTTGTGAATTGTGTGCGCAGTAGCCGCACGTGCATCAACAAAGTAGTGCCAAGCGTGCGCCTGTGTCATAAGTAAAGGGCCAGCTGGCTTGACCGTTAAAGGGTGCTGTAACCCCCAAAGTACACTCCAAACCAAATAAAAAAATATTTTCTGTGTTTGTGAATTGTGTGCGCAGTAGCCGCACGTGCATCAACAAAGTAGTGCCAAGCGTGCGCCTGTGTCATAAGTAAAGGGCCGGCTGGCTTGACCGTTAAAGGGTGCTGTAACCCCCAAAGTACACTCCAAACCAAATAGAAAAATATTTTCTGTGTTTGTGAATTGTGTGCGCAGTAGCCGCACGTGCATCAACAAAGTAGTGCCAAGCGTGCGCCTGTGTCATAAGTAAAGGGCCGGCTGGCTTGACTGTTAAAGGGTGCTGTAACCCCCAAAGTAAACTCCAAACCAAATAAAAAAATATTTTCTGTGTTTGTGAATTGTGTGCGCAGTAGCCGCACGTGCATCAACAAAGTAGTGCCAAGCGTGCGCCTGTGTCAAAAGTAAAGGGCCGGCTGGCATGACCATTAAAGGGTGCTGTAACCCCCAAAGTACACTCCAAACCAAATAAAAAAATATTTTCTGTGTTTGTGAATTGTGTGCACTGTGGCTGCACGTGCATCAACAAAGGAGCAGCGCCAAGCGTGCGCCTGTGTCCCATAAGTAAAGAGCCGGCTGGCTCATTTCTTAAAGGGTGGTGTAACCCACAAAGTGCACTACTCTCCAGCAAAAATAAAAAAATATTTTCTGTGTTTGTGTGCGCCTTAGCCGCACGTATATATCAATATAACATAAATGGAGGACCAAACTTTCTCCGATAAAAATAAAATAGGGAGAGATCAAGAACCACTTCCTCTTAGTGCTGCTGCTGCAGCTGGGAGTTGTTCATCATCCCAGAGAGGAAGTAAGAACACCACTACTTTTAATAAACAATTGACCCTCCAACAGTCCCTAGCAGGGGCGGATTGGGATGGAAAACCAGCCCGGGAAATTTCTTGAAGCAGCCCTTATGGGGGTGGGTCTGTTAAGGGGGTGGGTCTGTGGAAGAGGGAAGGATACTCCCTCCTCTTAGGGCCTGGAGGAACTTTTGCAAAGCACTGAGGGGAGCAGGATCGACAACAGAAATCTTGTGAATGATAAACTCTTTTTGGGGCCCCCCATCTCTTTGAACTAGGTACAGGCCAGTCAGTTTGCAAGTCTTTTTTTTCTTACCTAATTTTACCTAAGTTCTTGTGCAGAATTTCCTTATCAAACAATTTCTGTGTCTTTCCAGGCCCCCGTGTTACTCTAGAGCCCTTTACATCTCTCCATCCTCAGGCCCCCTGTGGTTCTCCAGGGTCCCTGTGTCTCTCCATCTCCAGGCCTCCATGTCTCTCTTCAGGACCCCCTGCGTCTCTCCAGGTCCACCTGTAGCTCTCAGCATTATTCTCCCAGCCCCAGTGTGCCTCATTCCTCAGAGCCAGTGTGTCTCTCAGCCGCATGCCCTCCGTGTGTCTCACACCCACTCCTCCCATCCTGTGTTTGTCTCATCCCCTTTCCCCAGCCCCAGTGTGTCAGCCTCATTCCCCCCAGACCCAGTGTATGTCTCAGTCCCAGTGTGTCCTAGCCTCATTCCACCAGCCCCAGTATTTCTCTCAAACTTGCAAACCCCCCACCCCCACCAGAGGCGGATTTAGGCCTCATAGGGCCCTAGGCAAGATATCAATCTGGGGCCCCCTCCTGAAACAATTCCCCTCCCAGTGAGTCTGCATATTCCAAATCCCCCCTACCCCACCAGTCAGTCACCGTATGCCTAATCCCTGCCCCGACCTGTCCCCCCCCCGGTCCCATTTAACTGATGTGCCAAATTCCCCCCCCCACCCCTGGACTGCACCCTCCCCACCCCCAACCACCCAATTGTAACAGGTGAATGTAGGTGAAGTTGGAATCACAGTAAAGGTGCCTGCCAGTGTGAGGTGGGGTGTTGCCTGCCCAAAGCACCATGCCCTCCCCACACTGGCAGGCGCCACAAAACCCACACCTGCACCGCCTTTCCCTTCCCCCAGTAAAATCAAAGGCAGCAGGCGCACCTCACCTTCTGTTCTAGTATCCACTTTAGGTGGTAGCGCTCCTCAACTTCTATCTTCTCAGATCCCTCCTCTCTCTGTCACATCACACACAGGCAGGCAACATAGTGGAGAGCAGGAGAGGAGACAGCAGCACCCGGCGCCTATTCAGAATCAATGAGCGAGAGTCTGCAAGGGCCCGGAAGTAAAAATGCACACGGACACTCCAATAAACAACCCTGTCAACGCAGTGGCAGAACTCTTGAGTGGTGGGACCAGGTGTAACAATATAGTTTCCTGCCCCCACTGCAAGCAAGGGACTATCTATATCATATAAAGCAGGGGCGTCACAGTGAACGCAATATAATGCAGAGAGCATCGATGTGACCCCCATATAAATGCAGATAACATCACAAAGACTGCCTAGTAATGCAGAGAGAATTGCAGTGAGGGCCATATAATGCAGAAAGTGTCGCTGTAAGTGCAATATAATGCAGAGGGCATTGCAGTGAGCTCCATATAATGCAGAGAGCGTCGCAGTAAGCGCAATATAAAGCAGAAAGTGTTGCTTTAAGGGCAATTTAATGCAGTGAGCGTCGCAGTGATCTCCATATAATGCAGAGAGCGTCGCAGTAAGTGCCATATAATGCAGAGTATGTTGCAGTGAGGGCCATATAATGCAGAGAGTGTCGCACTGAGGGCCATATAATGCAGAGAACATTGGTGACCTACATATAAGTTATAAAACAGATCATATGAATACACCTCTTACACACACAGAAAATTAATACACACCTCCACCACAGACAGAATTAAAATACATTCCAACCCCCCCCAAAAAGACACCCCTCCCCATTACATACATATACCACCCCCCAGATGACACTGTCACTTACTTACCTCAGGATCTGTCAACTGTGTGACCCCTGCTGGTCTCCAAGGCATAGGAGAGGAAGCAACTCAAGGAGACAATGGGCTACACAGGAAAGGATGGGGGCAGGGTCTCGTTGTTAGGGGGCATGGCCTTCATTCAGCGATAAAGGTTAACTATAGAAATAGACAGAGAGAAGGGGCGGGGACTCAGGGGAAGGGGCAGGGTCTTGTTAGGGGGCGTGGTCTCAGCAGGCATCATTCTGGAATACGAGGGTGAGTATAAAATAGACAGAGGAGGGGGTGGGGACTCAGGGGAAGGGGCTGGCTCACAGGCAGTCTAGTGACAGGCAAGAGTCCTCGACCCGGACCGGCTCCTCCTTCCTTACAGCCAGCGGTCAGCCACAAAATACTATAATGATGAGTCAGTGTGACTCATCATTATTAGTACTGCCTGGCTGCCGGCCCTTTCATTGATGCGGGCCCCGGTGTAAGTATCGCCAATGCTGTGGGCCCCCTGGGACCTGCCGGGCCCCAATCGCCTGCCACTTACTTACAGATCCATCCTCTGGAGCCTGCTCTGCTTGTCTTGGCCGTGTGGTGTAGCGTCACTGTGTCCGGGAGGTGGGGGGCCGGGCTGTAGAGGGGTTGCACAGAGGCGGAGCCATCAGTGATGACTGACAGGCTCCGCAAAGGTTTGTGGGAGGAGCAGCAGCTTCCCCGTCAGCCTTTTTTCTTTTCTGCATTAGCAGCGTTTACATTTGCGCATGCGCTGGTGAAGTTGCTGAGCAGCCCGATCGGAGCTCTCCGATCGTGGCAGTGGGGGGGGGGTGGGCAAGTACTGGGTGGCCGCCGGCCACTTAGGGGACCGGCCCAGCGGGAACCAGCCCGGTTTCCCGGCGGCCCAATCCGCCCCTGGTCCCTAGCGATGAGGATGAAGTACGACAGCAGTCATCCTGAAACAAAACGTATAACTGAGGCCTTGACTTGTATGTTGGTGTTAGACGTGCGTCTGGTATCCACCATTAGTGCAGTGGGATTTAGACAATTGATGGAGGTAGTGTGTCCCCTGTTCCAAATCCCGTCTAGATTCCACCTGCATCCTCAAAGCAGCAGCGACAAGCGTGCGTCTGTCTGTTAAAGGGTGGTGTAACCCTCAAAGTGCTCCAAAAAATAAAAAACTATTTTTTTTATGTGTTTGTGACACGTGCGATGTAGCCGCACGTGCATCAACACAGTAGCAGCGCCAAGCGTGCGCCTGTGTCATAAGTCAAGGGCCGGTTTGGACATCTGTTCCGGACTGAAGGACGTGCCAACAATTTCTGACAAGTCTACTGTCACTGCATATGATACTGTCCTCAAAGCAGCAGCGACAAGCGTGCATCTGTCTGTTAAAGGGTGGTGTAACCCTCAAAGTGCGCTCCACAAACAATAAAAGTATTCTTCTTTTTTTTCTGTCTTTGTGAAATGTGTGGGCTGTAGCCGCACCTGCATCCTTAAAGCAGCAGCGACAAGCGTGCGTCTGTCTGTTAAAGGGTGGTGACACCCTCAAAGTTTGCTCCACAAACAATAAAAATATTCTTCTTTTTTTTTCTGTCTTTGTGAAATGTGTGGGCTGTAGCCGCACCTGCATCCTTAAAGCAGCAGTGACAAGCGTGCGTCTGTCTGTTAAAGGGTGGTGTAACCCTCAAAGTGCGCTCCACAAACAATAAAAAAAAAAAAAAATTTCTGTCTTTGTGAAATGTGTGGGCTGTAGCCGCACCTGCATCCTTAAAGCAGCAGCGACAAGCGTGCGTCTGTCTGTTAAAGGATTACATCGGTTACAGCATCCAAGTAGGCATGTCAGACAGTCCGTACCTGTACTGGCAGGAAAAAGAAGCAATTCGGAGGTCCCTGTACAAACTGGCTTTATTTTACCTGAGTTGCCCCCCCCTCCAGTGTGTACTCCGAAAGAGTGTTTAGTGCAGCCGGGAACCTTGTCAGCGAAAGGCGTAGGAGGTTGCTTCCACAAAATGTGGAGAAGATGATGTTCATAAAATGAATTATCAACTCTTCCAGGGAGACCAGCCTCCAGAACGTACAGAGGGACCTGTGGTTGTGGATTCCAGCAGGGACGAATTAATACTCTGTGAGGATGAGGATGTACACAACACTGAAGAGGGTGAGGAATCGGTGGATGAGGAGGATGAGGACGACATCTTGCCTCCGTAGAGCCAGTTTGTGCAGGGACAGATTAATTGCCAGCTTGTTTTGTGGGGACCCAAATGAACCAATCATTTCAGCCACAGTCGTGTGGCAGACCCTGGCGCTGAAATGTTTGGTTTGTTAAAGTGTGCATGTCCTGTTTATACAACATAAGGGTGGGTGGGAGGACAAGGACAAGGACAATTGGTGGGTGGGAGGACAAGGACAAAGACAATTCCATCTTGCACCTCTTTTTTTCTTTGAATTATGTACTGTTTGGGGCCTAGTTTTTCAAACTGCCATCCTGTCTGCCACTGCAGTGTCACTCCTAGATGAACCACGTGTTTGTGCCGCCCACTCGTATCTCTTAGCATAGTCATCCAGCTACCTCGGTGCAACCTTTTGGATATAAAAACACTATTGTGAGGTGTGAGGTGTTCAGAATAGACTGGAAATGAGAGGAAATTAAGGTTATTGAGGTTAATAATAGCATAGGAGCAGAAAAACCCACAAATTCTGTGATTTTAGCTGTTTTTATGCTTTTTTTAAAAAAAAATACAGATCCAAAACACAAAACCCAGAACCCAAAACATGGAAGGATGGTTTTGGCAAAACCAATCCAGATCCAAAACACGAAGAAAGATCCAGATTCAAAACCAAAACACAAAACACGAAAAGTGGCCGGTGCACACCCCTACTGAGAACATGCTTGAGTTGTTCCCCATTGTGGTTGCTCTAGAACTCTTGGGGGACCGCTTGGGTAATGTGAGTATGATTTTGTTGCGACACCCTGGGCGCGTTGCATGCGCTTGACCTCAGTGTTTGTCCTCTCTTCTAGTTGTTCGTTTGCTAGGATGAATTGTTCTGTATTGCCTGCTGCTTAATGTCCATTTGTTGCCAGGCATGTGCCTGATACACAGATTGGGATTGCGGATGCAATGCCCCTAAGACTTTGCGCTGTTAGCAGGTGGGTTGGCTAGATTGGGAGCTATTTCTGGTTTCGGTGGCTCGAGCACTTAAGAGCTTGCAGAGAGTCATGCTGACATTTATTTGGGATCTGTATTCGCCAGGGCGCTTGCTCGCTGTGTTACAGCATATTTTAGCGTCGTGTCTATTTTCTTTGTGTTGTATGACGGGCCCGGCCACTTCAGGACCTGCATAATTTCGAGGGCCTGCGGGGCTTGGTCCAGGTTGACCCCTAAAGCAATTAACTGCAGGTGTCCCATTGATATGTTCATGTTGCTGTACTTGCTGGCTGCGGTCCCTTCAGTTTGTTTTTATTTTCATCTTTGTATGCTTGCTGTTTCAATTAGGTTTTTTTTTCCATGACGCTTCATGTGGCGTTTTTTGGGTCTGCAAATTAGTTGCCCCCTCGCCCTTTAAAAGGGCAGGCCCTCCACTCTCTATTGGAGATGTAATTTGTATGCCTGGAAACAATGATAGGCCTTATACAGTGCTCCAGTGTGGATCAGGCTGGTAGAAGGAGCTGGCTTCACTGCAACCATATCCCGTTCCTGCAGTATGTCCGGTGGCGCTAGCGGGCTCCTTTGAGCAGATGCATGGCAATGGAATGGGGCATGGTTGATGCACGAGAATTTCTCTCGGTTACAAAATACCAGTTTTGTCATGTTTATGCAGCGTTGTTTGGCTTTTTCAGAGCTCGAGCCAGGCAAGTTCGGTACTCACTCATCTAGAATAGCAGCTGCTTCATCTGCGGCTTCTGCTGGCTTATCCGACGGGGATATCCAATCCCTTGGTCTGTGGTGTTCTGCTGCGTTCCGATGTTATATTCATCCAGGTTTAGCTATTTTTTGCTCCAAAGTAGCTCACCGGAGGCCTAACCACTCGCCGACCTACTGCGGGAGTCTATGAGGAATATTTTATTTTCCTCCGGGGGCTCAATTGGCTTCTGAATTATGATATGGCGTGATGGTTAGTTTACTCCGGGTTTTTTTTTATGTTTTTTGCCTCAAGTCAGGTTAGCTACGTTGTTCCCCTCCTCCTTCCCCCCTTTGTTACGTTTCCATGTCTTGTCAGTATGGTGTGTATGTGGTTCAACTACTTGGTTTGTGTTTTTTCTTTCCGTATTATAGGTGCTGCATCTGTGTGTGTGAATTAACATAGCTTCTTATGTTGTGATATGTGGACATATATTTACTCTATTTAATGCAGTGCTATAATTAATGTTTGAAATAATACTGACAGAGTGGCATTTGGTTTACATAATTTTATTACAATAGGTTAAATAAATAATATATAGATATCTAGGATACTACCATATATGTCAGGAAATATTAAAAACACACCTGTATTGGTAGCGAGAATCTATTTTAATTACACTTTTTCTTACCTATATAACACTTTAATTTCTTTCTTTTAATATTTTATGGACTATATCATGATATACATATTTTAAAGAATAATAACAGTTACATTTCAATTCTGTGCATCCATTGCAGACAACTCTTTCCCTCTCTACCCATATTGGGAATGATTTAGGTCAGCGAACTACATTGGATTGGCACTCTATTGTCATTAGATCCATTTGATAGCAGAAGCTCTGCCTTCCTGCCAGTGCTGTGGTCTTTCATTGTCCAAAGGAGTGTTTGGTGGTGTGCTGGTTCTGGTGCCCGGTTGGATGTTGCTAGGAGGAAGGTAAATTCTGCAGTGGTGAGGTACATGTTGGAGAATGGTGGTGGTGTAGTGGAGAATGGTGGTGGTGTAGTGAGTTGGTGCTTATTCAATTCCGCGATTCACATTTGTTTTGTGGAGATGGCGTGCATTTTAGTCCTGCAGGATTGGTTCATTTTTCTGCTGGTTTAGGTGTGTCTTGTTACAGGGTTGAGTTATGGTGGTGGCACATCGGTTTAGACCTCGCTTGGCGGAAAATAATGACACTTGGAGTTAGTTTATGTTAATTGTCGAAACTAGATTATTGGCTGAGACAAGATCAATTTAAAATTGAATCGCAGCGACACCATCTTGCAACTGGCCGCAAGACGCCATTTTGCAAAATGGCCGCCTAAGCGCCATTTTAGATAAACTCACACTTCAGTACATGTGGCGATAATACGTTAAGTTACGGCGATTCACCAGAAGCCTATTTCATTACTTTACGTATTATAAAGGATATATTTCAGAAATGGCTTTACAGTATGCCAAAATTGATTGCATTAGCTGAATAAAGCAAATGGCTACGTGACAACTAGCTTGTGTAGATAAGCTTCCTGGACAGTGTCTGCCCTCACTACAGGTGGTCTGGCTCGAATACACACCTACATTAGCAGGCTTCCTGCAATGACATGATTTCAAAGACTAGAGTGTCATCTTAGGTCTGTCTCTTGTAGCTGGGCTATTTGCATTTCACACAAGAGACTGGGAGAATAAAGAGTTTTTCTTTTGAAGCCTGGGAAAAGACCCTCCGTTGTTAGAGGCTGGGCGAGTCTATTTGAACCAGCCTGTTAAATGCACTGTAACTTATGCTTCTCCCCTGGGAACCAATGGCATAAGCAAGAAACTTCTCTATTGTCCTGTCTATTCTGGGGGGGTATAAACATGTGTGCTCAAACACTGGGTCTTTAGTCTTCTTGCTGAATGCTGATTGACAGAGGTTTTCTTTCTGAAGGCCGGGATCTGGTCCAGAGGTGCTGCGCATGTATACTGTACTTGGGTCTGTATAATTCCTTTGCGCTAAATTGTACACAGATCATAGCGTGTAACTGACTGTACTTTTACTTGAATAATACTTTGTACTTTGGAACCACATGTTCTGAGTCTGGAGTCTCTATTTATTGTATGACTGCATATGCAAATTAGCATCATCCTTAGAGGTTTATAGGAAGGATTTTAGAAGGTACAGGCACGGGTATATAGAGGTTAATTTTAATATCGTCAGATGGGGGCTCGTCGAGTGAAGTCACTTACCTACTCGCACGGCACATACGGCTATCGATATCTCAGCAAAGGGAGGAGTGGCCACATGGAGGGTTTTCCTGCAACCGCTTTGTGCTGAAAAATCGCTATCCGTTTTCGTGTGAGCAAAGGAAGCTGACTAGAATCCAGGGACAAGAAAGGAAAAAGTTTGTTTTCCTTTGTTGATAGAACCTAACGTTTAAAAGGGGTACCGAAGTATTGAATACGCGGCTGAGTCGCAGCTTTGCGCACAGCAAAGGCGCACTTTTGCGTACGCAGTTAAAAAGTCATTATACGGTTGTGTGGTAGTCACATTATTGTGTATGCGGCTGGTCACACAATAGCGTATACGCACTTCCGGTTCTTCTGCCACGTGTTTAAACAAAGCCGTCGAAGTTTACCTTTTTCAATTGTTACCAATATCTGGGTTAACGTTTATTTTTATGCGCAGGAAAAAAGTGTGTAACAGTGAATATTTGTTGAACAAAGTTAAGGGTGTCGTATGATCCTTAAGGACTAGGTGCAAGGGTTAGTCTAGCCGCTCGGTAAGTAGCTTTACCATTCTATACACAGTAGCAGGTGTACATGTTGTCTTTGTTGTAGAGAGGTGCGTGGGAGTAGCCGACATATAAACTCTCATAAGTGTGGAAGTTGCCTTACTAAATCTTATCCGGGTGTGGAAGTTGCCTTTTTCAAATCTTATCCAGGTGTGTGGGCGCCGCCGACTTAAATCGTCCACAGGTAAGTGAAAGTATCTTGATTGTCTTTCACCAGTTTAAATCTTTATTGAAAAGCGTAGGATTTTGTCTCAGAATGGGAGCCATGCAAACAGTAGAGATGTTAGACAATGATGTGCTGCTAATGAAAGCTCCGATTGGATCGGCCCGTCGTGTTATGCATACTAAGTACGGTACTTATGCAATAAGGTATTGTGATGTATGGTTTAAAATGACGATGAAGAGTGTTAGACCATTTTCCAGAATTGGTAGTTTTGATAAGGATGTATTAAATAATGTCCGGGATCACATCAGTCTGATGCACTCCCGAGAGAAAAAGGTCAAATATTTTGAATGTTTAAAATTGTGGCAGCATGAAGAGGATGCATGGCTTAAAAATGTGCAAGCGACACAAAATAGCGTCGCGAGCGCATTGCCAGAAAATACATCCGCGACGCTAAATTGCAATACGGGCGAGCCACGAAATGGTGCACACATGCGGCAAGGTAGCATTGTGGAGAGTATTGCCAGCAGTTCACGCTCACCTCCCCCACCTTATGTGGATGTTACCAAAAATACCAATAAAAATGTAACAAGTAATTTGTACCCTCTCTTAAACAACCATAAAGAAAATGTTTGTGATGTGGATGATGAGCCTATTGTAATGTCTGCCATTTCCCATGCTGTGCAAATGATAGATGCTGCATCACCACAATCATGGGTGGTGCCGCCGTCTCCATCGGTAACAGCAAGGGAAGTGTTAACACACTCTGCACCCATAGAGGAAGTTGTTAATACCATACGTAGCAGCAGCAGATTAAACCCCCAGCTAGGTAACCAGGCCAGAGGTAGCAACGCTACCGGTCTGCATCCCATTCGGACGATAACTGTTCCAAATGGAAATGCAGATGCGAACGGTGTAGTGCCCACGAGGGAAGTAGTAATGCATTGTCCTTGGACAAGAGCATAACTAAATTTCATCATAAATGATTTCCCCGATCCCAAAAAGGAATTAGCCAAATGTCAAAGATTTTTGAGAAATTTGGGTAGTTCTCATGAGCCAACTAATAAAGATTGGCGTGTGGTGTTAAGGGCCTGTCTGCCACGTAATACCGACGTGACGAAATTTATCACGGATTGTGTATTGGATGGTGACGTTCCCTTAACAGACCAAGTAAACCAAGGTAACATTTCCCGCATTGTAATTCAATTGGGTGTATACTTTCCAGTGGTAGTTAACTGGAACAAAATTTTCACAATTAAGCAAAAGGAGAGTGAAACTGCAGAATATTGTTGAGACCGGGCTCTGCAGGCTATCACCCAGTACACTGGGTTAGAAGATATTAAAGATAGCACTCACCACAGGGGAATGATACTCACGGTACTCATGGACGGTCTGAAAGACGACTTAAAGACTCAGGTTCAGACCTTACAACCTGGCTGGAGGGGAGTCACAATAGATAACCTCATAGAGTCTGCCATAGAACATGATAAAAATATCACAAAGAAGAGAGAGAGACCCAGAGCAAAAACTACTGGCTGTCAGTATCCAAGCTCTGGAAGGAATGACAATAACATCACAGCCAACCGACACACCTGCACCCAGACACACACCTGCACCTGAACAATTACACGTCCTCACCAATCCCACACCACAGCAAACACATCCTTACCCCACATATCATACACTACCACAGGTCTCATACTACCCACAAACTTCATACCTCCCACAATACCCTTATCCTTCACATCCTTACCCATACCCACCACCTTTCCCTCTTGCTCAAATCCCACAACAATCTTTTCATCCACCCCGCTCAAAAACATGTTTTAACTGCAACCAAGCGGAACACATAAGTAAGTACTGCAAAGTAAAGAACACCACACATGAACATGAGTTTCCCATGGGTTCAAAGGTAACCCCAGTATCTTCTCCCAGGCCTTATATGACTGTTTACAATCTTTTTCAACCTATCAATGGATCTGTTCTAATGTAAAATGTGGACGATGTATTGTTGTATTGTAGGTCATGTTTAACTGATAATAAACTGTTGTGCTTTATCTCCCACTCATAGGACACAAGGTTGCTAAGGATAAATGGCAGCCATGCCAGGCTGAAGTCGACTACTCGGAATGCTATCCAACCCAGTGGCCCAGACATTATTTAGAGCAGTAGCTATTAATAACAAGATTTAATTGCAGGAACCTGTATGCAGATACTATATCCCTAGAATTATAAAAAAAATGATAGGGGGACTTCTTTTACAGGTGACGTTTCCAAGAACATGTTTAAGGTGATGGGTAACAACACTAAGATTATCCCAGACTGTCTTTTCCTTTATTTGCCCCCCTTTGAGATACTGTTCAAACAGGTAGCCTCATGTGAAAATATGATAATGAGGTTACTGTGCAGGGTCTCACGAAGATGAATGAGAATAACCGAAATTGAAAGTGTTATTAACTAACATATCTAATGCAACCTGTCATGATGTCAAATCTGGAGAATTTGTTATGATCCAAATTTTTTTTAGCTCAGGCTATTTGACTGATTGGTGGAAAGGTCCATATCTGACGATACAACATCCTCAAAGAGTGGCCGAGGAAGATACGTGGGTCCATTCCACTCACTATAGGGAGATTAACCAACCGGTGGAGAAACAAGGCGGAGACAAGGCCGATAACGTGGACCTGTCGATTGCGAGCTTGTTCCGGAAGGATTAAAAAGGTGACGGTGAGATATCTGAGCTAAAGAAATGTGTAGATCAGTGCTTCCAGCAATGAAGTGGTCTGCTGTGGTCATCCTAGTTCTTTTTTTTTCCAGAGTTTTTGTCGTGATGATCTGTTTGGGGATACTCAGTGTCTGTGATGGAGGACCGATTGAGGAAATGGGAGCTGATGGCAGTGCTGATGAAGTGGAGTCAGGAGGAGTGCAATGCCAATCAGGGGAGTGTCTGACCAATTTTAGTATTATAATTGTTATGTTATTTGGGAAGAATACTTCCAGAAGTTATGACCCTCACACATGTTGAAATGCTTGGTATACATAAAAACACACCATCACCATATCTTCACACGCAATATGAACACAGAGGCAAGAGAAATATGATACCTGGTGATGTGCATAAAGCCGCTCAGTTAATTAGTGAGACAACTGGCTTTCAAGTTTTAGTTGCACTGGATCCCACCAGAATTGCTCGGAGTACATTCAATTTTAGATATATTCAGGAACTTGCTAAATTGATAGATAATATCACCGAGACGTATGATGACACATTCAGGTATACAGGGAAAGAATTGCAAGCGTACAAGAAAGAACTGGTGCAACACAGGCTAGTGTTGAATTATTTAACTGCTGTTACTGGAGGGTATTGCGTAACGTTAGCCACCCAATTTGGAGTAAAATGTTGCTCCTATGTCACCAATGATACCAGCGACCCTAAGGAGGTGATGGTCCGGAAGATGGATGAAATTCTACAGCTAAAGTGGGAATTTCGTAAGAATCATAACTCTTCAGTGGCTGAAGTAGGGGAGAAGATAGAAGGATGGGTTTCATGGCTGAACCCAGTGAAATGGTTCTCAGGTCAAGGGGAATTGGTCCAGGAAGTGATCGCCAGCATAGGCAAATTCTTAATCCTTATACTGATTGTCATCATAATAATTGGCATATGCGTCCGGTGTGTTACCATTGTGTTGAAGTGTGGAATATGTAAAAATAGAGTAAAACAAAAGAATGAAATTATGATAGTGGCCAGTATGAATTCTGAGGTAAATACAGAACTGCATTACAATCCTGAGCTAGGAAATACCACCATTTAATGTATTATATTTAGACATGCATAGAATGTATTATTGAAATGTTATTTTTAAAACACCTCAGATAATGTAAAGTCTAAATTCCCCTTCAAGACTGCTTTTATAAGACTGGTGCATCCCCACACCTTTCACATGATCTTCCAAGATCTGCGGTGTGCGTATAATAGTAGTTTTATGTCCCCAACCAGAGACACATTATTGATGGATTAAGAACCACCTTGTGCCATCCCATAATAACACTAAATAATATATAAATGTAAGCCTAAATTAAATTTTAAGATCAGATTGTGATAGCATGTTGTTCGCTATCAAAGGGTGGACTGTCGAAACTAGATTATTGGCTGAGACAAGATCAGTTTAAATTTGAATCGCAGCGACACCATCTTGCAACTGGCCGCAAGATGCCATTTTGCAAAATGGCCGTCTAAGCGCCATTTTAGATAAACTCACACCTTAGTACATGTGGCGATAATACTATTAGCTTCATGCGAATGCATCTGTGACCATCGCCATAAGTTACGGCGATTCACCAGAAGCCTATTTCATTACTTTACGTATTATAAAGGATATATATTTCAGAAATGGCTTTACAGTATGCCAAAATTGATTGCATTAGCTGAATAAAGCAAATGGCTACGTGACAACTAGCTTGTGTAGATAAGCTTCCTGGACAGTGTCTGCCCTCACTACAGGTGGTCTGGCTCGAATACACACCTACATTAGCAGGCTTCCTGCAATGACATGATTTCAAAGACTAGAGTGTCATCTTAGGTCTGTCTCTTGTAGCTGGGCTGTTTGCATTTCGCACAAGAGACTGGGAGAATAAAGAGTTTTTCTTTTGAAGCCTTGGACAGGTGGGGGGGGGACTGCTGACAGAGTGGGCATGTGGAACTATCTGGCTCAGCATGTCACACTGCTAAGATGTTCACTTAGTGAGAGTTAAGTGCACCCTTCCTCATACACACATTAATACGTCTTTATATCAAACCCTGAATACTCACACATTACAAATTCACACATAAGGTTTAATACGCTTTAAAGTATATGACTTAAGTTGGTTCAGTTAGTTTAAATGCTGAGAAATAAAGATATTTGATAACTAAGGTTCTATACATGTTAAGACAGCCGTGTTTGGTTTCAAACTGATATGTACTCTTTGAACAGAATTCTGGTGTGGAGATCGCATCATGCATTCCCAACTTATGGACCGCAGAGACTACAAGCAACAAAATTTATATTTTAGGATCCACTGTTGGGATGCAGCATGGGGAGGCGGGAGGGAAAAGACCCTCAGTTGTTAGAGGCTGGGCGAGTCTATTTGAACCAGCCTGTTAAATGCACTGTAATATATGCTTCTCCCCTGGGAACCAATGGCATAAGCAAGAAATTTCTCTATTGTCCTGTCTATTCTGGGGGGTATAAACATGTGTGCTCAAATACTGGGTCTTTAGTCTTCTTGCTGAATGCTGATTGACGGAGGTTCTCTTTCTGAAGGCCGGGATCTGGTCCAGAGGTGCTGCGTATGTATACTGTACTTGGGTCTGTATAATTCCTTTGTGCTAAATTGCACACAGATCATAGTGTGTAACTGACTGTACTTTTACTTGAATAATACTTTGTGCTTTGGAACCACATGTTCTGAATCTGGAGTCTCTATTTATTGTATGACTGCGTACGTAAATTAGCGTCATCCTTAGAGGTTTATAGGAAGGATTTTAGAAGGTACAGGCAGGGGTATATAGAGGTTTATTTTAATATCGTCATAATAGATAGACTTAGTGGGCGCGCTCTCATTAAAGTGGAGTAAGGCGACAGCCAATTGTCCTGGACAGGAAATGGTTATTCCACCTGGTTGATGGTAAAGGAGAGATGATCACCAATTCTTGGTTTGTGTGTGTGTTTGTTTGAGCTGTTTGGTTGTTATTGTCCTGTGTGTTCTTTTTGTGCCATCACCATTACTAGTCTTAACTTATAGTCTAAAATTTAATGACTTGTCAAAAATAAATTTGACAAATATTTAAGCGCCAACACAGTTGTCTGTGTCTTTATTCTTACAAGTTAAGTTACATTGTATTTAAGAAGGTTGTTATATGGTAACACGATAATACACGTTAGTGAGTTTAAACAATTTCACAAACTCACCACACTCAAAACGCTTTGAATGTGCTCCTCATCTACACTCTCCTGCACCTGTCTCCTTCCCAAAACCTATGAGAGAAAAATATGCTGCCACGATACTTATGTAGGATCAATGAGGTCAAATTTGGGCGAGTTTTCCAAACCAATGCCTACATTGGTTCAAAGCCAACACGCAGCATGTAATGCAACTCACATTTTGATTTTGGAGTTGTTCACTCCTTCTGAGAGCAGCAAACCCACATGTTGTCACAAGCGAGTTACATAGGCACCTTATTACTCGTAGGCTTACATGCTGTGAGTTTTGGAATAAACTTGCAACAGACTCGCAGCGAGACTTGGCAAGCACAAACAAACAATAACTCGGACCCTATTACATTTACCCCTCTGTCTATCATTGCCTGGCATGCAATAGAGAAATGATAGCTAAAATCTGATTGGTTGCTATAGGTAATACCTTCCTTTTTCATTATTAGAAACTTTATCAAATGTGCCCCTTTGTATCAGGTATCTGTTTAATAATATGTATGTCATTTTGCTTGGACAGGACTATGGGCCTGATTCAGAGCCAGCCACTCTGACCAGAGCTCGCTCTGAATCAGGGCCGGCCTACCTAAAATTGGTGCAGCCTCCAGGCCACTCGCATAGCTGTGGGTGACCACCCACAGCTTATGCAAGCGTCCATGATGATCGGGCTTGCGACGAGACCCTTGCGGTAGGGTCTCGTTGCCGCAAGCCCTGGAGTGATTTTGGCTCTATCAGAGCCAAAATCACTCCCACTTACATCACTAGTGATGTCAGTGGGGCCGGACCCAGACGGTAGGCGTTCACATGGGAACGCCTCTGTCTGGGCAGCCACGCCCCCGGCACGCCCACCAAAGGGAGCGTGCTGTCAATCACCATCGACAGTATGCCCCCTTTGGTGCGAGACCCCAAGCGACGGCTTCCCCGTCGCTCACGGGGCTCACGCATGCGCATGACGGAGCAGCCTCCGTCGTGCGCATGCGCATTTGGGTACCATCGATCCGTTTGCAAGCGTCCTGCGCTCGCGAGCGGGTCTGAATGAGACCCTATGTTTAGTTTGTATTATTTATGAATGTTCTGCACTGTACACTTTTTTATATTGCAATTGAATTACAATGACTATGAACTCTTTAATTAGGGATGGATATCCTTTAAAATAAACTTTCACCAAACACTTCTTATTCCTGATTAACCATAATATTCTAAGCAAATATGGACGATTTGTGTTCACTCGGCAGCAAGTTCTGTTCTGTGTGTGTGCAGCAGTTCTTTCCACTTCAATACTTGCATGGGGACTTGCAGCATTTTCCTATGCTGCAAGTGGTAGCACCTGAATCTTAGGGCCTGATTCAGAGCTGAACGCTATTCCAATGTTCAGTCAGTTAAGCGGCTATCAGTGGTCTGCGCATGCGTCCCAACTGCATTGCGCCCCCGTGCTGCGAATGAATTGCAATCATGCACACTGTGAGGATTCACTGACAATTGATTGACAGGAAAAGACAGTTATGTGGGTGGTTACGGGGAGTAACGCAGGCATGTCTGGGACATTTTCCTGGGCGTGTACTAGTCAGCGTCTGCAATCGCGCACACACCGAACGTCCAATGTATCAATTATCACAGCTATTCTGAGTGACCATAGACTTTCTCGAACTGTCGATGTTTTGAAGATCTGCGTTCAATGCTGCGTTGGTTTATGCAGTTGCTAGCAGCTACAAGGGCTCCGGTGGGCGTCTCAATACAAAATCTGCTGCGATGCGTGAGAGTATGCATTACTGTCCACTTCTGAATTAGGCCCTCATTCAGAGCCGTACGCTCTGAGCAGAGCGCACGCTCTGAATGAGGGCCGGCCTCCATGAAAATGGAGCGTCCTCCTGGACGCTCGTATAGCTGTGGGTCACCACCCACAGGCTATACGAGCGTGCATTTTGATGGCCGCGATGGTCGTGACCATCGCGACCATCGAAACTGTGAGCCGGAGCCTGCGGTTGAGGTTTTCAACCGCAAGCTCCGGAGTGATTTTGGCTCTATCAGAGCCAAAATCACTCCCACTGACATCACTAGTGATGTCAGTGGGCCAGCTTCTGACGGGAGGCGTTCCCGTGGGAACGCCCCCATCAGGGTGGCACGCCCCCGGCACGCCTACCAAAGGGGGCGTGCTGTCAATCAACATCGACAGCACGCCCCCTTTGATCAGACACAACGAGCGAAGGACTTTCCTTCGCTCATCGCGTCTGGCGCATGTGCACGACGGAGCTCCCTCCGTCGTGCGCATGCTCAGTCCAGAACATCGACCCACTTGCGAGCGGACAGCCGCTCGCGAGTGGGTCTGAATCAGGCCCTTAGACCCTTAATTTGCAATCATGCTTTACCTGCCATTATTTTGCTGCTTTTTTATTGCTGTCAAAGAGACAAGGACATTAGCTTTTTCCCCATTGTAGTGGGGTATAATATATAAATAAAAATCAATAAAACAATGCGTGAAAGAAAATAAAATGATGGGCAATTGTAGCTGCATAGAAACTACTGTAAATGGTTGTCAAGCAACTCAGAATACACAATGGTACTCCACAGTAAATCACTGTAATTGCTTCAGTTATTCAACATCTACTAACTGGCAAAATGTTCACAACACAATTTTACAGCTAGTAGAAGTTTTGCATATATTAATATGTGCAGATAGATAACAAAGTTGTTAAAGATAAAACATTAATGTAATTTTTAAAATGTGATAATACAGGTGTGGGGACTATGCACACAAGTATATTTTTTGCAAAGTGTGTAAGTGGGATGTAGTTATGACACCGGCGACCGCAATGCCGCCAGTCTAAATCTCGATGGGGGAAGCCCGACAAGGGACTTAAGATAGACATCGAATACAGACGCCATCTTAATCCCGATGCTGGAATCCAGAAGGACGGCTGCCCGAATGAGGTAAGTCCGGGGCGCCCTTAATGTTAGTCGCGAGGTGGGAGGGTTAGGTTTAGGTAGCATAGCAGGGTTAGCGTTAGGTTTTGGGGGGAGCGGTTAGGGTTAGGCAAAATAGGGGGCAGGGTTAGGCACCACTGGGGGGATTAGGCACTAAGGGGGAGGGTTAGGTTTAGGCACAAAGGGGGGAGGGTTAGGATTAGGGGAAGAAGACAGAGGGTAAGACACTTACCCGACCCTTGTCGGGATACCAACCATCGGGATGCCGCTGTCAGTATTTTGACAGTAGGCATCCCGACAGCCGGAATTACATACCCATTCCGTGTAAGTTATGTGCTTGACAGGTTCAGTATGAAGTCATAGCTAATAAATGCTATAAAATCTTAGTGCAGAATTGCAGTCAGTGGTGATCAGAGTAGATGGGTGTTACAGCTGCTTATTAGATTTGTAAGTGTAAACTTGCTCTGATAAAAGACATGGTTAAAAAGTATCAGTTGACATCAGTCCTAATAATTCAGGGGCTGATGGAGAAAAAGTCCTGTAAGTACAGGGGTTGCTTCCTGGGTGTGGATAAAGCAGGTACAGTTGGTTTTGATCCCAGCGTGCTTGCCTCCAAAAAAGCATGTGGTAAGTGTAGGTGGATTATAGCTCCCCCATCTACTGGTATCGGGTGCCCACTCAGTGATATAAAAAGTCTTCTTACCTATCTCCTCTGCTCCCTTGTTAGTGCTGGGAAGGTCTGGTAAACTCGGCGGGTGCTGGTGGAGGTAATCCAGCAGTGAGTGTACATGTTCTTCCTCACTGTCCAGCTTCTTCCCAATACACTAGGGATGGACATCGATGGTTGATGTTTGCTGATCATCAATGTTTTTCTTGCAATGTTACTGTTTTTACAATTCGATGGCAGCTTGCCGATGTTTGCTACCTTCAAATTGTAATCATTAGATGGTGTTCTGATGGTGGCTGATTTTCTTTAAATCCTAAAAGCTATGACTTTTCTGTGTACTGTGTCTCTGCACCTGCATGCTGCTAGGTTCATTGAAGGCTGTCTCTCCTGCCTCAGACGTGACCCTCAGTTGTTCCCTCCCTCCCCTCTCTCTAGGATGCTGCTAGTCAACAGAGCATATTGCTAGCTTTGATTGGCTCTCAATGTCTCAGAGAGCCTATCAGTGTGCAGCCCTGGCCCTGCAGCAGCAGCAGTCACTCACTCACAGACAGTAAGCAGGTCCCGGTGTCAGCTGTGACACAGCAGCAGCAGTGTTTCTCCTCCTTGTCCTCAGCTCTACCTGCTTGGCTCATCTGTTTGTTTATTGTTACTCCGGCTCCGAGCCCCGCCCCCAATCCCAGCCCTTGCCTATTCATATAAATAGTTTTTTACATAAAATGATTTTGATGCGATGGTTAGTTACTATTTAATGGTGGGCTTCCGTTGTCCATCGCTACAATACACTGACCAGAGGGAGCATGTCCAATGCGTTTGACCCATCCAATTGTGTTAGGTTTCATCAGGGCTGTGTAGTGATACGTTGTAATGCAAAACTATCTCCTGGCACCCACAAACTCAGGATAGCCTTTGTTTAAAAGAGCAGAGTGATTCTCTATATACCATGCCAGATTTAATCAGTCTGGGAGTACAGTTATTGTGATATATTGTTAACTTTTCCCAGTAATGGGGTTGTGCTTGCTGCTGCAGTCATCGTGACTCTAGTGGGAACCCAGTTTGGGCCTAGTGTCAGTAGAGTCTGTCTGTGGATTTTTTAGAGGTGGTCGGTTTACTGTTGTCTTCCCTGGACACATCAATGCCTTTGTTGGTGGTGGCACCTCCTATGAGTCCTTCTGGTTCCACTGTGCCAGCAAATTCTCCCTTACATGCTTGCAGGAGCAGATGGCTATGCTTGTGAAGCACCTAAGATGGGCATGCAGACTGATGGTATACGGCTTGGGCTCCATTTCACCGTAGAGAGGGTGGCCTTGGTATCTTCTCCATCACTGGTGAGATTATAAGGTTGGCATGGAGGACCTAGCTTGTTGATCAGTGGCCCTCTGGGACAGTGTGTACATACAGAGTTGCTTGGTTAAAGTGGGAGCATTTTTGTACACTTTAAGGACACAACAATAAGAGCTAGCATCAGAGGATGCTATACTTCTATTGCAACCTTTATGTTGCTCACCTAAAAGCATTTGTGGCCCGCAGATGAAGAGATATTACCAAAAGCTTTGCGATGGAAAAGGTGTCGAGAGAGGGGGCCAGAGTTGTCCAAAGTCCCAGGTGACCAAAGTTCTCCTATTTGTTCTAATTAACTTTTTTGTTAAATACAAGCTGTAGTGTAGGTAAGTTTTTCCACCTCTGAAGTTTTGCTATTTACTTTGACATTTTATATGAGTTTACTTTTCATGATGCATTTCATTTTGGATACATTATAGTATTGGAAAAGAGTGCAGTGTGCTTCTATGAAGTAGTAAAATCAAAATCTGTTTGTCAGGAGCTAGATATCCATTATCCACAACTGCTACATTCGTTGTAACAGTAAATATTAATTCTATTGTCTTACTATGTCAAATTTTGGGCTTATGCTGCTTATCACCACCAGGGTGGAGGGGGGGGGCTCATGGGATTTTGCCTTAATTTATTTATTAGAAACCTGATTGGCTTTTGGCATCATTTGCCGGTTTTTGGTTCTTACATTGGGGTACCTTACAAACTCCACTTTGATTCAATTAACCATAGTACGGGTTCTTACATCACATGGCATTATGTTGATACAGATAACCTACTTACTGGTAGTCTGTTTCTGCCTTCCTTGGCCTGCTCGGTGTTGGAGAGGCTGCTCTGGCAATATCTAATTTTAATTTAAAAATAAATTCTCAGTTTTACATTCCAGCTCTCAGGAACACAGTTGTAATGTACATTGAGCTCTGGTAGGCATTAATGTTGGGCACAGTGTTGTATGCAGGAGACTTGGATACATACTGTATGCAGTTTACATCTTGTGCCCTGTGCTTTCTTATCTCCACACTATAGGCCCTCTAAGAAGTTGCCTTAAAATATTGGTATAATTAGGAAACCATTTGTAAGATTAATTAAAGATGTTGCTTAAAAATAGCACTAAGGTTTGTGATGTACAGACGCTTTCCACTCCATGCAGCATCTAATACAGTGTACAGTAGCTTCATATTGAATTAATACATTTCTTAAACGAAAACAGGGAGGATGTCACACAAACATTCTAAAAGCTTGAACAGATTTAAAATAACGCTATCATACTATGCTTGTTACTCTCCCGGAACGGCCAGGACGCTCTAGAAACTCGTGTAGCACAACCGGCCACCTGGAAGAGTGGGCAAAGCTCCCGGAGCTGGCCACCAAATGCCCGCACCCCAATGCAGCCACCCACTTACTGAGTAAAAATGGGAAGTTCGATGGGCACGATGACATGATTAGTGCTGAATTGTGTCATCGTAGACCCACCCCCGCTTTAGAATGCCTGTGAACTCAGCACTGTATAGCAGGGGCAAGGCCACAATGACGCAATTGCGCAGCCACACACCCCTCACCACCCACCTATGCTACTGTCACACCCCTTGCTGTGCGGACCTGGCGGCTCCCTCTAGGAGGGGTCTGCCAGAAAGTCGGCATGTACATTATGATGCTAATAGTAATGATTTGAACTAGTGTTAAAAGTGCTTGATAAAAATACTTTCCAGCTGAAGTACCTTATGTTTGAGCAGACTGTCAGACTGAGGCAGAGCTGGTTAGAAATCAGGTGTATGTGCTCTCACACTGCAAACATGGAAGAAAATGCGCATATTTGCCCGTATGCGGAGTTGTGTGCATCTTGCAATGTGCCCACCACCTATATGTATGCTTGGTTTGCTATTAGTCATCACCATCAGTATCCGCTCGCACCTACCTTAACTAGGTGTAAAAATACATCTGAAAACAGGCAGATTTACGCTTACATCTAACACTATGTAGCCCAAAGTTCTGTTGGCCTCTTTGGTTGTAACTGAAGATTCAAAATCTGTATGACTCTGTATAACTCGTTCTTGTGTGCATTCAGTTTCGGAACATGAGCAATATCGAAACACGCCAGATATGCTCTGCAAACAGGCGTACATACATAGGCCCCTCTGTCTCACATTTCTGAAGATACACAGTTTATTAACATATTAATTACCAGGAGGCTTACACATCATACTGATTCATGTTCCTTTGAATACTGTATATAAGATGTGGATGAACTATTAGAAATAGGACAGAACTCTGGAACTAGATGGTGTTACTGGCCACTGGAGGTCACTGCGGACCTAAAATCTGCAATCAGTGTAGCCATCTCTACATATATATTACAAGAAGTGTTAAAATACTTGATCCACTGACCACCTAGTAAAGACATCATGTGAAACTACTTGTGTAAAATAAAAAGCTGAAAGTATCCGACCTTAAATTATTTTCAATAAATATACTAAACAGGAAGAGTTTATAGAATTACAGCAGATTTAAAAAATTAAATAGTGTCAGACGTGCATGTATCTGATGTGTGCTTAAAGAAAAATCACTTTAAAAGTAAAAATATATATACACTGTACAATCTATGAGGTAAGCATATCATAATTTAAACAGATCCACAGCCTACTACTCTCTGGCTATTGTATGATCGCAGTATACTATAACTAAGTACAGTGGAAGCACATTATGTTTTGCAGTACTTATATTTATGCAATCAAAAGATCAGAGACTAGAGTTGGCATGAGTAATAACTATAGTGACATGCTTATTCGGAGTGACTTGGAGTAACATATAATAAAGTACTGCTTTGAGGACAATTTCTGACATATATGTTTTTCACGTCAGGCATATATATTATGAATTTGCAACTGGACACTAAACAGGATTCCAGTAAAAGTCTTATTATAATGTTGTACAATATTCCCCTTTTATATCTAAACATCTTGCATAATACAGAATTATAAATGATACCTTTGTTTTTTATTTCCGAAGTGTCGGGATCTAAAGCTCAACACCTCTGTTCATGTTTATGCCCGATATTTAAAATAGTAGTGATTTTATTAGCAAGATTCGGCTAGTAAAAGGTTTTTTAAATATCAGGCATAAACACGAACAGAAGTGTCGGGTAAACAAACCACCTAGATTCAGTCATGCACCCATAAAAGGTGAAAGGTCACAGAATAAAGAATCAGAGTTAGAAAATAAACATTATCAAACAGTGGCGTAATGAGGGTGGGGCAAACGGGGCAAGTGTCCTGGGTGCCGGGGTGATGGGGGAGCTGGGAAGTATAGAAATGTGGGTTTGTTTATTTATTGTACAGCCCCTCCAATCTCAACTCCACTGGTGGCCGTCGGCAGGGATGGGGTGTGCAGCCAGGCACTCCAGCTTCTGTTCATTCAGGCAAGGTGGCTACTGAACAATTACTAAGGGCTCTATTTACTAAGCAGTGTTAGGAGACAGAGTGAAAAGTGATAAGGTGCCAGCCAATCAGCTCCCAACTGTCATTTTTCAAACACAGCCTGCGAGATGGCAGTTGGGAGCTGATTGGCTGGTACCTTATCACTTTTCACTCTGTCTCCTAACTCTGCTTAGTAAATAGACTCCCAAGAGAGCAGCTGTCTCCCTGCAGCTCAGCCTCTCACACTCACATTGTGAGACAGTGACAAATAGATACAGCCATAAAGAGGCCAACCGTGCTGTTGCCCTGCAGTCCCGACGTTGGTGTTATTTTTGGTGGCTAGTGGGTCCCTCCTGATTCCCCCCCACCATTCCTTACCTTCCTCCAGCCCACTCCCAATGCAACCAGACCTTATCTGCCGCAGCGGCCAGCCATCAGCTCCATCACGTGGCAGGGCAGAGGATAAGATTGGCTGCATTTTGGCACTGTATCACTCTTTATCACAGTTCCAGGTGAGCAGAGTGCAGGGATGCAGGCACAGGAAAAGGGCTGGAGTGTGGAGTGTGCCTGAAATGGATATTTGGCAACACTCACTGCATGACTGGTTGTATATGAAATGCCTCAGTAAAATGTCAGTGTGAGGTTCTGAATTTGTTGTGGATCCGGGGTGGTGATAGGAGCAGACACAGAAGCAGACTTAAATGAAAAAGTGGAGTTTTTAATAAGTGGCTTAGAAGACATGGGAATGGCAAATGAAAAAGTCCAGGTATAGCACTAAAGTGCACTTGATAACTGTAGTGGGGGTTAATGTGGAAATGTCCAGATAGCGACAGGCAGGAACAGTCCAGTAAATAAGTATGGTGAGCTGAAAACAGGATGCAGGTATGGTGAGCTGTAACTGAATGCAGGTTTGGTGAGCTGTAACTGATGCAGGCACAGGTAATGAAGTCCAGCTGGGAGTGAAATGAGGCAAGGTGCAGGGAAACAGCAGGTTCAGGTACTCAGGCAGGTAAGAAGGTATACGGAGGGTGCAGGGTAAGTCCAACAGGTTGGAGCAGGCAAGGTTCAGGCTAGGAGCATATACAAGCAAGCAGGTAAGGCACAGGTACTCTCTCTCAGCCGCAGCTGAGAAACACGTTGCACTGGCAAAGGAAGGAAGGCTCTGGACCTTCCTAAATACTCAGTGCCACTCTGTGATTGGCTGGAATGAGCACATGACCTTCCAGGATTGGACAGCTGGGATCACATGGCCGCAGGCAAGATGGCGGCGCCCATGCCAACGGAACGGAAACACCACCAGACCTCGCCAGGCCTAGTGACAATGTGCCCACACAGAACCACGCGCAGCCAATGCCCCTCACCAAACACCAGCACCGCTGCCAGATACCCCCCACCATAACGACTTCACAGGTAATTCCCAATGACTACCATGCCAAGAAACCCTGGCCAAGACAGTACCCCCCCTTATGGGTGGCCTCAGGACACTCACCAGGCTTCTCCGGATGGGCAGCAAGGAATTTCTTGATGAGTACAGGAGCATGGACATCACGGGCATCGGTCCAACAACGTTCCTCTGAGCCGTAGCCCCTCCAGTCCAGTAGGTACTGCAGATGTCCTCTGCGGAGACGGGAATCCAAAACCTGAGAGACCTCAAATTCTACGCCCCTTTCAGTCTGGACACGGGGAGAAGCAGGCAGGACTCTGTGGAACTTGTTTAGCACCAGGGGTTTCAACAGGGAGACATGAAAGGAATTGGGAATTTTCAGATAAGGGGGTAGCTGAAGGCGATAAGCCATGGGGTTAATGAATTCTATGATGGAGAAGGTCCCAATGAAGCATGGAGCAAATTTCATGGATGGTACTCTAAGTCGTAGGTTCCGGGTGGACAACCAGACCTGGTCTCCAACTTGCATACGTGGTATTTTCCTACTCCTCTTATCAGATTGAAATTTGTAATGGGAGGATACCTTCTCCAGGTCAGTACGAACTTGAGACCAGATTGAAGCAAATTTCTGTACATGGTCTTCTACAGCTGGGACATCAAAGACGGGCAGGCTTTGAAATTCAGGGACCCAAGGATGAAGGCCATAGACCACTTGGAATGGTGTTTGGTTCGTGGAAGAGTGGTAGGAGGCATTATGAGCAAATTCAGCCCAAGGAAGCAATACAGACCAATTGTCTTGGGAAGATGTCATAAAAATCCTCAGGAAGGTCTCAAGGTCTTGATTAACCCTCTCAGTGGAACCGTTGCTTTGTGGGTGATAAGCCATAGAAAAGTTTAGCTTTACTTGCACTACAGAACATAAGGCTCTCCAAAATTTTGCTGTGAACTGAACACCAGGGTCAGAGACAATCTCAGCAGGAAAACCATGGAGACAGAAAATATGTTGAACGAATAAGTGAGCCAAGTCAGGGGCAGAAGGCAATTTCTTTAGTGGTATATAATGGACCATTTTAGAGAATTGGTCTACTACGACCCAGATGGTAGTGAACCCTTGAGAATTTGGCAGATTCATGACAAAGTCCATGGAGAGATGCATGCATGGACATGATGGAATAGGTAGTGGTAATAACTCACCAGCCGGTGCCTGATGTGAAGATTTATGCTGGGCACACGAAGAACATGAAGAAATGAATTCCAACACATCTGTGTTCATGGATGGCCACCAATAGCCTCTCTTTAAAAATTCCAAGGTCTTCCGGGTACCTGAGTGACCTGCAAAGCGAGAGGAATGAGCCCAGGTGAGGAGCTGCTTCCTTAACTCCTGGGCCACGGACTTCCCTGTAGGGGGCTGTAACTGTAAGGGGGCAAAGACTCTTGACTCCAAAACAAGGGTATTTTATTGATTCTCTGATTTGTCTTCACAGAGGAATGATCTGGACAAGGCATCTGCCTTTTGATTAAGGGCTCCAGACTGGAAGGTCAGGGTGAACTGGAACCAAGCAAAAAATATTGCCCATCGGGCCAAACGAGGACTCATGCACTGAAGATTCTTGTGGAAGAGAAGATTTCTAAGGTCCGTAAAGACAGTGAAGGGAAACTTGGCCCCTTCCAGCAGGCATCTCCATTATTTTAATGCTAACTTTACTGCTAAAAGTTCTTGTTCACCAATTGCATAATTTCTCTCGGCAGGAGAAAATTTCTTGGAGACGAAACCACAGGGGTGAACTCGATTATCGTCATAACGCTGGGAAAGAACTGCACCCACGGCCTCTGATGAAGCATCCACTTACACTAGAAACGACCTATCCAGATCTGGCTGTCGTAAGACTTGAGCTGAAATAAACGCCTGTTTTAAAAGTTGGAAGGCGGTCTCTGCCTCAGGTGAACATACGGCAGGGTTAGCGTCTTTTTGGGTCAATGCGGTAATGGGAGCCAATAATGATGAAAATCCTTTAATAAAACATCTATAGTAGTTGGCGAACCCAAGCAATCTCTGGATGGCTCTCAAAGTTTGAGGACGGGACCAATCCAAGATTGCCTGCACCTTCTTGGGGTCCATTTCTAGACTAGAGCCAGAGATGACATAACCAAGGAATGGCACACTGGGAACCCCAAAAACACATTTCTCCAGTTTTCTGTAAAGGTGGTTCTTCCTCAGACGGGACAATACTTCCTTCACATGTTCATGATGTTTTGTATCAGAAGACGAAAAAAATAAATATATCGTCCAGGTAAACTACAACCGAGATGTACAACAGGTCCTGGAAAAATCTCATTTACAAAGCCCTGAAACATGGCAGGGGCATTGCACAACCCAAAGGGCATCACAAGGTATTCAAAGTGTCCATCTCTAGTATTAAAGGCGGTCTTCCATTCATCACCAGCACGAATGCGGATGAGATTATAAGCCCCTCTCAGATACAGCTTTGAGAATATGATGGACCCTTTAACTCTGTCAAACAATTCTGTGATCAGGGGAAGAGGATACCGATTCTAAATCATTATATCATTGAGGCCCCGGTAATCTATACAAGGTCTTAGGCCTCTGTCTTTCTTGCCAATGAAAAAGAAGCCGGCTCCAGCGGGAGAGAAGGAAGGTCGAATAAACCCCTTTGCTAGGTTGTCCTGGATGTACTCTGACATGGCTTGAGTCTCAGGCACAGACAGAGGATAGGTGCAACCACGGGGTGGCATCTTGTAAGGCAGCAGCTCGATAGGACAGTCCTATTCTCTGTGGGGAGGTAAGACATTCGCCTGTTGCTCAGAAAAAACATCAGAGAACATCTGGTACTCCTCGCGTATAGCTGGAGATGGTAACGAAGCTGTCTTTCTTACAGGTCGAATTTTGGGACAACAGGATTTCTGACAGTCAGTTCCCCATGAAAGAATCTGCATTGAACACCAGTCTATCCTGGGATTATGTTGGCATAACCAGGGTAGTCCTAAGATGATTTCTTGAGAAGCCTCTGGTATCACCAAGAACTTTAAAGACTCGGAGTGGAGTGCCCCAACACAAACTAATACTGGTTGAATTTCCTTGGTGACCACTCCTTTAGCTAGAGGATGTCCATCTACAGAAGTCAGAGAGATTGCGAGCTTGAGAGATGAACAAGGAATCTGTAGTTTATCAACTAGGCTGGAAGTCATGAAGTTTCCAGCTGCTCCAGAGTCTAATAGAGCAGAGATGAAGACAGGTTTGGGCTTGAGATCCAAGGCTAAGGAAATCTTGAAATCTTTAGTATTTGGGGACGGGCACATAACTCCTAACTTGATGTCCCCGAGGTCAGTTAGGAACAGGCATTTCCCAACTTGCGAGAGCAGGAGGCCACCAGGTGACCTGAATCTCCGCAGTACCGACAGAGGTTTTTTAGCATGCTTCTCTGACGTTCCTCTTTGGAGAGATGGGTTTGGTTCACCTGCATGGGCTCCTCATCTATAGGAGGATGGGGTGGACGGTTAGGCAAGGGAGATGTACATGACCTTTGCCGGTCAGTTCTGTGCTTTTCAGCCTGACGTTCTCTGAAGCGTAGGTCAAATTTGTTACAGAGTGAGATCATATCATTTAAATTGATAGGAAGCTCATGGGTAATCAGATCATCTTTTAATCGGTCGGAAAGGCCATGCCAAAAGGCTTAGGTGAGGGCCTCCTCATTCCACTTAAGATCTGATGCCAAGATTTTAAACTGTACGGCATATTGGCTGACAGGATGGGTTCCTTGTCTCAGGGTCATTATGCCGGACGATGCTGACACTGTGCGTCCAGGTTCATCGAAAATCCTCCTGAATGAAGATACAAAATCTGTATAGTTTTCCAGCAGCGAGTCTGAATGCTCCCAGAGTGGGGATGTTCAATCCAGAGCCGAGCCTGTCAGCAAGGACACGATGTATGCCACTTTAGTTCTAGTGGTGGGGAAGTTATCAGGCTGTAACGTAAAGTGTATATCACACTGATTTAAAAAACCACGACAGAGCTTAGGATTGCCGTCAAACTTGCTTGGCATAGGTAGATGTAGATGAGGGAACACTCTGGTCCCTGTATTACCATGCACAGGAGGAGGTGTAGTTGCTGATACTCCAGGGGTGTTTAATGAGGTTTGCAGATTATCTTGGCATTTAGACATCTCCTGTAGAAACTGAGCCATTTGATGTTGCATAGCTTCCAGGTTTTCTAAACGACCAGCAATACAGTGAAATAAATCCACTCCAGACTCCTGTTCCGTGGCCGGATCCATGTGGCCAGTGCAAACTGTGAGGTTCTGAATTTGTTGTGGATCCGGGGTGGTGATAGGAGCAGACACAGAAGCAGACTTAAATGAAAAAGTGGAGTTTTTAATAAGTGGCTTAGAAGACATGGGAATGGCAAATGAAAAAGTCCAGGTATAGCACTAAAGTGCACTTGATAACTGTAGTGGGGGTTAATGTGGAAATGTCCAGATAGTGACAGGCAGGAACAGTCCAGTAAATAAGCATGGTGAGCTGAAAACAGGATGCAGGTATGATGAGCTGTAACTGAATGCAGGTTTGATGAGCTGTAACTGAATGCAGGTTTGGTGAGCTGTACCTGATGCAGGCAGAGGTAGTGAAGTCCAGCTGGGAGTGAAATGAAGCAAGGTGCAGGGAAACAGCAGGTTCAGTTATTCAGGCAGGTAAGAAGGTATATGGAGGGTGCAGGGTAAGTCCAACAGGTTGGAGCAGGCAAGGTTCAGGCTAGGAGCGTATACAAGCAGGCAGGTAAGGCACAGGTACTCTCAGCTGCAGCTGAGAAACATGTTGCACTGGCAAAGGAAGGAAGGCTCTGGACCTTCCTAAATACTCAGTGCTGCGCTGTGACTGGCTGGAATGAGCACATGACCTACCAGGATTGGACAGCTGGGATCACATGGCCACAGGCAAGATGGCGGCACCCATGCCAACGGAACGGAAACACCACCAGACCTCGCCAGGCCTAATGACAATGTGCCTGCACAGAACCAAGCACAGCCAATGCCCCTCACCAAACACCAGCACCGCTGCCAGAGACCCCCTGCCATAACGACCTCACAGGTAATACCCGGTGACTACCATGCCGATAAACCCTGGCCGTGACAGTCAGGAAATTATTTTTTTTATCATTTTTCTTGCTAACAGTGATTGGTTTCTATTGGATCTGATGACTTATTGTCTGCCTTTAATTTACCTATTTCTGCTCAGTTTTTATGACTACTACCAGTAAAATGGACTCGGTGACCTTAGCCCACACTCATTCCACTCCCCTGTAATACATAATATGACAGAGTAGAGTTCTCCTCCTAAGATGCAGTTAGGACCGCTTGTGGAAAGGGGAGGCGTATTTTTCTTACATGTGTGCACCCATGTTCAGAACATGCTATTCTCTATTATATAGATTTTTATTACATTCAGTTAGTGAATTAATGTAAAGGACTTTGGGGTAAATGTATGAAGCAATGAGAAGTTGAAAACCCCTTTTTCTGAAGTATATTTTTTTCCCACTCCTCCATGAAAAGGCAGACCATGGAGCGATGTCTAGTGGCTCTTTTATCATCTGTTAATATTTCCGCCATTATTGACACTTATAAAGCAACGAAAAAGCTCAGCTTTCGTCTTCCTCTACTAGGGGGCACAGGGACAACTCTGGGTATAGCCTGGAGAGGAGAGTCTGGTCACCAAACGGTTATATAAATTACCCACAAGCCCAGATTCCTCTCCTCTATATCCCGCCCCCAGCCACTGGACCCCAGTCTTAAGTTTGGTGCCGGCAGGAGCTGGGCACCAGTTATTTAGGGAGGCTACTTTATGTGGTCCTCCATTTTTATTTCTTTAGTTTATTTAATAGTTTATTTTGAGTTGGCCTTACAGAGCTGCCACAGCGTGCTGTCCACGAAGTCCCCACTGACTGGGTGGAATGGGCTGTCTTCATGGCAGATAGGTTCGCCAAGGAGTAAGCCTGGCAAATGGTAAAGTGTAGGCAGCGGGCTTAAGTCTGCTTTGTAGCTGACTAGCTGACCATTGTCCTTGTGGAAAAATAGAGAGTCTGACGTTCGAAACCCCTTAGTTCTTTTGAAAAACAAAAGGAGAGCCCTCACCACATAAAATGAAGCTTCAGGGTGAGATGGATCTGTAGACTGAAATGCAGGAACAACTGTTTCCTAATCAATATGAAAATGAGACACTACCTTAGATAGCGGAAGAGAATCCTTAAGACAGCCCTGTTGGAATGGAACACAAGAAAAGGAGAGCGACATACAAAAGCGCTCAAATCCTATCTGAACCGATGCAATGGCTAATAGAAACACAGTTTTTCACGTGACCCAACGCAAGTTGACCACCTGTAACAGTTCAAAGGAGCCGACTGGAGAGCTCAGAGAACTAAAGAAAGATCTCAGGGAGTCACAGTAGAAACAAACGGCAGATGCACATGGAGAGCTCCCTGGAAAAAAATTCTCACTTCAGAAATCAGAGCTATCTGTCATTGAAAAAGAACAGATGTAAGTGGCTGGTGCTATGTTCCTTGTGAAGTCTAATGATAGACCCAGAATGCAGCCAGGAACAGCAGGAGCTTTCAACAAGGCCCCTCAAAAGGATAATTGTATTGTGAAGTGGTTCCGGCGCTTCCTGTGATCTAATGAAAATCTTTTCTTTTTGGTATTTTTCTCCAAATAATATATGAAAAAGAAAAAGAAAATATATAGTGTAAAACCGTAACAATATTTTATAAATCGTGAAAGGTTGATATAAACTCTCCCTGTAGAAGTAAGTTGTAAATGTTGGACCCAATTTTCACCATGGTCCTGCGGTGGTTGCAAAATGCAATGCTAGCCTTTAAGGTGAGGTCTTCAATTCCTCCCACATGTAGTGTTGTAAATGGGAAATAAATACAACAAGCCTCCATGGTACAGATCACTTTACCCAATCCAAGATTTTACACAATATGCAGTGTACTGACCTTGAATGGGATATATTATATGCCTTGGACATACATTTTCTCATCCCGATGTCCGTCGGTATATTACTTTGGGTCCTTATACCCAGTCCAAAAGTAATTGTGGATATAGACTAATTTCTTTATAAAACAGTAATTTTATTTCTTAATCTGTATATATGATATATATAATATATGATAAAAAGGTCTTAGCGGTACGTTGTTAATTTCACCAAACCTCAAAAAACATACAACACTTTCTCATTAAATAAAAATTTAAAATACAGTATATAGAAATGCAAAAATCAAAAAATAAATATAGCAAAGATAATTCCAAATCTTAAAAAAGGAGAAATGAATAAGTGGAGGATTCTAATAATGAATACCTAGCAACATGTTTCTCAGATACTACGTCTGCTTCCTCAGCTTGTAGCTATTGGAAGCAGAATTATGTGCCTTACCCTGCGGGCGAGAGGAACTAGATACCAAAGTCCTGGGTCTCAAAGTGATGACATACAGTAAAAAAGTTGATTTTGAGGCTGCCAACGTAGTCACGATCTTGTCCAATTCAGGACCGAATAGTATGTGACCCGTAAAAGGAAGAGCTTCCATAGCCTTCTTAGATTCTGTATCCACTTGCCAGGGATGCAGCCAAAGAGCTCTACTGGCAGCAACTGCAGAAGCAGAAACCTTTAAGAGGTTAAAATCCCTGAATCTATAGCTGCTTCAGAGAGATAAGAAGCTGCTTCCCTAAAGTGTGTAATTATAGTAACTATGTCACTCCTATGAGCGCCCGAGGTAAGACCTTCCTCCAAAAAGTCTGCCTAGCGGCCGACAGCTTTTACTACCCAAGCAGATGCCAGGGCTGGACGAGCCTGCACGCCTGCATTCACATAAATAGTCTTCAAGAAATTTTCCAACTTCCTATCTGCAGGATCTTTGAGAGATGCCGTATTTGGGATAGGTAGGAGGGATAACCTAATAAGATGGGTAATGTGGGCATCCACTTAGCCCTATCTGCAGCTGGGAGAGGGTAAAAGGTAGCAATATGCTTGGAAACTTGGAGGCATCTACTATGGTGTGTCCATGCTTTCGCCAGGAGATCTTCTAGCTGAGCAGAAGATGAAAATTCACAGACTTTTTCTGCCCTTTAAAGTCAGGTGCCTTAGATCTAGGTTGCGGCTCTGATTCCTCCACTAGCAGAATAGATTTAACTGCTCTAATAAGAGCTTCTACGTCTACAAGGGACATAGTTTCCTCCGAAACAGAAGACGTCTCCACGTCTGAAGCGATTGAGGCGCTAGCCTCACCATCTGAGGAAACCTCTGAATGTGAACCACTGCCAGATAACGGTGTGGAACTTTAAGGTGGAGCAGGCCTGTGCCTAAGAGCCCTATCTCTATCAAACATTTGCAGAAAGGACATGGACACCTGCACTAGCCCCTGGACAGACTGGGCAAAGTTTGCATTCAGGTCCTCCTATACTGTGCCCCCAGTAGTGGTCCCTGTATGCAGTGTCCCTTATACAGTGCCCCAGTAGTGCACCATATACAGTGCCCTCAGTATTGCCCCTTATACAGTGCCACCAGTAGTGCCCCCAGTAGAGGTCCCCCTATGCAGTGCCCTTGGTAGTGGTCCCCCTATGGAGTGCCCCCAGTAGTGGTCCCCTTAAGTGCCCCTTATATGTTGCCCCTTATACAGTGCCACAGTAGTGCCCCTTATACAGTGCCACCAGTAGTAGTGGTCCCCCCTATGCAATGCCCCCAGTAGTGGTCCCCCTATGCCGTGCCCCTTATGCAGTGCCCCAGTAGTGCCCCTTATACAGTTCACCCAGTAGTGGTCCCCATATGCTGTGCCCCCAGTAGTGGTTCCCCTATGCAGTGCCCCTTATACAGTGCCCCCAGTAGAGCACCTTATATAGTGTCCCCAGTAGTGCCCCTTATACAGTGCCCTCAGTAGTGCCCCAGTAGTGGTCCCCCTATGCAGTGCCCCAGCATTGCCCCTTATACAGTGCTCTCAGTAGTGGCCCTTATACAGTGCCCTAAGTAGTGCCCCCAATAGTGGTCCCCCTATGCAGTGCTCCCTTTAGTGGTCCCCCCATGGAGTGCCCCCAGTAGTGATCCCCCAATGCAGTCCCCCTTATACAGTGCCCTCAGTAGTGCCCCTTATACAGTGCCCCTTATAAAGTTTCCCCAGTAGTGCCCCTCCTATGCAGTGCCCCCTATACACTACTCCCCCAGTAGTGGTCCCCCCTGTGCAGTGCCCCATACACATAAAACAGATACAGACAGACATTAAACATTATACTTACCTGAATCCCGGCTCTTGCTCCCGCTGCCGTCCACTCCTCTGTCCTCCTGCTCTGCACTATGGGAGAGACATCATAACATCTCTCCCTTCACCCACTGCGGGAGCCGGAGGGCGGAGCTCATGAGTGAGTTCCAGCCCGGCTCCAGCAGTGGGCGTAGCAGCCAATGAGAGTATGTCTGACTCTCATTGGCTGCTAAAACAAACTCAGCCAGCGGCGGTGTTTTTGTTACTGTGTAGTGCGGACCGCACTTATGTGTGGTCAGCACTACACTTAATGAAACCAACTGCGCCCTCCAGTGGCCGGAGCTCTAGGCAGCTGCTAAAAGCTGCCTAATGGTAGCACCGGCCCTGGTAGGGAATTAGCCTGGCAGTATCCTGAGTGCATAGTGCCGGCAGTGTCGTCAGAGCGAGGGTGCCAGCGGTGTCCTCAGTGCAGGAGTGCTGACAGTGTCGGCTGTGCGGGGATGCCCTCAGTGTGGCAGTAGCGGCAAGTGTGGGGTCGCTGACGGCGTCCTCAATACATGGGTCAGTAGTGCGGGGTTGCTGGCAGTGTCCATAGTGCAGGTTGCTGGTAGTGTCGACAAAGCGGGGGTGCCAGCGGTGTCCTCAGTGCATGTGTGCTGACAGTGTCGGCAGTGCAGGGGTGCTGGTGGTGTCCTCATTGTGGGAGTGTCAGTAGTGTGGGGTTGCTGACGGTGTCCTCAGTATGTGAGAACTGCGGGGGTGCCGGCAGTGTCCTCAGTGCAGGGTGTCAGCAAAGCTAGGGTGCCAGTGGTGTCCTCAGTGTATGTGTGCTGACGGTGTCGGCAGTGGGAGTGCCGGCAGTCACAAGATCACAAGATCTCTCTCTGGCAGGGTTGCTCCATTGGGGATAGCAGACTAATGCCACAGAAGATGGTGATAGCTAAAGCTAGAAAGTTCTGAAAACTATTGGGACGGTTCCTGGGAGGACTGGTTGCTTGAAAACAGGAGATATCGCAGATCTTGTTGCATTCTATAGCAGTTTACAGTACACATGTTTTAAAAACAATTAGCTTACTAAATAAGCCCCAATGCATGTAATTTACCCTTAACTGGGTAACAACTCTGCTACATTTCTATGTGTCATCAGTGGGTATACCTTCCCTTTGTGACCATGACTACAGTATTATCATTAATGTATAGATTAAACAAATCAGGACATTTCAGTAAAGAGGGTGATGTACCAACAGAAAGAAACTTTTACATAGAGATATGCCTACTGTATATGTATACAGAAAATAAACAAAAATAAAGAGACATAGAAGAGCCAGGGTCACATATTGGCGATTATGGAGATCAGCAGAGTTCAAGGCATCATGGGAGACAACAGAATGGTAACATGACAGAATAGTGCAGTACAAATCTGCACACCTCATTCAATCCCTAATTTTGCACAGTTGAGCTAATGTCTATATATACTGATGGATACACTCTTGCCTGTTTAGTCAGTTGTAGTTCTTCTGAGTTCAGAATTTCAAAGTCTTGAGCTGGGTACAAACTGGAGCAATGGGCATTTGCTCCGATATTGGAACGAATGCCCTTGTATGGCGATTGCCCATCCACACTTGAATGAGTTAAAGAACGACGGAACAATCACTGTTTCGTCCTTCATTAACTTATTATAGATCGCTAGAGGTATCGCTAGATTTGATGTGCAGCACATCAAACCTTACAACCATCGCTAACAACCGTGGGATAGCGCAATTGCGGGTACACACTGAGCAATGTAGGCCATCTGTCATTACGAAACGGCAAATCGCCCCGACATCGCTCCAGTATGTACCCAGCTTTAAAATCCAGCAAAAATACAGACTATTCATTTTGCTATTGAAATTTTCAGATAGGAACTATGAAGGTCAAATACATAGTTCAATGTTAACCTAGCATTACACTGCATCTATGATAAAGCAATTTAGTGCACACAGAAAATCTTTTTGTAGCAATTTAAACATTGAGGTCTACATAATAGAATAGAATTTAACATATATCAGTACAATAGTTTTTTTTTTAATGGTATTTGAATATCTACAATCATACAAATAATAGTTTTTCTATGAATAACAGATCTCATAAAATAGTCTTGTGTAATTCTGTAAGATGGGTGTTTAGTCTATTATCTTTCACATATTTTGTCATGTGTCTGTTGAAAAAAATATGACTTCACTCCACACTCACAAAGCTCGTAAACTGTGAAAGTGTAAATAACCTATATCCATGACATTTAAAGTTCATAGTACAAAACCCATAAAATTTTAATGTACTGATTTTAACTTTAATATTTTAGAATGAATTTGAGAACTGAGTTTATTAGAATGGAAGGTATTTGCATAGGTTGCTTATTTTCCTATGCTCCTGACTTACTGTAATATAAAGGTACTAATTAATTCAAAACACATTTATGTAGTTTAAATTATAATATTAGGATAACATTTACAGTCACTGTATTTCATTTTATATTTAGTACATATATATAGGGCCTGATTCAGATAATGATTCATATATATAGGGCCTGATAATGCATGCGTGGTTGGAATTTTTTGCGGAGTCGCAGAGGCGGTAATATGCAACAGCTAGTTTCAACCCTTTACTTGTGTACTAGTGTGAGACGGACAGCGCAGGCCCTCAGATGCCCACTTTCAATGTCCGTGGAGAGTGCAAATCCGCTGGTGGATCCAAACACTCTATTATTGCATTCACCATCGACATTTGCACCAGTCTATGTCTGTCTCCACCTGAACTCTGGCTAAACATGACCTCTGTGACTGCGGCTCTGCATCTGAGAATAATGCTGCACTCACTGACACAGCCGCCTCAGGGCCTGATTCTGACCCGCTCGCGAGCGCTGAGCGTTCGCAAGCGGGTCGATGGTGCCCAAGTGTGCATGCGCACGACGGAGGCGCCTCCGTCGTGCGCATGCGCGAGACCCGAATAACGATGGCCAAGCCGTCGTTAAGGGTCTCGCACCAAAGGGGGCGTGCTGTCGATGGTGATTGACAGCATGCCCCCTTTGGTGGGCGTGCCGGGGGCGTGGCTGCCCAGACGGAGACGTTCCCATGGGAACGCCTACCGTCTGGGTACGGCCCCACTGACAGAGCGTCCGGCTCTGAATCAGGCCCTCAATCCCATAACACACCCATGAGATTACCTTTGTTTGCGGACCTTCAGGCCACCTATCAGTCACCACCCAGGAATGCCCATGTGTTTGCCAGCGGACTCCACGTACACTCAGGGGAATGCATGCACCGTAGGCGTTTTCAGGACTTTTTGCACATACACACTAACTGCTCAACTGCGTCCACCTCTGAATCAGACTCATAGGGCCAAATGTAACAGGTAGTCAGTTTTAGTAAAAGTAAAAACTCGCACTTTCTTGCACTTTTAAAAAGTGCAAGTTTGTACTGAAACTCGCAAATTCAATAGTCTGCGAACTTTTCAGCTCGAGGCTACTACACCTGCAAGTTTAGACGAGTTTAGGACTATGTAAACTGACACCTTTTAATGCGAGTAGCATTAAAAGGTGCGAGTTTTAGAGAAGCCATCACAGATCAGTGAGATCCATGATGGCTTCTGTGTGTGCTTTAAATAAAAATTACGTGCACCCTTTCTCCAAAAGCATAACCAGCACCGGGCATTATAAAGCCTCTCCTGGTTCTAAAAATACAGGGGCCAAATGACCTCATTCAGACCCGCTCTCAAGCACTATGCGCTCGCAAGCGGGTCGATGGTGAGAGCCTGCACAGCACTCGCACTGCACGTGTGCAAGCCCTGGAGCAAGTGACAAATGCACTCGCTCCGGGGCTCGCTACAAAAGGGGCGGCTGTCAATGTTGATCAACAGCTCACCCCGTTTTGTAGCCAGGGTGGCCGGACAAATGGAGGCGTTCCTGAAGGAACTCCTGCCATTTGTAGGTGGCCCTACTGACATCACCAGTGATGTCCGTAGGGAGCTTCCTGCTCTGCTAGAGCAGAAAGCTACCTGGGGCTTGCGGTAGACGAGACCCTACCGCAAGGGTCTCGTCGTAAGCCCTAATGGTCGAGATGGTCTCGACCATCGCAACCATCACCTAGTCACTCGCTAATGCTGTGGGTGGTAGCCAATCAGAGAGCTGCTGTGCCTCGGTCATTTACACGGAGCAAAGGTATGTGTACACACATACATTTGCTCGGTCCGGCATGGATCGGTTTATTTTTGGATTGTTTTTTTAACCCTTTGAATGCCTACAGGGAATGAAGCGGACATGATCTATGCATAGGAGAGGTGGGTATGGATTTTTATTTCAGGTGCCCCTATGGATTACTTCGGATACTAGGTGAGTATGTGTGAGTGTGACTGTGAGTGTGCAGGTATGTTTTATTAAAATTTTACATTCACGGTGTGTGTTTGCTGGTATTTGTGGTTCTCCAAATACCTGCATGGGGGGGAGGCTTGCTGGTACTTGTGGTTCTACAACTAAAGACAATATTTAACCCTTTATTTTACACAAAACACTAACACTATCAAACCGGCACCCACCGCCCTAGGGTGCCGGGGATAGCCCAACTCCCCAGGGATCCAGGGCCTGGGCTGACTAGCGGTCAGGGGTAATACTTTGGCCAGGGAAACCGGTGAAAGGTTTTCCCTGGCTGTGGCATTATCCCCCCACTAGAAATAGTTTGGTGCTGGTTTTGGAATATTCAGGGGACCCGTACTCGTTTTGTCCCCTGATTTTCCAGAACCAGGACCAGCTCAACAAAGCCCTGTGCTGGTTCTTAATATACAGGGGTCCCCTACGCATTTTAGCCCCTGTATTTTTAGAACCAGGAAGACTTTATAATGCCCGGGGCTGGTTATGCTTTTGGGGAGGGGGTGCATGTCATTTTTATTTTAAATTAAAACCTTTTACATAAGTACACACAGAAACATGCACGTATCTCATGGATATGTGCATGTTTCTGTGTTAATCTGACTTGCTCAGGACATACTCGCTATCCTGAAGCAGGTCTATTATTTGGGGTCTTTTGGTTATCTTTTTTTTGCGAGTCTAAAACAGACACCCTATTACATTGGGCGAGTTGATTGTTTTCAATGTGAAAACATCTGGATGCGAGTTTGAGAATGGGGATTTTTAGTAACTCTGAAAAGTGCGAGTTTTAGTGAACTGACACCCTATTACATTGGAGAGTTGTGAAAAATTGCGAGTTTAGCACCAAACTCGCAATTTACCAAAACTGACACCCTATTACATTTGGCCCATAGTCTTTCTAAACAATATAGGTAAGAAACTAATATTAAAGTGACATTTTACAATAAGGTCTAAATATGGGCGCTCAGAGCTGGATTTAGACCTCATGGGGCCCTAGGCAAGATACCGATTTTGGGGTCCCCCTCCCTCAAACAATCCATATCACTATACTTTCATTCCTAATTCATGAACCCTTCTCCCCACCCCTCTCCCATCACAGCACCCCTCTACTCACAGCACAGACCCCTTTCCCCTCTGAGCACCGGTCTCTACTCACAGCACAAAGAACTGTCCTCTCACAGCACAGAAGCCCTCTCTCCTCAAAGCACAGACCCCACTCAGCACACAACCCTCCCCCCACACAGCACAGACCCCTTTCCCCTCTGAGCACCTCTCTCTCCTCACAGCACAAACAGCTCTCCCCTCTCAGCACAGACTCCTCTCCCCTCTCAGCACACACCCCTCTTCCCTCTCAGCAATGACCCCTCTCTTCTCTCATCACAGATCACCCCCTTCTCAGCACCGATCCCCCCTTCCCCCTTTCAGCACAGTTAACCCCTCTGTCCTTCTGTGGTACCCCTAAAGTATTTTTATTGTCCAATTCATGTACATACAAAAGGTTTACCATAGAAGTTTGCCAGTCATATAGAAAAATAAATAAGTATGTTGCTTTGCTTGTAAAATTTATGTATTTACACTGAAATTATTAGCTGGAGATGCTGATTGAAATAATTATATGAACTTTATATAAAAAAATCGCCAGTGACACTTGTCCAACCCCCTCATGGAGGGAAGTATGGTGCAACCCGCCCTGGCTGTATTGGAACACAACAGAGGCACGCGCCAGGGACAGGTCACTATTGCCACTACAGAGGGGAAACCTACTCCCTCTGGTCTATGATAAGGGGCTCAATAGGGAGACAGGCACGTGCGGTCGGCGGGAAGGAGCCCTGCACGCGACCGCCAGGTTATAAGAGGCACCCGCGGGGGCTGCTGGGAGTGCTGTGTGGGACTCTGAGGTAAGCGGACAGTGGAGAGTGTCCTGCGCTTACCGGAGCTGAACCGGGGAGAGCCTGGAGTGAGAGGACTTACCTGTATTGTTGCAGCTACCATCATTGTGTGGTGAGCCCTGGTATCGGAGTGGAGAGGAAGCCATCCGGAGCCCGGCAGGAAACAGCATCATCACCGGGACCTCCACTGATCCTGCCCCTTGGACTGTGAGTGGCAGCCGGAGGGGAGTGACGGAGCAGAGAGCGCTGTCCTGGGTGCTGGAAGATAGAAATCGCAGAGCAGGTCTGTCAGCTGCAAATTGCAGTATCTATACCACAAACACAATTACAAGACTTTACAGCCCCAGCACAGCCTTACAGTGTTAGAAACACTAGTGCAGCCAGTATTTGCCCTGTTATTAGATATGACTGCAAATATCTTCAGTGATTCCTGCCAACTCCAGTAAGCATAAGTATAATAGACTGAGTAGTTGTTTAACACCTCTCTCAGAAAAGGAAATAGAGAGCAGGTAGCAACAAATTTCCCAAGTGGCATAGAGCTAGACCGAAATAGTGAAATCTTTACAGCCATCTCAGTGACTATAAACTTAGATAAATTGCATTAAAGTCAGCCTAGCCGTGTCAATCCAGTTAACTCATCTGGGATTAACCATTCATCCGCAAAGTTAGAGACTACCTAACAAACTTTTGCAGTTCAGCAACATTTATAGTTGAGATACTACTTAATACACAACAGGAGACAGGAGACAGGACACAGGAACTATAATGTGAAGGGAAGGAGGATCCCCATTGTTTACATCGTTACTAAGTCTAAGCATTAGTGAGAATAATTAAAACCCGGGCACCGTTACTGTGTTGCACAAACTCCAACAACTACTTGCATGCAATAGTTTAAAAATAATTAACTGTGCACAGTTATGGTGAATGGACTCTGGAACTACTTGTGTAGCTAATGGGTTGCAGGGATTGATGTGTTATGAATATGAGTTAACTCTTCCCCTCCTTCACAGAAAATACGAAGGAGATCCAGTGTTCCAGATAAATAAATTACCCCGGGACCTACGTGTACTGTTACTGACTGAATTTTCAATGTGATGTTTGTATAGTTGTATTGTACTGTTAATTAATTACCTACTGTTGTATAATGGTATTTGACTCCTTAGGGAGAGTATACTGAAATAAATTTATTTCTGTCACTCGAATACAAGCCAGTATATTGGTCTTCCTATATTTCGTTGAAGTTAAACTGGAACCCAGTGGCTTGCCGAATAGGGAAAAATTACTCTGCATCACAGTAAGCTGGGAGTGAACATTACACTTCTAGCACAGATTCCCCCCTCAGCCCTCTCAGCACAGACCCCCCCCCTTTGCCTTCACAGCACAGATCCACCTCCCATCGCCTCATAGGAGCTTTCCCCGATCCAGTTACAGGGAGCTCATCAGCGTAACAACTTACCTGCCTGGCCTTGCTGGGTGCTGCTGCTGGTGGGCAGCAGGCTGGCAGAGTTGCGGGCTGCGGCCGGAGCTAGGTGGAGCAGCTGGGACAGAGCGGCGGCGGAGTCAGTGCGCTGTGTGTGGGTGTCACTTTACTTACGGAGACGGCTGCAGCGGCTGCACACACACTCTCCCAGCACGAGACTCTGTGGGAGTGGAGGCGGGACCACGTGACGTCATGACATCAGGCGGTACTCGCGCAGTGTTCCTCTGGGAGCGCTTTGATTGTGCAGATTTCTTCGGGCAAAGGCGAACGCCTAGGATGCCTAGTGGGAAATCCGGCCCTGTTGCCGTTCACTCTCAGATGCAAGCGGTGTGTGACTGATCTATGCACAGCAGCACATATCACATGCTAAGTAGCATTAAGTTATAATATAAATCCCTGGGCAACAATATATTCTTGATGAAAGATACAGGGTTGCTCACAAAACTGGAAAAAAGCAGGGTCTATTGGCAGTCGCCCATCTGTAAATGTAGGCAAATGGCCTATAAACTCCCTCCCTTGTGTACATCCATGCAGCCAAATGTGCAAGGACTGAGAAGCCCACTTTTAGCGCTGGTACATGCTGTCATACTGATTGGTGCATCATTAGCTGCAACCATCGGTCACACCATTGAAAGTTGCACCAGCCCTATGGTAGGTACAATATCTCTGTGTGACCACCAATGCTTGTGGCTGTGCATCTGTAAACGCAGCTGCTTGCACTGACACGCCCGCGACTTTCCTATAATTACCCATGGTTTGCGATCACTAGTAGCCACCTCCGAGTAGCTGTAAAGGAACTCCCATCACTTTTATGCATCTTTCTGATACTGTCTGAATTGATTGCCTACCCTCCAATATGACCCCTTTCATCAGGTATAAAATGCTTCCATTAGCTCCTGCACTTCCTTCTTAATTTATGATTGAAGCCACCTGTGTAATAGGTAATTGATGAGACAGGTGGCTTCAATCATAAATTAAGAAGGAAGTGCAGGAGCTAATGGAAGCTGGTCATGTCGGAGGGTCTGTGATTGCAGCAGCATCTTAGTGCGTACTTTCTGTCTAACACATGCATCGTACAGGTTTTCAGAAATTTTCGTGCATGCGTAGTTGCAAATAATCACTCAGCTATGGGAACATCTGCATTGCATGATACTGCTTGCAGTTCTGAATCAGAGCCACAGAGTGGTATGAAAGGTCTAGTAATTTCACATGGAGACTGGTAATCTCTGTGGGCCTGATTCAGAGAACAATATTGAATGTAGGTGAACAGTTAAAAATGATTCGAGCACCATCCTGGGAAAGGGATTAGGAGTTTACTTCAGGATCGGCAGGGGCGTATCTATAATGGGTACAGGGTACCCTGCACCATTATTCTCTAATACTTACCTCTCCAAAGTCCAGCATCGCCTCTAGCAGCCCTGCACAAAACGCCAGTAAAATGGGCACCACGGCCATTTTCACGATGTTTTGCGCATGCGCAGTGTGGTAATCACCGGGAAAATGGTTCATACGCAGTAGACTCTGGGCGCAGACTAGTTCCCAAAGTCTACTGCTGCAGTCAGTCCACTGCCGGTCACTGAGGAGAGAGAAGGTGGACCTGGACGGGGAATGCACATGGGCCCCCACCCCTGAGGATCAGAGAATTGTAATAGAACCCATCTAATCTCATATTCAGCTTAAGTGTATAGAGGAAACATTTTTACTCTCTTGAGAAAATTGAAATTGCTGAAAAGAACTAACACCCTTGCTGATAAGCACAGTTCTGTATACAAGTAGTTTGACTATCCAAATTTGAATGAGTTCAGAGAGGTGAGCTGGAGATGGAGCAATGTCAGGATTTAAAAATTTGCCTTGACATGTCTGGTAGGTAACTGGAGGTTTGCATTGTGGAGGGTTGATAATTGAGATGCAGTCAAGAATTACACATTGGCCAGGTGTAAAACAAGTAGATACATTGAGTACATTTAGGGGGGATGTAGTTATGTGACCGGCGGCTGAATGCCTGCTAGGGATTTATGATAGGTGTCGAAATAACGATGCCTATCATAATCCCGATGCCGGAATCCAGGACAACGCATGCCTGAACTATGTAAGTCCGGGGTGCCCATCCTGTTAGCCACGGAGGGGATGGTTAGGTTTAGGGCAGTTAGCAGGGTTAGTGTTAGATTTTGGGGGGTGGTTAGGGTTAGACACCCCTAGGGGGGAGGGTTAGGGTTATGCACCCCCAGGGAAAGGTTAGGGTTAGGCACCCCTAGGGGGAGGGTTAGGGTTATGCACCCCCAGGGAGAGGTTAGGGTTAGGCACCCCCTCGGGAGGTTTAGGTTTAAGGAGCGGTAAGGGGGGGTTAGGGTTAGGGTCCCCCAGGGGGAGATTAGGGTTAGGCACTGGGGTGGAGGTTAGGGTTAGGCACCACTAAGGGATGGTTAGGGTTAGGGAAACTTCGGAGGGAAACAATCCTGAGGGAAACTTCGGAGGGAACAAGCTACTAGATGGTTCGATTAGTCTTTTGCCCCTATACCCAAGTTGGACAACCGATTTTCACGTCAGGAAAGGGGAGGAGCCAGGGGAGGTTAGCTCCTGTCGGGCAGCCGCTGGCATTTCAATCCCATTTCCATTTCGGGGTATGCTAGGACAAATAGTGTGCCAAGCCTGAAACTGTTAAATCAGCTTAAGATGTAAGTAGACTAATGATAACAGAGACACAATTCCAGGATCAGAGCACAGGGAACAATGATATGTATGTAACATTTATGTCCAGAGAGAGTGAAGTACAAAGGTCGATAAAGAGAAGGATAAGTGACCTGTTAGTAGGATGTCAGGAGATAGCTGCTACAGAGAATAATATAAAAGAGTGAGTGATTTTATTGCAGCCAACAAGCCTGACCGGAAGTGGTGTTCAATAAATAAAAAAGAGTGGATTTTATTGAAAGATGACTATACCAACTATACTGTGAACTGTTTAATGCACTTATAATGTTATACTGTCTACTTTTTGCTTTTTGAACTCCTCGTTGCCACCCAGTTACACCCATTTACACAAAAGTGGAGATCTGGCTGACATTTGTGCTATTATAAATAGAAATGCAATGATGTGAATGTTCATCTTAGAGCTCTGGATTCATTGAAAGTGCAAAAAAACACATATCCGCCTACTTTGTGTGCTGCCATGAATCAGCCCCCAAAAAAGCACATAAAAGTTGTACTTACGCCCACTGCTTCTTGAGTGGGAGAGGTTTGGGACATAGAGGATAGAAGTGTTTCTTTCTGAGTAATATAGACAGTGCTTGAGTCTCATGATTAATATAAGACATAAAAGAGAATAATCTGGGCAGTATTATATGAGAAGCTAAATAAAGACCTACACATAATTATACTACTGTACATTCATTTCTTAAAATTTACTTTAGACAAACATAAACAATACAAAATTGAGTTAGTGTGCCTTGAAATCATCCTGTACTCCTGATAACTGACATTAAGGCTTATTTTTGAGCTGTTCAAGGTTCACGTTCACAGTTTGAGTTTGGCAATCACATTTAATATTTGTTTTTAAAAAAAATTATAAAAGATTTAAAATACTTCTATGCATAAACATGTTTTTTTGCCTTTTATGCAATTCTGCAAACACTACTGTGTTTAAAGTTCAAAGTTTGCCGTTCGCATCCAATGTTCGCTGGATTATATGTAAACCCGCTCCATCATGTACAAACATGGTTGAACCGCCTCGATTGTCTAAAATTTTTTAATTGCTCAACAATTACAGAAATGTTAACATTTTGTTATGGCCTTTTGCAGAATACATTATGTATTATACACAAAGCAGATATCAAAGTGCTCACCTGTGCTTCAAAATAAGACTGTACTTCGTATTGCAGGTTTGTAGATCCACTTGAAAAATGTGCATAGCGGAAAAGTTAGAACTGATATCAAATATTCAAAGTCTAAGCCACTATAGGACTGTCCTATTCATTAATTGAAATTGTTTTGTTTATCTCCTAAAATGCAGCTCTCTTATGTCTTAACTGAATCATTAGAGTAAGAGAACAAAGATACCTTGAGTTTTAAATACATACAGTATGTCTTTATTATATATGCCACTTTCTGGTTTTAACGCTTTTATGATATTGGTCAAAATGAGCCTAGATACTGTATGTGGTTTCTGCAAAACTACAAGGCATACCATTGAAATTATGGGAATAATCTCAATATGCTCCACTGTCAAGGTGGCAGGAAAAGTAAGTCATGTCGGCAGAAAGTTGCTATGATCCATCACTCAAAGCTAGGAACATTTCTTTATCTCCAATAATCTTGTACAGAATAAAAATCAAATATAAATATTGCTTGTGGGTGTAAAATAAGGTTAAATCATGTTCCAAATCTAAATTTAGCAAGGAATGTTCCCGATCCACTAAACTCCATCCACCCAGTGGTGTCAAGTTCTACAATCTAGCAGACTCAGCCATTTTGGCTAGCAAATCCATGCACTTGACCATAAAAACTGGTGAACTTGCACAAAAATAGGCATTTTTGTAAATTAGCTTGATTAACATGTCCTCAAATATTAGCTCCATTTCTTAACTCTCCATTAGTCCCATCTTTTGGTGAGACTGGTGACAAAGCTTGTATGACTTTGGATGGTGGTTAGGATGATTGGATGAAGTGGGTTGTGATTGCCATTCTTTTCCAGCGTTCACTGTTTGCTAAGAAAAACTTTAAAAGTGTATCAATGTATCGTGTCTGTAGATAGCACAATTTCAAAGTAGCTGGATAATGTGCAAACCAGCTCAGTCATGTACAAACATTGTAGAATTTGATGGAAGCTCTTAAATTATTGAGCAATTATATTGATTCTTACTTTTCCCACCACCATAATAGTGGTGAATATCAATTTTTTTTCCCCATAATTTCATTGGCATGTATTTTGCACCATACATATGGACTTTGACCATTATAACAAAAGTATTAGAATCCCAAAAAATGGCATGCTGCATGTAATAAAGGCATACTGCATGTAATATTGGCATACTGTGTGTAATGAAAACTTGTCGTCAATAACAAAGGCATACTGTATGTAATAAAGTCATACTGTATGTAATAAAGACATGCTGCATTGCTGGGTACACACTACAATGAAGGATTGGTCAATAGACCAATCCGCCATCCAAGCAGATGATTAGTAGGCTATACACACTTACCAATCGGGCACTTGATATCTGTGGCCTGGCATCACATTTACATTTTTCTGCAAAGTTCAGATGTCGGTGTTGGCAGTCAAAGCAAATGTACAGGCAGTCGGTGAGTCACTCATACACACATGCAGATGCACCTATATATCTTTCAGATATGTATTGGCATCGGCTCTGTTGCATGGCTGACCTGAAATGTCAGTGAATGACATATCGGGTGTATACACTAGATTGATAATTATATGAGGCCTTCAGGTGGAAGCCCCAGACAGGCCACCACCCTGGTAGTGTTTATTTTTTTCCAGTTTTTTTGTTGTCTTCCACATAAACATTTGTTTTTATACCATTTTTTGCTGGGGCCATATTTGACAGAGACATGCCTGTGACAGGCAGCCCAGTGGCCAATCATATTAGTTGCCATGCATCTGTCTTTACAGAGAAGTGGCCACGGAACTCTCAGTTTTGATAATGTAATCATCAAAGCCTTCTAGCTCAGTGGCAAACGCAGGATTTTGAAAGGGGGGATTTCTAAATCCTTGGTTACCGAACTAATGAAAAAACATCTAGCAACAAGTAAATAAATATATGTATATATATATATATATATATATATATTTAGTGGTCCCCTATGCAGTGCCAGCAGTAGAGTACCTTATGCAGTGCCCCTTATACAGTGCCCCCAGTAGTGCCTCTTAAACAGTGCCCCCCAGTAGAGCCCCTTATGCAGTGCCCCTTATACAGTTCCCCAGTAGTGCCCCATATACAGTGTCCCCTAATGTAGTGGCCCCAGAAGTGGTTGCACTATGCAGTGCCCCCAGAAGTGCTCCTTATACAGTGCCCTCAGTAGTGCCCCTTATACGGTGCTCCCAGTAGTGGTCCCCTCTATGCAGTGCTCCCAGTAGTGCCCCTTATACAGTGCCCCCCGTAGTGGTCCCCCTATGCCGTGCCCATTATACAGTGCCCTCAGTAGTGGTCCCTCTATGCAGTGCCCCCAGTTGTACCCCTTATACAGTAGCCCCAGTAGTGGTCTTCCTATGCAGTGCCCCTTACATATATAACACAAGACATACACAATATACTTACCTGAGTCCATGCTCCTGCACCCGCCACCATCCGCTCCTTGGTCCTCCCTGTCGGCACTACTGGAGAGACGTCATGACGTCTCTCCCTTCACCCACTGCGGGAGCCAGAAGTCGGAGCTCATGAGTGAGCTCCAGTAAACCTCCCTCCATGGATGCAGCAGCCAATGAGAGTCTGTCTGACTCTCACTGGCTGCTAAAACAAACACCGTCGCTGGGTAGGACAGTGTGTTTGTTATTGTGTAGTGCAGACCGTTCTGTCAGTGCGGCCACACAGGGGCGCCGGGTCCAGCTGAAGAAAATCCCCGCCCTCCACCCTCCTGCTGTAGGTATAATTTGATTGTCAGGGGGAGTACGCAGGGAAGGAGTGGGCGGAGGGGAAGCACGGGATGGCACTGGGTGCAGAGACACCTAGCACCGGCCCTGAGTCCAGGTCAGTATATTTTATTATTGGATATCCACACTTCATCGTTAATAAAGTTATGATACATTGCATTATGAAAAAAGACAATTCATTTATCAATATTTTTTATTTAAAACTAAAGTAAAGGAATTATACAAAGTTATTTATTGCCTGCCAACAACAAATGTCTGGTTGTGTTGCTTGTTAGAGAATTTTTTTTTATCATTTATTGTCATTCCCATAGTCAACCATACTGGGACTTAAAGTAAACTTTTGCATGCAAGGCACACAAGCCCAAACTGATTTACATGTTTGAAGCAATAGAAAAATCTCCCTAAATCTAATGTAGCAGGGTGCACAATTATTCTCTAAGAGCCTCAGGACTGCATCTAATTGATGGTGCCACTACTGATCCTACAAGAGTGACAGCCAAATGGAGAGAGTACAGCTGCAGTGCAGGAGGACATTTGCTATTGGGTTGTGGTGGTGTTGTTGCAGTGGTCAGGAAATGTGTTGTTATAGGGGGAAAGGGTCATGTGTTATTACATGACATGGCCACACCCCCGCTGGTGGCACATCCTGCTTTGTGGCATACACACACTTCTGTCTACATTGTACCTCTTAATGCTGCAAGACCTTTTATACTTATACATTTTTACATGTTTAAGAAAGTAAAGTTTTATTTTGGCATCTTCAATGAATATGATCTCCCAATGTGGCCCTCAGACTAGAAAACATGGTGCACCACTGGTATTGAGGTTAATAGATTTCCCCAGCATTTTCCTCAAGTTGCTTTCTATCTGCAACACAAACAGAGAAAACACTCAAGTGGATGAGACCATCATAATATATCTTTCATGCACACTTGTCTACGGGACATCTGCAGCTAAGCACTCTGCTCCTTACGCAGACAAATGACACTACAACCCCCTCAACAACATGACATGACCACTGGACGTTATCATATTTTCATTTTAAATATATAAACAGTTTACTATATATACCATAAACAAGAAATGTACAGATCATTAAAGGGATTGTGCATTTTTATTGAACCACCGCTAATGCATGTTACAAGAATTTGAGAGCTTCCTCACTCTATTATAAAGCTATGGGTGATCTACAATGCTGTCATTTTCTGCAGGGAAACTACTGTTCTGAATTTGTAGTGACTAAGGGCCTGATTCACTATGGATCGCTATTGCGATCGCAGCTGTGATTATGCTTGCAGACCTGCTGTGAAAATATGTAATTGTCTGCAATGGCAAAGCCAGGATAGAGACTCCCACTACCGCACATCCGTAATACCTTGCAGTCCTGCGTATACATCGGGAACATCGAGTAACATCGGCCCCTCACACACAATTACAAAAGGTCTGGCCTTACTCAGAAATTGCTAACCTCATCGAACGCAGTGATTACTCAAGCTGTGTATGACATCACAGTGGCTAATTTATGCACGCCCAAGCAATGGTGTCCAAACGGACAGGCACGCCTGCATTTCTCTTACCACTCCCCTGTCACCAGCCCCAAATGCTGATGTCCCGTCCATTTATCTGCGATGGCTTTGTAGCTGCGTTGGTGAATGCAGTGTTATTGAAATGCCAACTCGCATACGTGCACTGCGGTGCATACGCATGATCAGTATTCATCATCAGCCGATCTGCGTACGCTGCTGCAGTTGCAATCTGTAATGAATAAGGCCCTAAGGGGTCTTTTTACTAAGCAGTGTTAGGAGACAGAGTGAAAAGTGATAAGAAAGTGATAAAGTGCCAGCCAATCAGCTCCTAACTGCCATCTCACAGGCTGTGTTTGAAAAATGACAGTTGGGAGCTGATTGGCTGGCACCTTATCACTTTTCACTCTGTCTCCTAACACTGCTTAGTAAATAGATCCCTAAATGTTCTATGTACTAAGCCTTGGAGATAAATAAAGTGGAGCGAGATAAAGTACCAACCAGTCAGTTCCTAACTGTCATATTACAGGCTGTGTTTGAAAAATGACAGTTAGAAGCTGATTGGTTGGTACTTTTAACTCTCACTTTTCAAGGCTTAGTATATGTCACCCACAGACTGTAATATGACAGTCAAGGTGGGTACACACCTAAACAATATATCTGCAGATGATGGTCATTCACACACACTGAACAACCATCATCTGCATGCTGCAGCGGGTCCCGACGGCGGGTCGGGGGCGTGTCCTGGTGGGCGGGGGGAGTGTCCCTCCCCACTCCTCGCGGCTGCCGCTGTGTTTGTACGGGCGGTCTGCAGACCGCCCGTACACACCTGCCGATGGACAGATATGTCTGCAGACATATCTGTCCGTCGGCTGTGCAGCGCAGCCAATGCTATATGTCTGTGAACGACACCGTTCACGGACATATAGCTGGTACACACTGGCTGGCATGCAGCAGATATATTGGCCAATCAATTGATCGGCCAATATATCTGTCAGTGTGCACCCATCATTAGGAGCTGATTGGTTGGTACTTTACCTCATCTCCACTTTATCTTCCTCTAAGGCTTAGGGCCTGATTCAGAGCCGCTCGTAAGCGGCCGCTCGTTCGCTCCGAGCGATGTTCGCACATCTGTGCATGCGTATGGGTCGTAATGCGCATGCGCCAACCAGTCAGTGCGATCGGAAATCGAGCACTCGCCAAATAGCGAGTGCCTGCTAATTTGAGTGACAGGATGAGGCGTTTGTGGGTGGTAACAGGGGAAGGTGCTTGAAAACGGGGAGTGGAGATGCGAACGCAGGCGTGCCAAACGGTCAAAACGGGCGTTTTAAGGGTGTGCATAATTAACAAAGCAGCGTCATCGGCCACGTCACTTGGTTGTCTCTTAGCCTGAACTGTTCACATGATTGCGGTAGGATAAACCTACCACAAGCACTGCAAGCAGTTCAGACGCCTTTCAATGTACTCGATTAATCAAATAAATAGCGGAGATGACGTATGATGCGAGCGGCCAGGGGGCGTCTTTACAAAATAGCGAGCGCATGTTTCGTTCGCTCGCTCAGACATAGAGGCGTCAACAGACTGCAAAGAGCGAGTGCTCAATTTAAATATCCGGCCCCTTTTTCTGAACGAGCGAGCGCAAATAGCGTCCGGCTCTGAATCAGGCCCTTAGTACATAGGTCCTCAATTCGTCTTACATATACTTTGTAGCTCCACGTATAGGCCATAACTTCTTTTTTTCTATTTACACATATTAAAGAGATTGGTTCCCAGCAAGTTTATCTGTGGAGATCTCCAGTAGATTGCACTACAGCTGCTGCACATCCTGTATATGCTTATTATAGTGTATAGTGAAAAAGTTAAAAGTTTGATATATTGAAATAACTTGCATCATAATAATAATAATAATAATAATAATAACAACTAATAATTACTGAATCATGCCAATATGGAATAATATAATTTGTTTAGCACTTTGTAAAACAACATTGTACTATGTAGCTTTATATTTTACTGCATTGCAAATACAGCTAAACTTTTCATTAGGTCAGATGTACCAGTGCAAGCCTATGATTTGATTGGAAATTGTTCCAAAAATAATTGATACCGATTCATATTTACATTGCTGCATAGGCTTTCTGATTGCTGTTGTGCATAGTTTTAGCATTTGTGCATTTTAGCCTTGTTTGCAGACCGCTCAGGTTTGCTGACAAGTTCTACTTCAGTCAATTGTATTTAGACAACAGCATATTTCATTCATGTCTTCAGCAATCACTAGGCCAAGGTCAGTTTTATATTCTACTCAAATCATAAAGTGACACTTGAGATAAACAGATTGTTTACTCTTTCCGTGTGAGCTGAAGCTGATATGTAAATTTCACCTTATTCTTTCATCAAATTTGCATTTGCCCTCTTAGTCAAACACTACTCAGCTCCAAACCAAACAGCTTTAATGATGGTCAGCCCTTTATGACTGACTGCCATATCAGAGGAAAAGAAACAGCAATTTAGATTAAAAGTAGCAAAACACTGCCATTGTCATCTGGTTAGCAATAATTAGATAAACTTTTCATAGGAGCGAATACGTTTTGATGCTTGACTGGGTGAGACTCCTCCGCTCGATACTCCCTATTTTATTATTATTATGCCCTCTTTATCTATTACAAACAGACCATACTCACCTGTCTTTATTTCCTTCTGTTCAAACAAACCCCAAACATGAAAGTGTTCTATACAGCAAAATCTACATGGAAACAGGGGCTGTTTTTTCCCTCTGCTGCCCTCCCAGACCTACAGTACGCCTACCGATATATTTTTTGCAATGTTATTATTTCTTTATGAGTTAGGATTTCGCTAAGCATTTAATATACAATGGCTTAAAGGAAAAAAAAAAGTCAAATCTAGGTTTTTATTTTATTTGTAGTTTTATGTGACAAGATTATCATATCTCTGCATGCAGCTTAAAGAAAAACAGTGCTTGTGTCACTGAAAAGGGGGCTTTAGTTTGTTATTAGTGGTGCATTCTCTATTTTCAAAGGCAAACATTAATAGGTATAGAAGCTATTATTTTCATATTGCCTATAGCAACATAAATGCAGGCATAGACACATCCGTATATCGCTTCTCTGCCGCAAGGTAACAATAGAAAACATGTACAAAAGTGAGAGGATAATTAGTATCTGTGTTTGCTTTCCATTTCGTCGTGGACATGAGCCTTATATTCTGTATAAGTTATCACAGAGCGTACAATACAGAAGAGATTAAACCAAGACCACACAAATACTTTATATAAATTTTTAAACTATTCCTTCTGCTTATATAGAATATATCAAATTGTTGCTCTTACACAAATAAAATCTAATAAAATATAATAACCAAACAAGCATTCAGAAGCTCAGAGCGTTGCTTAAATTATTCAAAGTTCTGTTTTGGAAATTAATTTAATTATAAAAATCGGGTCGGCTGGAATGGTTAGTTTTTACCCTCCCCCCATTAAATGTTGACAAGTTCAAAGCGATTCGACAGAGGAGGATTTTTTTTTTCCAGCAACAACATAAACGTGGCAACTGGTCAGTGGCTCCATTGTGCTGTTTTTCTATACAGAATAAGAAAAATGAAGAATGTTGTCTGCCGATCTCACTTGGTAACTGAAGTTTGGTAAACTGGAATGTCAGACACATTAGTGTTCTACCCAACATTAGCAACACAAGTAACATAATTCAGGTCACTGGTACAAAAAGCCAATGTCTATTTCAAACTTTAGTGCTTGCCTTAGAAGAAAGAAAGAAAGAAAAAAAAAAGAAAAGGAGAGGGGATAGAAAAAAAGGGACCAAAATTGCTTTTCAGTGAGGCTGTCAAATGGCTATCTAATAGGGGCATGGATGCAAGGGAAGAGATATCTGACTTTCTCTGGAGCCTGCAAGTATTTCTGCCATTCACAGATCCAAAGGATGCCACACACATTCTGTTTGTTCAACAAAAGCAAACAGATTGTAAACTGGCTGATAATTTTTGTACTGACAATGTCATTTACAGCTGTCAGCCTTTTGTCTGTCATGTTTGCTTTATTCAAATATGAACCAAGTGGACCTCCCTACCACCGCTTTCTTCTGCATTAAAATCACATCAATTCCCTTCCATTCTGTCTTATCTAAAATTCATTGGAGGCCAATCACTTGGATGAATGCTTTGGTGTTTCCATGGAGGCAAGAAGTCTAGTGTGGACTTTAGGGGATTAGGAAGTTTCAGATTTAAGGTTTTGAAGTGCACATTTTTTCTTTAATTGCATTTTACATGAAATCATAGGCTTCTGTAGTATGTTCTGCTTGCTTAAAGCATGTGAAAAATATATATAGATAACATGTTTTTATGTGATTAGATGTTATAGTTAAAAAAAAATCAAAATACGCATTTTGTGTAAGGAATGAGTTGTGGCTTTATGGAAATCAAGTGCAGATCCAGGGTCTGGACACTGGCAGGCATTCTTCCTGTAGCATCTTTACCATGACTCGTATAATAAATTCTAACACTCTCATTTAGGCTGATTTTGATCTAGCTGCTTCCCATGGAGTTGTCCTACAGATCTTGAAGCATCTCCCATTGTTGGTGGGGGTCATGGCACATTCTGCTAAATAATTCACATCAAACTGTCTTTCTCTGAAAGCAGCTGCAGATGTTGCCAGTTTGTTAGGGCACTGCAAGTTTAACGTAAAGTAAAAAAAAAAGCAGATGGATCGTGATACAAAATGTGACAAAGTATATTTATGCACAACTATGTGACTTTGTTACAGCAGAAATCTTTACTTTCTAAGTAGGGCATTGGTCGAATAACTGCTGGGTGCAATGTATCTCCCAGATATTGTGCTATAATTGCTGTACTGCTATTTCGAATGTATTAGGTAATAAAATATTTATATATCAGATGAATTCTGCAGGAAAATGACATATACTGTTGTAGAGAACATTTTTTTAAAGAAATCATACCTTTCCTATAAAACTGATTAGATTAAAGAAATCAGACCTTTCCTATAAAACTGATAAGATGACAATCTATAGTTTTTACAATTAATTGTGTTTTGTTATATTGTAATCTACAAGTATGACCAGGTTGCTAAAATTAAAAAAAAAAAAACATTCAGTGAAATGTTGGTACCATTAGTTATCATTGGGGAGTTGTATCAAGCATTCTAAAGATGGAAGAAGTGGACACACGGAGAAATTGCCCATAGCAACCAACCAGCTTCTACCTTTCATTTATAGAATGTGATTGATAAATGCTAGATAAAAGCTGATTGGTTGTTATTGGCAGGGCTGTCAAGAGCTCTGACTGGCCCAAGTACTGGGGGCATGGCCAAATAGGGGAAGGTGTGGCCACATCCCCTCCCACAAAATAACTTTAATAAAGTGTATTGCAGGAATTACCTTTAATAAGACCCATTAAATGTGTGTAATGCACTGTAAAGGACCCATACGAATTAAAATCACCTGGGGCAGGTAGGAGTAGTGTCAATATTAGGGATGTTAGGGACCACCTGAAGAGGTTCACTGTGACGTGGTAGGTGGGTAAACATCTTATGCCAAACATGTACTAAGAAACCTTACATAAAAAAACATGTTAATTGTTGGAATTTATTATAAGTATTTTGCTCATTAGAATTATTAGATCTTATAGTGTGCACCTGCATCTTCCCCATTTTTTTCTGCTGTAGAACTATAGATTTCAGCATGGTAGCATCTATTATTATGTTTAAGATTAGGATGTGCAGCCCGGACCCTCCTTTTTCCTCTGTGTGGATTTAAGGTACATTTGAAGGTGTGACCCCTTCTCTTGGGTAGGCACTCCTCCTACCTGCCCCAGGTGATTTTAATTGGCATGGGTCCTTTACATTGCAGTACACACATTTAACGAGCTCTATTAAAGGTAAGTCCTAGATAAATTATTTAATGTGTCAGTATTAAGGATGTTAGGGACCCACCTTAAGAGTTTCATCGTGACATGGTAGGTCGGCAAACATCTTTGGCCAAACATATACTAAGAAACCTTACTTAAAGAAGCCATGTTAATTGTTGGCATTTATTGGTAGCACCTATTATTATGTTTAAGATTAGGATGTGCAGCCCAGCCTCTCCCTTTTAGAGTGTAATGCACTCAGCGCAGGGGGGGTGGCACCACCACGGGTAGAAGGTAGCATTACCAGAGAAGGGGGGGTACCTGTAGCCTCCTCTCAGCCCACTGCCACTGGCCACACTGGTAAAACAGTGCAGCCACAGCGGCACATCGGGCGGTGAGATGAGACTGCTGCGGCAGCAGTCTCTGCTCTCTAGCTGCCCGATATGCCACTGTGAATGCACTGCTATACCAGTCACCAGTAGTGGACAGAGCAGTGGGGAAGTAAGTAGTACCCCCATCCCCCTCTCAGCGCCCCTGGCTTTGGGCAACGCCTCCACTCTTTAGCAGGTTATATATTTTTTCTTATTTATTCACATATACAAAAAGTATAGTGTAAGATATCAAAGCTGCTAACTCTGCATTACACTCTATCATGCATAGGGGCCTAGTCATGATAAAAAAAAATTCTCGTGTTAATTAAGTATCCAACTCACTGTGATAAAAAGCGAGTTTCCGCTAAATATCGGAGGCATTCATCATGCCTTATTTACTTAATACTGACTTCCTAAAAGCTGCTCTTTCAGTGGAGACAGCTTTTTGGACGTGTGAGGCATTTCACCTGCTGCTCCGTGTTGTGTTACTACTTGCAGCTGCGCATGTGTCTTTAAGATCTCACGCATGGGTGGTGGTCAGCTGGCCTGACAGAGTCCTAAAGTATGGGGACAGCAGACTCTATCGGGGGAGAATTGTAATCAGAGGATGCGGTATCAGTGATATCTCCTGCGTTACATAAATGATGATGAATAGGTAGAAAACAATTTAACATGATTTAAGTGATGATGAATAGGCCCCATAGACTTCATTAGAATCCTGCCATCAAAAAGTGCAACCATGAAAAATTGTATAATGCTTATATCAGTGATATACAACTTATGTTTTGGAACCAAGATTTGTTTTTTGGGATCCTCTCATTGTCAGATATGCCAGACAAAGGGGCACTGATATGGTGGCTGGTACAAAGTAATTTCATGCCTGGGGTTCCAGGTCTACTATAGAGATGCAGTCCTGTCTCCCCGGATCTTCAGCAGCATTTCAAACAGATGAGGCCTGGACTCTCCAATATCACAGGACCACGTCCACATCTGGCCATTCCACCTTCATACCGGGCCCCAACATTTCTACAGCTGGCAATACAGTACACTACTGGAAACCACTTCTTATGTAAGTATTATACATTACTAACTTTTATATTTAAATAAAGCATCATTCAGAAATAAAATAAATATTTCAAATAATATTTTTTTAACGGGTTGGGTATGAAATACCGGGAGTCGGGATACCAGCCGTCAAAATGCAGACAGCTCGGTATCCTGACAAGGGTCAGGTAAGTATTCTAACCCTTCCCCCTTCTCCCCCTAACCCTTCTTTTTTTCACCCTAGCCCTCCCTGTTAGTGCCTAAACCTAACACTCCACCCTTGGTACCTAACACTAACCGTCCCCCCTTAGTGCCTAACCCTAATCCCCCCAGTGGTGCCTAACCCTAACCTCACATGCAAAGCCTATCCTAATGCCCCACGGTACCTAAGCCTAACCCTCGCCCCCCTCCTTCAGCTACCAGCTAAGGCGCCCCGCTGTACTTACAATAGGGATGGTGGCTCTCTTGATTCCAGCGTCGGTATCTAAACTGGCATCGGGATTTCGACTCCTGTGTTTAGTCCCGAGTTGTGATTCCAATGCTGGGATTTCAACAGCAGGCATCCCACCCGCCAGCAAACTGACTACATCCCATTTTAAGATACTGTCCCCTCAATAACTAGCTGAAGTATCTGGCATTTCCCTTGTTTAAATCTTCAAGTTATTAAGTTTTTTATGTGATATCATCAAAAGCCATCCAATGGAAGGCCCAGAACAGGCTCCCTGGTCAAAGCTCTGCCCTGCTCAATCCACCGTGAGGTCCGACCAGGACCCCAACCACTCCATTAGACATCCCAGAACAATTGACACCCCTCTGTGAAGTTTTCATCCAAATCCATGCAGTGGAAGGTCCAGAATGGACTCCCTGGGTTAAAGTTCTGCCCAGTGTACACCAACAGGAGGTCTGACTGGGACATCAACCCTTAGTATGTCTTCTGGGATCCAATGTTACCACTCTGTGAAGTTTTTGTTCAAATCCATCCAGTGTAAAGCTCAGAACAGGTTCCCTAGGTCAAAGTTCTGACCAGCATTTACCAACGGGAGGTCTGACCAGGACCTCAACTCCCTAGTATGTCTTCTGGGATCCAATGTTACCTCTCAGTGACATTTTCATCCAAATCTTTCTAGTGGAGGGCTCAGAACTCGCTCCTCAGCATACCCAACGGGAGGTCCAACCGGGACCTTAGCCCCCCTAAAACCTGGCCAGGATCCAAATGGACCACCTCATATTGGTTTCATCCCAATCAGTTCAGGGGTTATCTTCAAGTTATTAAGTTTTGTTATGTGATGTTGTCCAAATCCATCTAGTGGAAGGCCCAAAACAGGTTCCCTGGATCAAAGTTCTGCCCAGCGCTTTCTGCTGTGAGGTCTGACCGGGACCCCAAACACTCCATTAGGCATCCAAGACCAATTGCCACCCCTTTGTGATGTTTTCATCCAAATCCATCCATGGAAGGTCCAGAACAGGCTCCCTGGTTCAAAGTTCTGCCCAGCATTCACCAATGGGAGGTCTGACGGGGACCCTACCCCTTGCTAAAATATGGCCAGGATCCAACTGGACAACCTCACATTGGGTTCATCAGAATACGTTGCAGGGATGTATCTTCAAGTTATTAAATGTTATTATGTGATGTCATCCAAATTTATCCAGTGGAAGGCCCAGAACAGGCTCTTGGGGTCAATGTTCTGCTCGGCAGTCTGCTGTTAGGTCCATCTAGGACTCTAACCACTCCATTAGGCATCCCAGACAATTGCCAACCCTCTGCAATGTTTTAATCCAAATCCATCCAATAAAGGCCCAGAACAGGCTCCCTGGGTCAAAGTTCTGGCCAGCATCCCCTGGTCAAATTTCTGCCCAATACACCAATGGGAGGTCCAACTGGGACCTCAACCCCCTAGTATGTGTTCTGGGATCCAATGTTACCACTCTGTGAAGTTTTTGTCCAATCCATGAAGTGGAAGGCTCAGAACAGGCTCCTCGGGTGAAAGTTTTGCCCAGAGTACACCAACGGGAGATCCGACTGGAACCCTAACCCCCCTAAAACCTGGTCAGGATCCAACTGCACCACCTCGTGTTAGTTTCACATAAATCGGTGCAGTAGTGTCCGAATGCATGACCGGACAGGCAAACAAACAAACAGACCAAGGAATTGTATATATAAGATGGCAATTAAAACTGCTGTATCACTTTTCAATGTACTCTCCTTTCTTTACATACATGTTCTTTTGTTAACCTTTAATCAAGTAATTATAGATAAACAGATACAGATAATTTTAAATGCTATAGAGCTCTGGCACTGACCAAACATGTTCACTATGAATACTGGGCCTGATTCAGAGCCGCTCACAAAAAGAGAGCGCTCGCTCTGAATCAGGGCGGCCGCATGGTTTTTTTTGTTCGGCCTCCTGGCCGCTCGCTAAGCTGTGGGTGACCACCCACAGCTTTAGCGAGTGGCCAGATGATGGTCGCGACCATCTGGCTTGCGACGAGACCCTTGTGGTAGGGTCTCGTCCGCCGCAAGCCCCAGTGAGCTTCCGGCTCTAATAGAGCCGGAAGCTTACCGCTGACATCACTCGTGAAGTCAGTGGGGCCGCCCCCAAATGGCAGGCGTTCCTTCGGGAATGCCTCTGTTTGGCCAGCCACCCCCCCGACATGCCTACCAAACGAGGCGAGCTGTCGATCAACATCGACAGCTCCCCTTTTGGATGCGAGCGCCGGAGCGAGTGATTTCTCGCTCGCTCCGGGGCTCGCGCATGGCCACTGCCCGGCAATCAACCCGCTTGCAAGTGTATAAAGCTTGCGAGTGGGTCTGAATCAGGCCCTCTGTGTGCAGAACCAGGGTATATTGTCATTGCTCTCATCACCTAATAATGCCCACCCCCCCCCCAATTGCCATCTCTCTCTCTCTTTCAAAATACATTACTTTTACTATTTTAAAACCATATTTATATTTGTCTGGATTCTTAGCTAGACTGTATGTGTCACAACGCTTGATATGCCTTATACATTCTGTATTAAATATAGTTGGCCTGGTACAATCTGCAACTTTGCTCCTCAAAATGCCTGTTTAGAACAGAAAAACATTTGTGTACACACAAAAAAATCTGAACAACTTTATTGCTAAAGTTAGTAAAGCAGAAAAGACCAAATATAACTAAGCGTTTTCTATCAAATAGTTTCACTGGCCTCTCATATTTAGCTCATTTAGTTTTGTAGCTCATGTCACCATGTTGTTACATAATAAATTAATATAGGATTGTACTGTCATGTACTTGATTCAGAAATTTTATGCAGCCTATGCCTAGTGTGTGTGTGTATATATATATATATATATATACATATATATATATATATATATATATATATATATCAACATTTGAGATTGGCTTAAAATTTAGGACTGGGCCAAAGAAATCTGAATCCTGCTTTACCTGTGTTTTCTATACTGTATGTATTATAGACATAATTGTAATTTCTAGTAACCTATTACCTGTGCAGTATTGTGCATCCTCACTTCTCCGTCCCTGCTTACATAATCTCTCTCTCTTTCTGGTCTACATTTTTGAAAAACAATATTTTATCTTTATATTTTAATACAATTTAATCTTTTCTTTGAACTGGTGCAATGTATATCCACACACTTTCATGAAAGTTCCATATAAGGTAAACTTTAAATATATTTTTCATATGTAAAATATAGACCTTGTAGGAAAGATTTAGTACCATGTTTCTAGGTACTAGCTCCTAAGTGTGTCATGGCAACTATGGCTTATGCCATACAATTCTTTCTGGTGCACATGAATGGTTTGTTTACTTAGGACAAAGTGCATTCTGTGACATGTGGCCTGCAGACAGCTTGTCCTCACAGCTTTGTGGGATTGTTGAGATGGCACCTCTTAAAACACATTTAGATGAAAACTATTCAATAGATTGTTGGTTCTAGCACAGAATGAGCTTTTCTGGTTATGGGTGTTCAACATAGTCTTAAAAGACCACTGAAAGCTTTTACTCTAAAAATAACAGTTTAATAAAAGTTTTCTTCCAAAGATTAAAACGTGTCATTAGATGTGAATTCCAATGTGTTGCTATTTTAAAATAGATAATATAGGATGCAAATGGTAAATGATAGTTACTTTATAGTTTTAGTGATTTATTTATTTCTTTTTTTGCAGGTATTCCACTTGGCTTTATAGCTTTAATTTAAATAGCAAAAATTTATGATTTACCAACAAGGGAAGAACTTGTGATGGAGTCTAGCGGTCTATGGGCCTGTTTCAGAGCCACTCGTAAGTGGCAGCTCGTTCGCTCCGAGCGATGTTTGCCCAACTGCGCATGCGTACGGATCGTTATACGCATGCGCGAACCAGTCAGTGCGGCCGAAATTCATGTGCTCGCAAAATAGCGAATGCCTGCTAATTTGAGTGACAGGATGAGGCGTATGTGGGTGGTAACAGGGGAAGGTGCTTGAAAACGGGGAGTGGAGATCCGATCGCAGGCGTGCTTAAAGGTCAAAACGGGCGTTTTATGGGTGTGCATATTTAAAACAGCAGCGTCATTGACCACGTCACTGGGTTATTTTATAGCCAGAACTGCTCGCAAAATTGTGCTAGCAAAAACCAACCACAAGAATAGCGAGCAGCTCATACCCTGTTCGATGTACTCGATTAATATAATAAATAGCGGACATGACGTAGGATGCGAGCGGACAGGGGGCGTAGTTTCCCAAAAAACGACCGCAAGTTTTGTTCGCTCGTTCAGACCTAGAGGCGTGAACAGACCGCAAACAGCGACCGGTTCATTTGAATAGCCACCCCTATTTTCTGGACGAGCGAGCGCAAATAGCGACCGGCTCTGAATCAGGCCCTATGATTTTTCTAATTTTTTTTAATATTTATTTTTTAAGTACAATTAAGTGTTTTCCTTGGTACTTCTAAAGGGATGTGCTAACAGCAATGATGAGCTAATAACTAAGCAAATATGCTAATAACCATTAACTACTAATCTCATTAATTACAAAGTCGCAAATATTGCTTTTAGTTTACCAAACAAATAAAATTCCTTTTCTGCTCAAACAATGGGAAGTTTTCCAGTAAGGACAGAACGAGAACAGATTAGCAATTGTCAATAACACATAACATATAAAAATGGTACAGTAGTTGCTTCCTAGAAATGGGAGTCCATTTAGGATCACTTGTAGTGCCATATTTCTAGTCTCCTCAATTAGATCTTTGGCTGGTGAGTCCAACATGTAAGTCCTAGTCTACTCAAAGTGCATGAAATCCATCAATAAGTTGGGTCCAAAGAAACTTTAATACCCTCTTACACGTTTTGTTGTTAAGAACAACTTCTGCTCTTGTTCCGACCTATAAAGCTTCCCACTCTTCTGGTGACTTAACTTATAAGCACAATACTGACTATCAGACTTTCCCGACAAGGAACATCATCTATACTGTATGACAACATACCTATAACCCGATAAACATACGGCTGAGATGGACACGCAATATACAAACCTTTTTAGAAACATATGGTTTCCCCATTTTTTGTCAGTTTTAAAAGGACTAATAAAGATTTTTTAACTTTTAAATAGATTTTTTTTAAGAAAAGGACCTCCTGTTGCCATCATAAGCATCCTTGATAAAGTACACTAAGATCCTAAATCAGAGATGTATGCTAATGCAAACACATCTGTGAGCATAGGGACACCCACTGCTGCCTTCTCATATCCAACCAACATCACGCAGCTGTATAAACATCGGTAACATCGACGCATATTAGGTAGCCATGCAGCATATGCAGCAAGTCTGACCTATCTTAAACACAGCATCTCTCCTGACATGAGGAGAGCTCTCGTGTGGTGAAAGAGGTTGCAGTGGATAATTTATGCACACCCATTAAATGGCAATTAAATGTGAATCCTCTATGCAAGCGTAGTTGCAAAACAATCATTGCATATGTGCTGTGCGACTTATACACATGCATAATGGCAAACAATTGCTCGATTGGTGTAAATATCAGCATTTCGTACATCTCTGAATCAAGCCCTAAGTATGAAATGTGTTGGAGGTAACCAGCGTCGCAGATTGTACACTCCTATCACAGACATCATCCAGCCTCCTGTCTTACGCTGGGTACACACTGACAGATATATCTGTCCAATCTGTCTGGAGGAAAGGAAAATATGGTCTGTCTTCTAGGGTTTTGGAGCAAATTTCTATTGGTATTTGCTCCCATTCATCACCAGATTTTCCTTCCCACCAGACAGATTGGACAGATATATCTGTCAGTGTGTACCCAGCTTTAGCATAGAACATAGAGTCCGGAGATATCAGTAAGTAGAAGTGACCGACGGCAGTACAGGAATAACTGGAGGGAAGAGACAGGACACGTTTAGGGTAAGGAGACTTCTGAGCCTTCAAGATTTATTCCCACACTAACCCAGCTTCATGATGTGCAAAAATAATTGGAAAAGAGCATAAACATTGTTACCAAATAGTAGCTATTTTTATTGCCTTTTATTATTGCTTCTTATTCATCCTTTTATTGCTTGTTAACACAAGTCCACATGGTATTGCTGCAGTTACATAGTGCACACATAGCTGTCTTATTCCACTGCATTCCAATACTAAACTTTACTTGAGCTGTTTCAGCACACATTAGCAAAGGTCTTGAATGTAATTTCCAGTATAAAGTATCCAGTCTCTCTGGGACCTGGGCTTGCCAGACAGGAATTACTACGACCCTAGGATAGATTGCCCATTTGCCCCTCACTTTCTCTGTGGAGCTTAGCTACTTCTAAGGACACCCAATGTGTGTGATCATACACCCAGGTGCCACACACCACTGTATCAGGGCGCACACAATCTCTCAGTGGACTTGAGTATAATGGTAAGACGAATATTTGTACCCAAAAAAGTGAAAAATCACAAAGACAATTGTGAGTTCTAAGCACTATAGATGTGTGCTCACAATTAATCTAAGGGCACCCAATGGTGTGTGGTCATACACATCCCTGTATTGGGATGCACACAATCTCTCGGCGGACCTTTTGTACCCACAAAAGTAGAAAATCACAAAGACAATTGTGAATTCTAAGCACTGTAGATGTGTACCCACAAGTAATCTAAGGGCAAAAGATGGTAAAAACAAGCTTGATGGATACAGTAAGTGCCACTAAGATTATTTAATAAACCATATAAATTAAATATGCATTTCTGTTTAATAAGATGCTGAAAGCATGACCAGAAATGTAACCATATATTATAACCAGCAAATATCCTACTAGATACCAATTGGCATGAATACGGCTTCCTGATTGCTCTCCATTTCTAAAGAATCCAGATTCCACTTCAAAGCACCCAGATTGTTTTTTTTATATAAGTCTGCCTGTTTTTCACCAGTTTTTACGGCAAGTAGATCAGTGATATGCCCAGCAAGGGCAGAATACTGATAAGGAGAATTTCTCTTTCTCCAATAACCCAGTGGGGAAGTCCAAGTGACAGGTGTGAAGACAAGACAACGTATTTCACATCATCATGGCCACAGTCCACAAAGCCGCAATTCACAGCAAGGTGTAGCCAGGGGCGGGGCAATGATAATGTGCTTTGCTGCAAGTTGCATCACCAAGCACCCGTTCACTTCACCAGGGATGCAGGTGGATGAATATGGATGACCAACCTGCCGGGTGAACTTATTTAAATCCTGGAGTCTTTCAGGCAGTCCAGTAGAATAGGCAAGTATGGCACTGCATATGCAAACTCAGAAAAGACTGCATATAGGATAAAATTGGTGCACTAATCATAGTCTCTGCACAACAGTTGATTAACATTACATGCATTAATTCCATTATAGATCATTTTGATTATAATATCAAAATTGCAAATGGTTAAGCGTATTTTAAAAAGATAAACACTGTATTAAGTATGCAAAATAAATGTATTATAATCATATCAGTAATCCTACAGGAAAATACTTCTAAACATATTTTCAAATGTTGGCAACTATGTTAGATGGCAATCTACAGTACAGGTTTATTCTTTAGGTTCAGTTTTAAACAGAATATTGCATGCAGAGCACACTAATCGCAATACTGTTTTCCCTTATTTAAATGATAAGCAAAGCAGTGGACCTTGATGTTATTCTTAGTGGTTTTCTTCTGTTTGCATTAAAACTGTATAAATCTACTGAAGTGGACCAGTCTGCTTCATTCTAATGTCTACCCATGCTTGAGTGTTTCAGTGTGCAAAAGGGTTCCATGAATTTTAAAATAAGTCAACATGAAACGCACAAATGGCTCTTTGACATTCATACAGGTTAAACTGATCCTTACAATGATCCTTACATATAAATATTAACCTTTTTTCTCCGTAAGACAAAATAAAATAAAAAAACAACAACATGTGAATTAATTTGTGAGTTGTATACATGCACACACACATATAGATATATTTATATATATATATATCACCCATATGCATTAAAAAATGCGTTCATGCCTACTACAGTTTATATAGTAAATAGCAGGCTACATTCTTCACACTTTCCCAGATTATTAAACTATTTCAATTGAACATGTTAATTTTGGTATTGTCAGGTTTCCTACTTAGAACATTAGTTGCAATATAGGTATACTTGTAAACTTGTAGGTAGAAGTTATTTACCATGTAGCTAAGGAGAGCAGTACTACTGTAGTGAGTATTCTATAAATTGCTTTGTTGATTTATTTTTGTTTTATTATTCTCTTTTACTTATGTTGGTTCATGTGGCATGTTTGAATTTATTAATTGCATTTATTCATGCTATCCCCGGACAACTTTAAATACAACTCTTCCTAGTCTTTTTGAGAAGGGGAAATGTTGCAATTTATAAAAAAATACTTAAAAAAAAATTAAAAAGCATTAAAATATTGACCAATATGCTTTAGTGAGAAATCAATGCACGCTAAAATTAATAAAATTTGTATAATAAAAATGTACACAAATGTGTATAACTATACAGTACTTAAATAACTTTCAAGGTGATATAAATTCTGCAGACCTGCAAAAACATATAATTAAAATAAACTTTTTATTTAGCTTTATTGTTCTTAATATAAAGGTATTTTTTGTATATATTGGTTGGGTACGCACAATATTTTGTTTTGTCCGATTGTGCCTAGCATACCCAAATTCTGTCTTTTAAAACTTCATCCATAAAATTGCTCTGTATGACCTTTTGCTGGTAAATCCTACTACAATCTTAGGTGCATCCCTTTAATAAATTTAAATCTATTTCTTCTAGAATACTGCTTGTTTAAGCCTCATTTAGGTCTCAAATAAATCATAATAGTGAGGGGACAATGGGACTTAAATGTCATTTAAATACATTGCCTGGAACACAAATCAAATTTTTGCTTGTGCCTAGCCTGCATTTAATTATTGCCCCCAGATCCTAGCAAGTAAATGTAACATTTTACAGCCACACAAATGCCTCCAGTTTGACATGGCATTTTGACAACTTTACGTGCCTATATAGTTGTTGTGGATACGTATTGCAGTAGGTATGGCTATACTGTAGTTATTTATGGAATCATTATGTTAGTTGAGTTGCTTAAGCTTTAAGCTAAAACAATTGGATTTTTCAGAGCAGAATTTTCCATTTAATTTTCACTGTAATATATGTACTGCAGCAATGCACCTACACACAGTGGGTTGTTTTATCAGCAAACCGTATAAATTACTGGTTTTAAATATTCATCTCTATGCCGATGTGTGTGTGAAGGGAAAAAAAGCGGCTGATGCTTTCTTTGTATGCACAAACTAACACTTTTCTCTAAGGGTTACGGAAAGCCACAGGAGCTGAGAGTGAGCTTTACAAAACGAGATCAGAATTCTGAGACAAAGTCTTATACCAGGATCTTTGCAGCATTTCCCATTGTGTCTATGACTAAGGGCACAGACCGGATCACAGACCTCATCCTGGTGTTGTTTACACTAGGAACAATCAGTAATATATGAATAATAATGCCACCCCCTGATCATGACTAATTGAATTGCAACATGCTGTGGAGGTGATGAGGAAGCTTTGCTGGGCTTTAGTCTCCAGTCTTCATGTTTTACATGTTGCTGCATGCAGTGATTGATGGTCAGGTGCTTTCGACCACAACATTTTTGTAGAGTATCTCAAATACTTTTATCATGCAAAAGCATGTGTGTAAAGATCCTATGTCATCATCAATGTATAATTCATTACCTAAGGGAACAAGTATAAATTATATAATAGAAGAGAGGCGACTTTTAGTGACTCGACACAACCCAGTTGTCAGTTGTGTCAAGTTACTAAAAATCATCTGAGTGCCACCTCTCTTCTATTGGATTACATTTATGTGATCGTGAATTCGTGAACACGAGGAAGGCACCGGATGCGGCTGTATGAAACAGCAAGGGAGTGCCAGTCATCACTAAAACAATATATATATATCAAAGGAATAACGGATGGCACTCTGGAAGACTTAACAGCTCCAAAAAACTGACAGCAAAACTGTTGCTAGATGTCAACGTTTCAGTGACATACACTTTTATCAAGACATGGAAAAACAACATAATGACATACCTTAAGTAGTGTTCACCCTGTGCGCCTGCACCACGCTGTCTCATCCCAACTGGAGTCCGATGACGTCACTGTTAGCGCCAAAGCGCCGGCGTCATCATCATCACAAGGGAGCGTGTGCACCAATGTGTAACCCATCACCTAGGTAACATAAAAACAAAAGCAAAACAAGTCCTTTAAATGAAGAAGACTGGACTATGAATGAACGTAAGAGGCTGTGTATAATCTACTGTCCTGTGCAGCCTCATGATATAGTATTGCAAGGGAAAAGCAAGGGGAGAAACAGTTACAGAAAGCAAGTATATGAGTTCATTTCATTGAGGCCACTAGGATGAAGAGTCTGTAGATTGTGGATCCAACGTGATTCCTGTTGCAAAAGGATCTGTCCCCTATCACCTTCTCGGGTGTTGGGGGGAATCCAATCTATCATTTTGCACCGTAGTGTGGATAAACCATGTTTAAAGTCCCTAAAATGTTAAGCGACAGGCTGATCTACTTCTTTGCCCTCCAAGGCAGCTCTAATACTCGAGCGATGTAACGCCATGCATTCCTTAAGTTGCCTGGTGGTCTTGCCGATATAGAGACGACCACATGGGCAGCGTATATAGTAAACTACAAAGTGACTAGTGCACGTTAGGACATACCTAATGTGTAGTTTATGGCCAGAGTGAGGGTGGACAAAGGTATTGCCTGTTTCTAAATGACTACAAGTGATACAGCCAGTGCATTTATAATTTCCTGGCTTTTTGGTAAGGAAATGGGCAGAGGTTTGTGGTTTATGTTGGGAGATGTCATTGTGTACGATCCAATCTTTAATGTTGTGACCCCTTTTGAATGCAGGGGTTATAACAGTACCTTGGAGCATCCTCAGGGAAGGATCCGTCGTGAGGATGGGCCATGCTGATTTGGCAGTATGTATCAGATCACGCGATTTATTGGAAAAATCCTGTACCCATAATATTTTGGGTTCTTTTGAAGTTTTTTTTGTGTTGTTGAGAGCTGCCATTCTGGAAATTTGCAGAGCTTTGGTTTTTGCTGTTTAAGCAGTTTAGGACTGTATCCTCTGGACAAGAATTTGAGAAGCATATTATCAATCTGTTGTCTGGCATCTATTGGGTCACTGCAGATCCGTATAATGCGGAGAAATTGTGAGAATGGCAAACCTCTTTTAAGAGCTGGTGGGTGGAAACTGCCTGCTTGTAGGAACGTATTTCTGTCTGTCGCTTTGAAATAGATCGTAGTGCCGATTTCTAATTTCTCATTGATTGACACAGCTACATCAAGGAAGTGTATTAATTCAAAATTGCTGTCAAACGTGAATTTGATAGGAGAATCTGCAGCATTGATGTCATTCATAATGTGGGAGAATGATTCTTTAGTGCCGGTCCATAGGATAAAAATGTCATCGATATATCGTAAGTATGTTGAGATACATCCTCGAATCTCATCTGAGATTCGAGGATGTATCTCAACATACTTATGACATATTGATGACATTTTTATCCTATGGACCGGCACTAAAGAATCGTTCTCCCACATTATGGATGACATCAATGCTGCAGATTCTCCTATCAAATTCAAGTTTGACAGCAATTTTGAATTAATACACTTCCTTGATGTAGCTGTGTCAATCAATGAGAAATTAGAAATCGGCACTACGATCTATTTCAAAGCAAAAGACAGAAATACGTTCCTACAAGCAGGCAGTTTTCACCCACCAGCTCTTAAAAAAGGTTTGCCATTCTCATAATTTCTCCGCATTATACGGATCTGCAGTGACCCAATAGATGCCAGACAACAGATTGATAATATGCTTCTCAAATTCTTGTCCAGAGGATACAGTCCTAAACTGCTTAAAACAGCAAAAACCAAAGCTCTGCAAATTTCCTGAATGGCAGCTCTCAACAACACAAAAAAACTTCAAAAGAACCCAAAATATTATGGGTACAGGATTTTTCCAATAAATCGCGTGATCTGATACATACTGCCAAATCAGCATGGCCCATCCTCACGACGGATCCTTCCCTGAGGATGCTCCAAGGTACTGTGATAACCCCTGCATTCAAAAGGGGTCGCAGCATTAAAGATTGGATCGTACACAATGACATCTCCCAACATAAACCACAAACCTCTGCCCATTTCCTTACCAAAAAGCCAGGAAATTATAAATGCACTGGCTGTATCACTTGTAGTCATTTAGAAACAGGCAATACCTTTGTCCACCCTCACTCTGGCCATAAACTACTAGGGGTGAACGGGTTCGGATTTCTGAAATCCAAACCCCCCCGAGCCCCCCCCGATCCGAGTCAGATCCGAGTCAGGCTCGACTTTTCCCGCCTGACTTGGATCTGAAATCGAGGCAAAACATCATCATCCCACCTTCCGGGTCTCGCGGGTTTTGGATCCTATATAAGGTACCCGCGTCGGCGCCATTTTCTCACTCGGCTGTGGACAGTGAAGAGGGAGGGTGGGAGTTAAGGCTGGCTGGGATGTGTAGTGTAGTGTAGTGCAGTGTAGTGTTGTGCTGTGCTGTGCTGTGCTGTGCTGCGCTGTGCTGCTGTTGTCCACTACTTCAAAGTCCATAGGGGCTGGCTGTGTTGTGCTGTGCTGCTGTTGTTAATAGGGGCTGTGTCCACTACTTCAAAGTCCATAGGGGCTGGCTGGACTGTGTTGTGCAGTCAGTTCTCCATAGGGGCTGTGTCCACTCCAAAGTCCTGTGCAGTGTCCCAGTCCTAAAGGGGTGCTGTAGTGTTGTCCAGGGGGTGCTCTGTCCATCAGGGGTGCTCCCCCCAAGTGCTAAAAAAATAAGATTTTTTGTGTGTTTGTGAATTGTGTGCGCAGTAAAGGGCCGGCTGGCTTGACCGTTAAAGGGTGCTGTAACCCCCAAAGTACACTCCAGTCCAAACCAAAAAAAAATTATTTTCTGTGTTTGTGAATTGTGTGCGCAGTAGCCGCACATGCATCAACAAAGTAGTGCCAAGCTTGCGCCTGTGTCATAAGTAAAGGGCCGGCTGGCTTGACCGTTAAAGGGTGCTGTAACCCCCAAAGTACACTCCAGTCCAAACCAAAAAAAAATTATTTTCTGTGTTTGTGAATTGTGTGCGCAGTAGCCGCACATGCATCAACAAAGTAGTGCCAAGCGTGCGCCTGTGTCATAAGTAAAGGGCCGGCTGGCTTGACCGTTAAAGGGTGCTGTAACCCCCAAAGAACACTCCAGTCCAACCCATAAAAAAATTTATTTTCTGTGTTTGTGAATTGTGTGCGCAGTAGCCGCACGTGCATCAACAAAGTAGTGCCAAGCGTGCGCCTGTGTCAAAAGTAAAGGGCCGGCTGGCGTGACCATTAAAGGGTGCTGTAACCCCCAAAGAACACTCCAGTCCAAACCATAAAAAAATTATTTTCTGTGTTTGTGAATTGTGTGCGCAGTAGCCGCACATGCATCAACAAAGTAGTGCCAAGCGTGCGCCTGTGTCAAAAGTAAAGGGCCGGCTGGCATGACCATTAAAGGGTGCTGTAACCCCCAAAGTACACTCCAAACCAAATAAAAAAATATTTTCTGTGTTTGTGAATTGTGTGCGCAGTAGCCGCACGTGCATCAACAAAGTAGCAGCGCCAAGCGTGCGCCTGTGTCCCTTAAGTAAAGAGCCAGCTGGCTCATTTCTTAAAGGGTGGTGTAACCCACAAAGTGCACTACTCTCCAGCAAAATAAAAAAATATTTTCTGTGTTTGTGTGTGCCTTAGCCGCACTTATATATCAAATCGATATAACATAAATGGAGGACCAAACTTTCTCCGATAAAAATAAAATAGACAAAGATCAAGAACCACTTCCTCTTAGTGCTGAAGCTGCTGCCACTAGTCATGACATAGACGATAACATGCCATCAATGTCGTCTGCCAAGGCCGATGCCCAATGTCATAGTAGAAGCCACATACAATCCCAAATGACAAAGTTCAGGAAAATGACCTTAAAAAAAACATTTAAATCATCTTAAGAGAAACGTAAACTTGCCAATATGCCATTTATGACACGGAGTGGCAAGGAACGGCTAAGGTCTTTCCCTATGTTCATGACTAGTGGTTCAGCTTCACATGACGATGGAAGCCCTCCTCCCACTAAAAAAATCAAACGAGTTAAGCTGGCAAAAGCACAGCGAAGTACTGTGCGTTCTAAGAAGATGTCACAAATCCCCAAGGAGAGTCCAAGTGTGGTGGCGGTTGCGATGCCTGACCTTCCCAGCACTGGACGGGAAGAGGTGGCTCTTTCCACCATTTGCACACCCCCTGCAAGTGCTGAAAGGAGCACCCACAGTCCACTTGCTGATATGCAAATTGAAGATGTCACTGTTGAAGTACAACAGGATGAGGATACTGGTGTAGCTGGCGCTGAGGAGGAAGTTGGCGAGGAGGATTCTGATGGTGATGTGGTTTGTTTAAATCAGGCTCCGGGGGAGACAGTTGTTGTCCGTGGGATGAAAAAGCCCATCACGGTAATGCCTGGGCAGAAGACCAAACATTCCACCTCTTTGGTCTGGCAATATTTCTATCCAAATCCTGACAACAACTGTCTTGCCATGTGTACCTTATGTAAAGGTGGAATAAGTAGGGGTAGGGACGTTAACCACCTAGGAACATCCTCCCTTATACGGCACCTGCAGCGCGTTCATAATAAGTTACTGTCAAGTTCAGAAACTTTGGCTAAGACCGTAAGCAGTCCAGGGACACCTAAATCCCGTTGTCCTGTTGTATCCAAGCGCCTGCAAACCACACCGTCAACTCCCTCCTCGTCAATTTCCTCCTTAGTCAGGATCGGAAGTAGTCCTGCAGACCATGTCACTGGCATGACTGACTCTCCTATCCGGGATTCCTCCGGAGGATCCTGCATTGCTACGCCTCCTGCTGCCGCTGCTGCTGTTGCTGCTGCTGGGAGTCATTCATAATCCCAGAGAGGAAGTAGGAACACCACTACTTTTACTAAACAATTGACCCTCCAACAGTCCTTAGCGAGGAGGATGAAGTACGACAGCAGTCATCCTGAAGCAAAATGTATAACTGAGGCCTTGACTGCTATGTTGGTGTTAGACGTGCGTCCGGTATCCGCCATTAGTGCAGTGGGATTTAGACAATTGATGGAGGTAGTGTGTCCCCGGTTCCAAATCCCGTCTAGATTCCACTTCACTAGGCAGGCGATACCGAGACTGTACAGAAACGTCAGAAAAAGTGTCCTCAGTGTCCTGAAAAATGCAATTGTACCCAATGTCCACTTAACCACGGACATGTGGACAAGTGGAACAGGGCAGACTAAGGACTATATGACTGTGACAGCCCACTGGGTAGATGTATCACCTTACGCAGCAACAGCAGCAGCGTCACCAGTCGCAGCATCTCAGAAACGCCAGCTCGTTCCAAGGCAGGCTACGCTGTGTATCACCGGTTTCAGTAAGAGGCACACCGCCGACAACCTCTTAGAGAAACTGAGGGAAATCATCGCCCAGTGGCTTACCCCACTTAGACTCTCCTGGGGATTTGTGATATCTGACAACGCCACCAATATTGTGCGGGCATTACATCTGGGCAAATTCCAGCACGTCCCATGTTTTGCTCACACAATAAACTTGGTGGTGCAGAATTTTCTGAAAAGCGACAGGGTCATGCAGGAGACGCTTTGGGTGGCCCGAAAAATTTCTGGCCACTTTCGCCATTCAGCGACTGCGTGCCGAAGACTGGAGCGCCAGCAAACACTCTTGAACCTGCCCCGCCATCACCTGAAGCAAGAGGTTGTGAGGCGGTGGAACTCAACCCTCTATATGCTTCAGAGGAAGGAGGAGCAGCAAAAGGCCATTCAAGCCTATACATCCACCTATGACATAGGCAAAGGAGGGAGTATGCACCTGACTCAAGCGCAGTGGAGAATGATTTCCGTGTTGTGCAAGGTTCTCCAGCCCTTCGAACTTGCCACACGTGAAGTCAGTTCAGACGCTGCCAGCTTGAGTCAGGTCATTCCCCTCATCAGGCTTTTGCAGAAGCAGCTGGAGAAAGTGAAGGAGGAGCTAAGATGGAGCGATTCCGCTCGGCATGTGGGACTTGTGGATGAAGCCCTTCATTCGCTTTGCCAGGATTCCATAGTGGTCAATCTGTTGAAATCAGACCACTACATTTTGGCCACCGTGCTCGATCCTAGGTTTAAAGCCTATGTGGTGTCTCTCTTTCCGGCCAACACAAGCCTGCAGAGGTGCAAAGACCTGCTGGTGAACACACTGTCAGCTGAAGCGGAACATGACACGTCAACAGCTCCTTCTTCATTTTCACCCGCAACTGGGGCTGCCAGGAAAAAACTTAGGTATCCTAAGCAACCCGCTGGTGGTGATGCAGGGCAGGCAGGACCAAGTTTGGACATCTGGTCCGGACTGAAGGACCTGGCAACAATTTCTGACATGTCTACTGTCACTGCATATGATACTGTCACCATTGACAGAATGGTGGAGGATTACATCGGTGACAGCATCCAAGTAGGTATGTCAGACAGTCCATACCTGTACTGGCAGGAAAAAGAGGCAATTTGGAGGCCCCTGTACAAACTGGATCTATTTTACCTGAGTTGCCCCCCCTCCAGTGTGTACTCCGAAAGAGTGTTTAGTGCAGCCGGGAACCTTGTCAGCGAAAGGCGTAGGAGGTTGCTTCCACAGAAGGTGGAGAAGATGATGTTCATCAAAATGAATTATCAACTCTTCCAGGGAGACCAGCCTCCAGAACGTACAGAGGGACCTGTGGTGGTGGATTCAAGTGGGTACGAGTTAATACTTTGTGAGGAAGAGGATGTACACACTGAAGAGGGTGAGGAATCGGTGGCTGAGGAGGATGAGGATGACATCATGCCTCCGTAGAGCCAGTTTGTGCAGGGACAGATTAATTGCCAGCTTGTTTTGTGGGGGCCCAAACGAACCAATCATTTCAGCCACAGTTGTGTGGCAGACCCTGGCGCTGAAATGATTGGTTTGTTAAAGTGTGCATGTCCTGTTTATACAACATAAGGGTGGGTGGGAGGGCCCAAGGACTATTCCATCTTGCACCTCTTTTTTTTCTTTGCATTATGTACAGTTTGGGGCCTAGTTTTTCAAACTGCCATCCTGTCTGCCACTGCAGTATCACGCCTAGATGGGTCACGTGTTTATGCCGCCCACTCGTGTCGCTTAGCATAGTCATCCAGCTACCTCGGTGCAACCTTTTGGACATAAAAACACTATTGTGAGGTGTGAGGTGTTCAGAATAGACTGGAAATGAGTGGAAATTAAGGTTATTGAGGTTAATAATAGCATAGGAGCAGAAAAACCTACAAATTCTGTGATTTTAGCTGTTTTTATGCTCTTTTTCAAAAAAATACAGATCCAAAACACAAAACCCAGAACCCAAAACACGGAAGGGTGGTTTTGGCAAAACCAATCCAGATCCAAAACACGAAGAAAGATCCAGATCCAAAACCAAAGCACAAAACACGAAAAGTGGCCGGTGCACACCCCTATAAACTACACATTAGGTATGTCCTAACGTGCACTAGTCGCTTTGTAGTTTACTATATACGCTGCCCATGTAGTCTTCTCTATATCGGCAATACCACCAGGCAACGGAATGCATGGCGTTACACCGCTCGAGTATTAGAGCTGCCTTGGAGGGCAAAGCAGTAGATCCGCCTGTCGCTAAACATTTTAGGGACTTTAAACATGGTTTATCCACACTACGGTGCAAAATGATAGATTGGATTCCCCCCAACACCCGAGGAGGTAATAGGGGACAGATCCTTTTGCAACATGAATCATGTTGGATCCACAATCTACAGACTCTTCATCCTAGTGGCCTCAATGAAATGAACTCATATACTTGCTTTCTGTAACTGTTTCTCCCCTTGCTTTTCCCTTGCAATACTATATCATGAGGCTGCACAGGACAGTAGATTATACACAGCCTCTTACGTTCATTCATAGTCCAGTCTTTTTTGTTTAAAGGACTTGTTTTGCTTTTGTCTTTATGTTACCTAGGTGATGGGTTACACATTGGTGCACACGCCCCCTTGTGATGACGATGACGCCGGCGCTTTGGCGCTAACAGTGATGTCATCGGACTCCAGCTGGGACGAGACAGCGTGGTGCAGGCGCAAAGGGTGAACACTACTTAAGGTATGTCATTATGTTGTTTTTCCATGTCTTGATAAAAGTGTATGTCACTGAAACGTTGACATCTAGCAACAGTTTTGCTGTCAGATTTTTGGAGCTGTTAAGTCTTCCAGAGTGCCTTCCGTTATTCCTTTGATATTTGTGCTGATTGCATTTGGAAAGGGCACCGGAGCCATACCCACTTGCGTTGAGATTGCCGGGTCCACTGGTATTCTATATATATATATATATATTTATATATATATATATATATATACATATAAAACAGTGTGGTGTCCGGCTTTCCCTGTATGATCAAAATATAGCCCACGCAAGAGAGAGTCAGATATATACACAGAAAAGATGCAGCACTCTTGACGAAAGTGCTGAATAAAAAAGCCCTAAAACGTCGCTGATTTAAACATGCCGTGATACAAGTGTATTTTTTTACTAGTCCCCAGGAGTGCATCTTTTCTATATATATATATATATATATATATATATATATATATATACCTTCCAAAATAAGAGGCGGCACTCAGAGACTTAAATTATATACCCTCAGCAAAGGGTTTTAATGTGTGTCATGTGCGTCAATGTTTCAGAGGATTACACCCTATCCTCAGACATGTTGTCCTGAGGAAGGGGTGTAATACCACCGAAACATTGACGCACATGATGCTCATTAAAACCCTTTGCTGAGGGTATATTATTTAAGTCTGTGAGTGCCGCCTCTTATTTTGGAAGGTATGTGTTGGGGGTGCTGACCCCAGAGGAGGGCACCAGAGCCATGTATTTATGCTTATTTGCACATTGGAGTTTGGAGTGCCGGAGCACAGGATTTGCTTTATATATATATATATATATATATATATATATATATATATATATATTAGGGATGTGCAGGCTCGGATTAGTTCGGTTTTGCACGCCAGGTTCGGATTTTTTCCCTCCAAAAAACGGGACTCAGAAATAGGCAAAACATCATCTTTCATGGACAAACATCATCATTCCTGGACTTTTGTCCAGGAATGATGATGTTTGTCCATGAAAGATGACGGTGACGGACGTTGTTTTACTTAAAGTCAACATCAACCAGCAAAGTTACTGTCACTACATGTTAAGTATATAATAAATCATCTACCTTCAAAACACACCGGCTGAGTGCATTCGCGTTTGCATTCGCGTTTATACTTAACATGTAGTGACCGTAACTTTGCTAACTTTGCTGGCTGATGTGGATTTTAAGTAAAACAGCGTCCGTCCCCGTAAGTGACGTCATGACGCAGTTTGATTGATGGGAGGTGATTAAGCACGCGCCTAGGGCACTTTTCCAATCAACATTATGGTATAAGAGGCAGTTGTGTCAAGGTAAGCTATACTCCTGTATCCATTGCTGTAGATGCTGTTCATTGATAACCTTTGTTGCTTCTCCTGAAGAAGGTCACACATTGTGACTGAAACGTTGAGTGAGGTATATTATGTGAATTAAAACTGGATTAACTTTTTTTACAAGCCTGGTGAGTGCCCCTCTTTTCTGTCTTACATAATTGGTGGAGTACCGTTCAGGACTCCATTGCTGTGGTGGACACCCCAGCATTACCTGCATAGACTGTGTTTGATGTGAGTGCTGCCTTCTCTCTTTATATATATATATATATATATATATATATATATATATATATACAGTCAGGTGCATAAATATTGGGACATTGACAGAATTTTCATATTTTGGCCTCTATTCACCACCACAATGGCTTTGAAATGAAACAAACAAGATGTGGTTTAACTGCAGATTTTCAGATTTAATTTGAGGGTAATTACAACCAAATCAAGTGAATGGTGTAGGAATTACAACGGTTTCTATATGTGCCTCCCACTTTTTAAGAGGCCAAAAGTAATGGGACTATCAACTCAAAAGCTATTTCATTGACAGGTGTGGGCTATTCCCTCATTATTTCATTATCAATTAAGCAGGTAAAAGGTCTGGAGTTGATTCTAGGTGTGACATTTGCATTTGGAATCCGTTGCTGTCGACTCTCAATATGAGATCCAAAGAGCTGTCACTATCAGTGAAGCAAGCCATCATTAGGCTGAAAAATCAAAACAAACCCATCAGAGAGATAGCAAAAACATTAGGTGTGGCCAAATCAACTGTTTGGAACATTCTTAAAAAGAAAGAATGCACCAGAGAGCTCAGCAACACCAAAAGACCCGGAAGACCACGGAAAACAACTGTGGTGGATGACAGAAGAATTATTTCCCTGGTGAAGAAAAACCCAGTCACAACAGTTGGCCTAATCAAGAACACTCTCCAGGAGGTTGGTGTATATGTGTCAAAGTCAACAATCAAGAGAAGACTTCACAAGAGTGGATATAGAGGGTTTACCACAAGATATAAATCATTGGTGAGCCTCAAAAACAGGAAGACCAGATTAGAGTTTGCCAAACAACATCTAAAAATGCCATTACAGCTCAGGAACAACATCCTATGGACAGATGAGACAAAGATCAACTTGTACCAGAGTGATAGGAAGAGAAGAGTATGGAGAAGGAAAGGAACCTCATCAGTGAAGCATGGTGGTGGTAGTGTCATGGCGTGGGCATGTATGGCTGCCAATGGAACTGGTTCCCTTGTATTTATTGATGAAGTGACTGCTGACAAAAGCAGCAGAATGAATTCTGAAGTGTTTCAGGCAATATTATATGCTCATATTCAGTCAAATGCTTCAGAACTCATTGGACGGCGCTTCACAGTGCAGATGGACAATGACCCGAAGCATACTGCAAAAGCAACCAAAGAGTTTTTTAAGGCTAAAAAGTGAATTGTTATGCAATGGCCAAGTCAATCCCCTGACCTGAATCCGATTGAGCATGCATTTCACTTGATGAAGACAAAACTGAAGGGAAAATGACCCAAGAACAAGCAGGAACTGAAGACATTTGCAGTAGAGGCCTGGCAGATTATCACCAGGGATGAAACCCAACATCTGGTGATGTCTATGCGTGCCAGACTTCAGGCTGTAATTGCCTGCAAAGGATTTGCAACAAAGTATTAAAAAGTGAAAGTTAGATTTAGGATTGTTTAGTTTGTCCCATTACTTTTGGTCCCTTAAAAAGTGGGAGGCACATATAGAAACCGTTGTAATTCCTACACCGTTCACCTGATTTGGATTTGATGTGGTGGTGAATAGAGGCCAAAATATGAAAATTCTGTCAATGTCCCAATATTTATGTACCTGACTGTATATATATTCCAAAATGACAGGCGGCACTCAGAGACTTGTAAATCCATGAACCCTCCCCAGAGGGATTTATTAAGTGCAAGTGCTGGTCGACGTTTCCTGAGGAAGGGGAGTAAGACCCCGAAACGTTGACAAGCACTTGCACTTAATAAATCCCTCTGGTGAGGGCTCGTGGATTTACTAGTCTCTGAGTGCAGCCTGTCATTTTGGAATTTATGAAATAGGGGTCATTACCCCATAAGGAGGGCACCAGAGCCAGTTGGGCAGCTAGCCCTAAGTTAACAGAGTGCCGGAGGAGCATATGTTATTATATATATATATATATATATATTATATATGTAATGGACCGCACACACTTCATAAATATATCTTTAGGTGCAAGGTCATAGTATAGACAGACATGAATTCCCCTACTGTCACCAGAAAGGAATCAACCAGCACTCCAGTTTTAATGCAAAATTAGAAAACTGTATTTAATGTGCCATGAAAAAGCCATTAAAAAACAGCCATAATATCACATACTTATCATCAGACTTGTAATCATGCATTCAAAGCCTGGAAATCAAATAAGCTGTGCCAAGCCCCGACAACTGTTTTGGTCAAAAAATATTTTCAAGAGGAAGCATCCACCACAAAGCATAACAAGCTGTCTTATATACATATATATATAAACATGTGCTCACTTAATCTGATGCCATGACACCATGCGCCTGCGTTCGGCCATCCGTGCTACCCAGCATTTGCCTCAGGAGACTGGAACAACCAGGATCCATCAGACCAGAAGTGACGCAGGAAAGAGTAACCAAGCTACTTCTGGCTTCTGCCATTAGCACCTTAGAGGATTTAGGAGCATACCTACAGTAGTTGACATTAGCTCCCTGTCAATTTTTGGATGGACTATATTGTAGGGTACCGCATTAACATTGGACCTATTTCCAACATCTGGGTGGCGAATTGGCACAATCCTGATATGTTTATAGTGATGGAGATGATTCGTGCAATTCCTTTTCTTAAAAGATTTCTACAATCATACATACACTGGACAAGCTCGATCTCGTCTGTTCTTGGAAGCTAATCGGTGTGTGGCATGGTCAGTACTTGGAAGGGTGAACTCCTAGGAATACCAGGTTTTGTAAACCAACTTTGTATCAGATTCAAATTCTACCTCCACACTTGAACCTATAGATCATAGATACCCAATACCAGAGTTGAGAGACGTCTCCCTTGTTTACCACTGTGTACCATTTCTCACAGGTGATTTATCTATTACTGCTGGTGCATCATCCACCTTCTACCCCCCATATTCAGCTTTTTTGTCTGAATCCAGTAGTGCATCTATATACAGATGACATGAAGACTCCAGGTCGTTGCTTACCTAGGCATTATTTATTCAGTTTAAAATATCTCCATATGCTATTTAGCACTTTCGTTGCCAAATACAGTCCCAATTGAGACATGAGGATTTTTTAAGGTCTGCATGTATGTCCTCTTCTCTATTTCTGTTTCATTTGCAGTAGTTTTGGAATCATTGCACCACCTTTTCTTTTTTCATTTCTTTTTATTTTTCATCTTTTGTCTTTCTCTCTCTACTATGTATTTATCTATGTAATGAATAACTGCATATATTGTTGTTTAATATGTGACATGAAAAACACCAACCTTTGTTATGTATATTTGTTTAGGCTATACCCTACACAATATATCCCACTACCCTGCTGCTGTCACCGGGGTGTGTACGTCATCATTACAGCGTCATACGCCGGGCGTCATGACGTGCACAGTGAAGCGTTTGCCACATGCTGATGGCGTCATCCATTTCTAAAATCCCGAGCCCCACCCGATCCGAGCCAGATCCGAGTCAGGTTCGAGATTTTCCGCTTGCCTCGGATGTGAAATCGAGGCAAAACGTAATCATCCCGCTGTCGGATCTTGCAGGTTTTGGATTCTATAAAAGATCCTCGCGTCCGCGCCATTTTTCACTCTGGTGAGAGATGTGCTGCTGTTGTCCATAGGAGCTGTGTCCACTCAACAGTCCATAGGGGCTGGCTAGGCTGTATTGTGCTGCTGTTGTCCAAAGGGGCTGTGGGCCTAATTCAGACCCGCTCGTGAGCGCTGTGCGCTTGCAAGCGGGTCAATGTTGGCCCAGTGCGCATGCGCACAATGGACTCGGCTCCGTCGTGCGCATGCGCGAGACCCGGTCTCGCTACAAAGGGGGCGTGCTGTCGATGGTGAGTGACAGCACGCCCCCTTTGGTGGGCGTGCCGGGGGCATGGCTGGCCAGACAGAGGCGCTCCCATGGGAACGCTTACCGTCTGGGGCCGGCCCCACTAACATCACAAGTGATGTCAGTGGGAGTGCTTTCGGCTCTGATAGAGCCAAAAGCACTCCAGGGCTTGCGGCAATTAGACCCTACCACAAGGGTCTCATCGCAAGCCCGATGGTCGTGATGGTCTTGACCATCGCGACCATCTTCCTGGTTGCTCGCTATAGCTGTGGGTGGTCACCCACAGCTATACGAGCGGCCAGGAGGCCGCTCTAAAATTAGGAAAGACGGCCCTGATTCAGAGCGAGCGCTCTGTCAGAGCGTCCGGCTCTGAATCAGGGCCTGTGTCCACTCCAAAGTCCATAGGGGTTGGCTGGGCTGTGTTGTGCAGTTCTGTTGTCCATAGAGGCTGTGTCCACTCCAAAGTCCATAGGGGCTGGCTGGGCTGTGTTGTGCAGTGTTCCATAAAGGCTGTAGTCCTAAAGGGGTGCTGTAGTGTTGTCCAGGGGGTGCATCAACAAAGTAGCAGCGCCAAGCGTGTGCCTGTGTCATAAGTCAAGGGCCAGCTGGCTCGTCTGTTGAAGGGTTGTGTAACCCCCAAAGTGCTGGAAAAAAAATAGTTTTTTTTCTGTATTTGTGACTTGTGTGCAGTGGGCCTGATTCAGACCCGCTCGCAAGCGCTTGAGTGCTCGCAAGCAGGTCGATGGTGGGCTTTGCGCATGTGCAGCGGCTGCACTGAAATTCTCTCGCTCAGTGGCTCACTACAAAAGGGGCGGCTGTTGATGTTGATCGACAGCTTGCCCCATCTTGTAGGCATGGCAGGGGGGTGGCTTCACAAACGGAGGCATTCTCAAGCGAACGCCTGCCGTTTGTGGGCGACCCACTGACATCACCAGTGATGTCAGTGGGAGAGCTTCCGGCTCTATTAGAGCCGGAAGCTCTCTGGGGCTTGCGGCAGTCTTGTCGTAAGCCCCAATGGTAGCAATGGTCTTGACCATCGACCACCATCCTGGCCACTCACAATAGCTGTGGGTGGTCACCCACAGCTAAGCGAGCTGCCAGGAGGCTGCACCAAAAAAAAAAGCCCTGATTCAGAGCGAGCGCTCTTTCAGAGAGTCCAGCTTTGAATCAGGCCCTGTGGACCTGATTCAGACCCGGTCACAAGCGCTGAGCGCTCGCAACTGGGTCAATGGTGGCCCAGAGCGCATGCACACAACGGTGCCGGCTCCGTCGTGCACATGCGCGAGACCCGGATAGCAACGGGCAAACCGTCGCTCCGGGTCTCTCACCAAAGGGGGTGTGCTGTCGATGTTGAGTGACAGCATGCGGGCTGGGGGGGTGGCTGCCCAAACGAACGCCTGCCCATGTGAATGCCTACCATTTGGGGCCGGCCCCACTGACATCACAAATGATGTCAGTGGAGAGATTCTGGCTCTGTTAAAGCCGAAATCTCTCTGGGGCTTGCGGCAACGATACCCTACCACAAGGGTCTCGTCGCAAGCCTGATGGTCGTGATGGTCTTGACCATCGTGACCATCTTCCTGGCCGCTCGCTATAGCTGTGGCTGGTCGCCCACAGCTATGCGAGCGGCCAGGAGGCTGTTCTAAAAAAAAAAAGACCGGCCTTGATTCAGAGCGAGCTCTCGGTCAGAGCGTCTGGCTCTGAATCAGGCCCTGTGTCCCATAAAGGCTGTAGTCCTAAAGAGGTGCTGTAGTGTTGTCCAGGGGGTGCTCTGTCCATCAGGGGTGCTCCCCCCAAGTGCAGAAAAAAATTCTTTTTTTTCTGTTTGTCTGCACTGTTCCGCACATGCATCAGCAAAGTAGCAGCGCCAAGCATGCGCCTGTGTCATAAGTCAAGGGCCGGCTGGCTCGTCTGTTGTAGAGTGGTGTAACCCCCAAAGTGCCGGAAAAATATATATATTTTTTTTTTCTGTGTTTGTGACTTGCGTGCGCTGTAGCCGCACGTGCATCAACAAAGTAGCAGCACCAAGCGTGCACCTGTGTCATAAGTCAAGGGCCGGCTGGTCTGTTGAAGGGCGGTGTAACCCCCAAAGTGCCCCAAAAAATAAAAAAAAATAAAAAGTGTTTATTTTTCTGTGTATGTGTGCGCGTTAGCTGCACATGCATCAACAAAGGATGAGGATGACACCTTGCCTCTGTAGAGGAAGTTTGCGCTGGGACAGATTAACTGCCAGCTTGTTTTGTGGGGGCCCAAACGAACCAATCATTTTAGCCAGAGTCGTGTGGCAGACCCTGGCGCTGAAATGATTGGTTTGTTAAAGTGTACATGTCCTGTTTATTCAACATAATCCCAAGGACAATTCCATCTTGCACCTCTTTTTTTTTCTTTGCAGTATGTACTCTTTGGGGCCTAGTTTTTCAAACTGACATCCTGACTGCCACTGCAGTGTCACTCCTAGATGGGCCACGTGTTTGTGCCTCCCACTTGTGTCGCTTAGCATAGTCATCCAGCTACATTGGTGCAACCTTTTGGTCTAAAAACAATATTGTGAGGTGTGAGGTGTTCAGAATAGACTGGAAATGAGTGGAAATGAATGTTATTGAGGTTAATAATACCGTAGGAACAAAAAAAAACAAATTCTGTGATTTTAGCTGTTTTTATGCTTTTTTCCAAAAAGATACAGATCCAAAACACAAAACCCAGAACTAGAGACAAGCGGGTTCGGATATCAGAGAGATTAACCCACCCAAATTTCGGGGATCCTGGGCGATCCAAGCGATCCCCAGCTGCTGACACTCCACTGCTGCTCCGCGTACTAAGGACACCGTCAGCGACCCCCACACTGCCAACACTCCCACACTGAGGACACCACCAGCACCCCTGCACTGTCGACACTGTCAGCACACATGCACTGAAGACACCGCTGGCACCCCCACTCTGCCGACACAGCCAGTAAACCTGCACTAAAAACACCGCTGGCACCCCCGTACTGCCATTCCATGTACTGAGGACACCGCCAGCAACCCCCGCACTGCAGACACAGCCAGCAACCCTGCACTAAAGACACCACTGGCACCCCCACACTGCCGACATCACTGGTACACTTCACTGAGGACACTGCCAGCACCGCAGCACTGCCATTCCATGTACTGAGGACACTGTCAGCAACCCCGCTCTGCTGACACTTCTGTCACAGTAAGTTCACTATTGGTGTATCCAACACACACTGTATAACATACTGTATCCGTGTTGGAAATAAGAAGCTGAACTGCCACATGTTAGTGCCGCCCACTGTGTCACTTAGCTTAGTCAGCCAGCTAGCTGGATGCAACCTTTTGGCCTTAACTAGATGAAGCAAATAATACTGTGAGGTGGTCAAAATTGATTGGAAATTACTGGAAATAAATGTTATTGAGGTTAAATATACTGTAGGAACAAAAACAGGCCCATTTTATATGATTTTAACTGTTTTTATAGGTTTTTAAAAAAAAAAATCCAGATCCAAAACCAAAACACGAAAACAAAACACCAAGGAAAAAAATCCAAAACCAGATTCAGATTCAAAACCAGAGGAGATCCAGATCCAAAACCAAAACACGAGGGTCGGCACACATCTCTACCCAAAACCCAAAACACGGAAGGGTGGTTTTGGCAAACCAATCCAGATAAAAAAAGAAGAAAGATCCAGATCCAAAACCAAAACACAAAACACGAAAAGTGGCCAGTGCACACCCTTAGTATGTACACTATGCTTTCTCTATGTTCTTGATAAAAGTCTTCACCAACTGAAAAGTCAAACAAGCACACTGCTGTGTTATGAGTCTTCTAGGTTTCAAGTCCTGTGAGTGCCGCTGTTTTTCTCCCTTATATATATATATAGAATTATATATATATATATATATATACATATTACGTTTTTGTTCTGCTTACAGATGCCACACAACTGTTTTAGATTAATGGCGCAATTGAGTGACTCCTGATTCAAGGTGAACATGTTGGATCATGTCGCAATGAATATATAACTTCATTTGATTTAATTGGTTTCAAATGGTGGAGTTAAGCGGCGCCACGGGCTTGATTCAGAGTCACATGATTTTGCAAATAAATGTGAATATTCACCTATATTTTTCATAGCCACAGCTATGCGACTCCACTGTCCTCACCCATGCCATTGTGCAAGTAACCGTCATCACTATAAGTGCAGACTTGGGCCAGCACAGTCCTAGATCTGTCTGCAATCAGCCTGAAATGCTGTCTACATGCCCACTACATCCCGAGGGGCATATTAAATGAGGAGGGGGCCTGTATGCAGTCTCTGTCCTTGTGTCACGACCAGAGTTGTTGTACCTGATGATTACCGGTCTCTGCCTTTGTGGGTGATTTGGCACGGTCGTACCGGTTGGGGTGCTGGTGTCTGGAGGTTGGTGCAAGGTGCGCGTGGTTGTTCCAAGGGTACAGACCATCTGGTGACAGGTGAGACTGGCAGCGCTGCCGTGCTGGGGACTGTTGGGTGCTGCCATCTTGGTTTTGGGCATGTGACCTGAATGGGCCAATCAGGTTGGAGCTTCTGGCATGTGACTCTCATCAGCCTATCATGTACTTTCCCATGGTTCTTAAGGGTATTCAGCACACCCTCTAGTTGCCAGTGCAATGTGTACACAGCGCAAGCTGTGTGAGAGTTCTCTGTGCTCCTTAGCTCAGTGTGATTATTGCAGTCGCAGCAGTGCTCCATTTCCTGCTCTGTCAACCTCAGGCTGTTCCCGGATACCCGCATCTACCCTGCTATACCCGGTACTCACCCCATGGTAGTGACTCCCCCAGCTCTCTGGACTCAGAGCCCACTCCAGTACTTCAGATCTCTGTTCCTCAGTCTCACCTCCATTGGACTTTATTTCTCTGCCAGACACCTGTTTTCAGCCTCATTATTGGACTTGTTTTTCTGCCAGACATTTGTTTTCAGCCTCACATCATTTGGACTTATTTATTATCTGCCAGTTTATATGTCTATTACCATTTCATGAATTATAATACTCCTATTAAACCTGCTGCATTTCAATACTGCAAATCCATTCCAGTTTCTTCTCATGCATCCACCCCGGGTTCAAAAAATAATCCAGACCTGACACCTTGCTTAAGCTTTAAGCTAAATCAATTGGATTTTTCATAGCAGAATGTTTTGTCAGCAAACCATATAAATTACTGGCTTTAAGTATTCATCTTAATGCCGATGTGTGTGTAAAGGGAAACAAAGTGTCTGATGCTTTCTTTGTATGAACAAACTAACACTTTTCTCTTTCCGGGCCCCTGCTTTCTAGCCAGTGGTGCAAGCAAGTAGACTTTGGCGCTAAGCCAGAGTCTACTGCGCATGCGCTGGCCTCCAGAAAAATGGAGCATTGCCCATATTCACAGCAATTTTTCTACTGTCCATGCGCAGATTTCCTGGTGATTAGAGCTGTCACCAAGGGACTATGCCATGGAGAGTATTAAAGAACATGGGTGCACACCTTGCACCCTTATAGATACACCACTGGACATGCCTATAGCACACTTATTCCATATGTGAATGCAACTTTGCCACCCAGTTACACTCACTCAGGTACAAGCTGAGTTGGGGCTGAGATTTGTGTGCCCATAGTAGCTCAGAGTTGCAGACTCCAATGCATGTGTAGATGCTAAAAATAATGTGTTCTCTCTGCAAAGTGTACTTGATTGCAATTTGAGTACACAGGAAATCACCCCATAATTAATTCATTTGTTTTTATTCTATGCTTTGCCACAGTTATGTGGGGGGCGGGTCTTGGACTGCACATTCTATTTCTAAACATAATAAAAGGTACTACCATGCTGAGACTTGTAGTGCCAAACACAGAAAAAGGGAAATGCGGATGCACACTCTAAGCACTAAGAATTCTGATAATCAGAACAATTATAATAAAATTTTATTTAACATGGAGTACAAATGAGTTTCTTAGCACATGTTTGGCCAAAAATGCAAGTCCACTTACCATGTCATGGTGACCTCATAAGGTGGATCCCTAACATTCCTAAGGTTCAAGTCCAGAACATGGGACCACCCAGACCAATACAACCAAACTGCCACAGAAAACCACCAGAGAGTGATACGTAGCAGTTTAAGTTTAGAATAGTCCATGCAACATACCAGGACCACCCATGTAACTTTTAACCTAAGTAAAAATAACTATACAGATTTCCCCTGTGTAGTAGCCACATGATATATAGTATGTTCACATTAATCTCTATTGTTTAAGCTATACAATGAGTGTACTGTTCTGGGATGTGTGCTTGATTAGATACCACATACATACATACATACATACCATACATCATAGGTGCCTGCTAATCACCCCATCCCATAGTTCTAAGATTTTGGGAACTCCTAGCTCTGGCAGAAATATTATTTTTTAGTCAAAAACAGAAAACATATGGTAAGGCCTTTGGTCTCTGCCTATGTTCAGGCACACCTGGTGAGCAAACTGATGTTTGCTCACCAGATGTGACTGCTTTTCTTGGTGCCATCTACACATCTTTAAGTAATTTATATGCAGACATAGGACCTGATTCAGAACTGCTCGCAAGCAGCCCGATGGTATGTGATGGCGCATGCACATGCTTCATTCTGCACGTGCGTGAAGTACTCTGTGTGATTGCAAACTGCTTGCTCACCCAGCAAAGACTGCCCAGTGAAATGAGTGACAGGAGAGTCCATTTGTGGGTGGTAACAGGGGCAGGACACTAATAACGGGGGAGTGGAGGTGCAAACACAGGCGTATTGCACACCGTTACGCCAGGTGTTTTAATACAATTTTTAAACATTAATAATTTTGAGTTTTAAAATGTATTTGTTAGTTTTAGAAGGTTTTTTTATTTTTTATATTCTATTAACCATTTGATAAACTCTTTTTATTAATATCATATGTTTATTTATGGGTCTTATTTGATAAATTCTTTATATCATATGTTTATCTGTGGGTCTCATTGTAAAGTTGTGTCTCAACATAATTATTATTTTATATTAATTATGATATTTCTTTCTACATATGTCTACAAATTGATCTGATAGTTCCGTGTCAATGTTTACATGGTCGCCATGGTAACACGGTGAACAGTTTTGTAATCCCGTCTAAGAGAATTGATGGTGTAACCGCTCTCTTCCTTGGACTCTATATCCCAGCATCCTCTACAATCCAAACTTCCGGTTTCCAGTAGCGATTCGTCACTTATGGTACGGAGAAATATGCTGAAGTTGGAGATGCAACATCATTTGACGGAATGGGAGATTTATGATTGCCTTACTAAGTTGGATGGTGATTGTTTGGGACTTTCAATTTAATTACAACAATTGCGGATCATGTGTGTGCATCACATTGATCCTGCTGAACATCTGGATTACATTTCCCACAATGCAATTACCGGAAGTCCGGTCTCCTTCTAATAGAGTAAAATGATGTTTTATTAGCTATATGGTAATCTTGGCTTATTTATAGGATGTATATGTAGTTAGAACATATTTATTTCAACAGCTTGATGCAGTTTGATAGGTAGTAGGACTTTATGAGTATTCTTTACACACCTATTACTAATTAATCATTATGTTAATGGTGACTACTTCCTGTGAATATCTGATAGATGTACTCTCACATAAATACCGAGCTCCTCACACCAGCTGGATGTCTTGAAAAAGGTCTTAATGACCGAAACGCGTTGACAATTGCCAAAAGGTGTGAGTAGCTCAATATTTGGAGTCTTTTTTTCTGTTTTTTATTACTGGATTGCTTGAACTATTTTATATATGTTTTTTTTGTTTTTATGTTAGTTTTTTAACTGTGTTGTTTATGCATCAAGTTTTGATGCTATTGCCTGTCCCTTTTTGAATTTTTCCTTTTGTCATTAAAAAACGTTTTTGGATTTGAAATTTTGCTGCTTACTACACTATATTATGGAGTCATATTACCAAGAATCTACATTGAAGGTTTGAACTCTGTTGGAAAAGATACCTTGATAGGAGTTCCATCGTCTTGCTTCATGTGAGTTGGGGTATGAATCCATTTTTTCCAGATAAAGAAACCTTTATATGCTTTAACATCTGCAACATAGTGTGAGTTGGGGTACGCTAACTAGCATTTCAACTAACTAGGAAAATCTGTATAGATTCAACCAAGGTGTGATGGTCAGAAGGATAAAAGATACCTTTGTATACTTTCATTTATAAGAACATGATGTGAGTTGGGTACGCTAACCCTATAAAGATACTTTCATTACATGTACCCGCCACATATGATGTGAGTGGGGTACACAATGACATTCCATGTTTTATGACAATATTCTCTTTGGTGGTCTCAGAAATTACTACACATTGTTTTTTTTCATTTCTTTAATGTCTCCCTTCATGACACAATCAAGCAATTTGTGAAATCAAGGACCATATTGAGAAGAAAAGAGTCTCCAGTTGATTCCATCTGCTATAAGAAAAAATGTTCTGCAGTTAAGGGACGTATTACTGTCATATGTTTATTTAGCGCCATATTCTTGTCTATTACAATTCTCTATTCTATGCAAACACAGGCGTGTCTGAGTGTTTCAACGCTGTTTCTAAGGCGTGCATAATTAACGGGCAGCATCATTGTAGACGTCACCAGCCTTTTTTACAGTGAAATCCTCGCAGTGCTTGCTGTAGCCCCAGGTCTACCACAAGCACTGCATGTGCAGCCGATGGTTTCTTCCTCTGCCGATGTATGCAGTCAATTAATAGAGTAGCAGGTGTTACTCATTGCATTGTATAATAGCAAAGTGGATGCGTAAATTAGCATTTTTTTTCTCTTTGTGTTTGTTATTTGGGTATTATGAAAGATACAAATCCCAAAAAACTTTTATTTCACAAACTATAGTCCATATATTTTTAAACTTCACAAATACATGTTTTTTTGCTTTTTGTTGTTTTTAAAGTGATAGTGTTTTTTTGTTGTGGAACGCACATCCCAGCATGCCAATACATGCCTTTTTAGCAATACTGTTGCAGGCCAGGGCCGGATTTGTTGTACCATAGTAGTTTTTTTTTTTAAAATGTTGGAAGAAGGTACAAAAAACATTCTTTCATTGAAATTAAAATATTTAATTTTTTTGGATTTTTTTAATTCAAAATCCATAATAGTAACAATTAACATTTTGATAAATGCATCATTGAATTTTTATTTTTTTTAAATAACAAAATAAAAATTAAATTCATTAAAAATACATGATTTTTGGGATGAATTTGGTTTAGGATTACCATCATAAAATGAAGATGTGGACACACTTGCAGATGTGGGTGAGGAAAGTGTGCCTGTGCCACCACCAGATGTGCCTCCTCCACCTTCTACAAACGCATTACCTCAAAATGTGGCAGGCCCATCACATGGAATGATACAATATCAAGATATTCCTTGTGGGCCTTCCAGGGGCACTAACCAGATTACAATTTTGTACATGGGTGAAATTAATTCAAGTTCATCAATCAGATTTTTTTTTCTTTGCAGCCAACTCTGGAAAGCTGAATTTACGTATCCAGGGGGACCGTCGCGGACCCTGCTGTGAGCTCGGTCCAGCCACAGCAGGGCACTGGTCCCCCTCACCTTCTATTGGGCCAGTCAGATGTTCTTTCATCTCCTGACATCTTGGCTTATGGACCTTAGAAAGGAGTTTTGCTCCAACATGCTGGCCTGGAAAGCCTCCATGGGTGCTGTTTGCCTTAACACTGCCATCCTAAGCCCATCCAGGACTTGGGTAAGGGTGGCAGTGGAGGATGGGGTAGGCACAATTGATGGAGGTTGTGCATTCACCCCCTCCATCTGAAGGCTGTCACTTCCTATACAATGAAAAAATTACATTTATTTTTTTAAACAAAAACAAAAATAGACCGATAGAGAGACATATGTATGCAAATAATTACCAGACAGCATGTGGGTCATCTTGTGGAGAGCCCTGATGGTCGATTTTGCCTCCACCACTAACCTCCAATCTAAGGCCCCCAAAAGTAGATGTTGCCTTTTGGTCAAAGCCAAGATGTCAGGGAGGGGACCTCCTGGCCCATTAAAGTGTTTTCTCCGTAAATTCAGATTTGTTTTTAGTCATCTGCAAAGGTCACCCCACATTTTGAAAAATTTTGCATCTTTCATTTTGGATGAAAAATATCTTGTTATGAGTGATATAGATATATTGACCATTTGGCTTACAATTTATTAATTTGTTAATTTTTGGTTTGGTAAACAAGAGTAAAAAAAAACATTTTGTTGACAGTATCCCAAATAAAATAAAAATGTATAAAAAAGTTACTTCTTTCAAAGAAAAGATGCCTCCAATTGAGTGGAGTTCTTCCCGATTGATGAGCTTTGCAGATTTCACCCAGGTTTTTTTCCTTAAACAAAAGGGAATCTTATGTCCAAAAGTGAATTTGGTTAGTGCCACCTGGATGAGGGTATCCGTTACCCGACAAGGTTTATCTTGACCTTGTATTGTTCCATCTAATAGGCCAGACACATTTGGAGGTGATGTGTTTGTAGTTTCTGTAGGAGGATCAACTGGTGTGGCCTCAGGCACACTTTTCTCTGCCACATCTGGAAGTGTGTCCAAAACTTAAATTTCTGATGCTATTCCCAAACCAAATTCGTCCAGAAACTCATGTATATCAATCATGCAGTCCTCTACACTGGCCTCCTCAGAATCCATGACTTCAAATTTTAACAGGTCTGGCATTGCTATTTATAGCAAAATGCATATGCGTCTGCTACTGTGCGCCACTCCCACGCAGTGCACAATGCAATGCCAAAGCAGCCATCATACCCTTTAAAAGTGCACCTCACAATTCCAAACACTTTCACAAGGAGCTGCGTAGTGTTGGGAGTGTACTACTGGCCGCACAGGCATATCCTAGCTGTGGAATGAGGTGCGTCACATGATGTATGATAGGTGTTGTGTTGTCATAGATGTATTAAATTAACAAGTGTCCTGTGTTTAGCCTCCATTTTTGAATGGCCAACCAATCAGACTGCACCCTAGTTGATATAAAGTTTGCACACTGTAATATTTGTCATTGCCATCATGAGATACTCCAGTTTTAGTAGGCGGGAGCTCTGCATCCTTACAGATTTAATGGACCAGTGCCTGGGGCCCGTGGGCCTGCATGTGCCCAATCGCCTAAAAATGCAGGCATACACGGAGGTGAGGAGGAGGCTCCGCCGCAAGGGTTTTTCGGTGCACTGTAGTGCAATCAGAGAGGAGGTGGTCGGATCTCCGGAGGTGGACCCCGGCCCTCCTAGATCAGTTGCGGGTAGATAACCGCCAAAGTATAAAAAAGTAAAAGGGTCACAGTGCCCCTTGTCAATGAATGGTAAATGCAGGTATGTGTGTGTTCCTAAATGCACATCAGGATATTAACCGTGAAGTTACATGCAATCATACAAATGTTATGTCCAGGAAAAACCAATTGTGTTATATAAAAAGATATGCTGGTAGAGGGGTGATCCGTTGTACCTCCTCAGATGTGGGGTGTATAGGCAGGGGGTAGAGTAGAAACGCAGGGTGTAACAAGTGTGTGTCTGGCGGGGCGGCGTCCCATATCCCCCAGGTGCACAACTTACCCTCCGGGTGAGCGGTGTCTTCTTCTTGGTTGTTCTTCTTTCCCGGTCCTATGCTCCACTGGTGCTGTCAGTGTGCGTGCATACACACGCTGACTGGGAAGCGATGTCCTCACCGCTACTCTGCGAGACTTCCGGGTCTAGAACTCTCGCATGATCATTCTAGTCTTGGGCTCAGCAGATAACAACGCGGTGGCTCTACTCGGCGCCATGAGGAGACTTAGGAGTGGGGTCAAAGGTGTGATTCAGTCTTGAAGTACTGGGCATATGTCCTCCCAACGCGTATCGGCTATACATCCTTCCTCAGTGGTTAAATTACACTGTCTTCTGTATGGGTATATATACCTGTCGCTGCCATCTTTGTTAAGGTATCCAGCAGTTATATGATGCCAGTGGCCATCTTGACTGTGGGCATATGGGATGCTCCAAATATAATCATGGGGTGTTTGTTGTATAGACGTCCGTAGCACGTTTACAAACTTAAAACATACTTTGATCATATATAGAGTAGATGTAACAACATTCACCTCTTATTAGAATTATTAATCATAGTGTCAAAACAATGCATTTGTCACAGAAGAGGGTGGGTGTGGGTATAGTAGTATAATGCATTGTTACAGATGAGACTTCAAAGTTTTCATACACCTTGCCTCTTGTTGGATTCATTATCTATATGTTAGACCAATGCATGAATCAATAGAAAGAGAGTAGGTGTGGATATAGTGACACTATTGCATTATCACAGACTTAACTTCATTGTCTGCATTCAGACCCTGTGGTATAAATGTTTTGAGTGTATAGATCCATTTGAACTCCTCTCTGTTCAATGTGTCCTCAAAATCTCCTCCTCTCCAATTCTTATCAATACAGACTATTCCCATAAATCTCATCCCTTTGTGGTCCTGTCTGTGTATTTCTTTAAAATGTGAGGATAGAGAATGTGTCTCTAATCCTTTTCTAATTTACATCGATGATCTGAAATACGTGTCCCTAAATTACGTTTTGTCCATCCAATATACTGGAGCCCACAGGGGTACTCGATCAAATATATGACCCCTGTACTGTTGCAGCTGACATGTTGCTGTACAGTATATACCCTATTGGTGGTATTGGACCTAAATTTTTTAATTCTTTTCATACTGATATTCCCTTCTTTATAGCTCTTACACATTCCACAGGGGTAGAATCCTTTCCTAATACCTGTATTCTCTAAAGTCATTTGTCTTGCAGGTTGGATCTTGATATGATTTCTGACCAATTTCTGTCTAAGGTCAGGAGCTTTTCTGTATATAATATGTGGTCTGGCTGGTAGTATTTCTGATAAAATGTCATCTTCTTTCAGGAGATGCCAGTGTCTATTTAAGATTTTTCTAAGTTGTTGAGTGTCTTGACTGAACCTGGTGATGAATGCAGTCTTGAAGTCATTGTTAATCTCGGTATCTTTATCCTTATATGATAGTACCGTATGTCTATCTGTCTTCATAATTTTCTGGTATGCTCCCTCCACTAATTGTGCGTCGTATTGTTTGGCAAGGAATTGTTCTTTCAAATTCTGACTCTGTATTGTAAAATCATGTATTTGGGTGCAATTATGTCTTATTCTTGTAAATTGACTAAACTGGATGCCCCTAAGCCAATTGTGATGGTGTCCGCTACTTGACAGAATATAACTTTTCACATCTACCGGTTTAGTATATGTTTTAGTCTGGAGTTGATGGTTTTCTGTGTATATAGTAATGTCCAAAAAATGAACGCTCTCATGGCTGTAATTCGTGGTAAATATTAAATTAAGATTATTGTTATTGATGTGACTCAAAAAATCTGTCAGTGAATCCTCATCACCCTCCCAGATGAAGAACACATCATCTATGTAGCGACGCCATAGGACTAGATTCGTGCCGAATTCATGCCCAGACCAGATGTAATTGTCTTTCCAAAAACTCATTAAGAGGTTCACATAACTCAGTGCGAATCTAATTCCCATGGCGGTCCCGGTTCTCTGACAATAATACTCCCCCCCCGAACCAAAAGTAATTGTGGTGGAGAATGTAATCTATTGAGTCGATTATGAATTGTGTCTGCTCTGTTTGTAAAGTGCAATCTTGTGTGAGGTAGTGCTTGGTAGCTTCCAATCCTTTGTCATGGTTTATGACTGTGTACAGTGACGTGACATCGCTTGTATACAACCACAGACCATCTCTCCATTCTACATGTTGTAGGGTGTTGAGTATATCGGTGGTGTCTCTTATAAAAGATTTTTGTTTTTTCACATATGGTTGTAAGTAGGTATCAATGTATTGTGATAAATTTGCAGATATGGAACCAATCCCGGAAATTATGGGTCGTCCCGGCGGTGATCTATGTTTTTGTGGACTTTGGGTAAATAATAGAAGACTGGTATTATGGGGTGTATAGTGTTCAGATAATCGTGTTCTTTCTTAGTCAAAATCCCTATGTCGTGGCCTCCCTTGAGTAAATCCCTCAGGGTTTATTGAAATTGTACTGTGGGGTCCTTGTCTAATACTTCATATGTAACATTATCGCTGAGAATTTTGTGGACCTCTTTGTTGTAGATTGAGGTGTTCAATATTACTATACTTCCGCCTTTATAGGCAGGTTTGATGACGAGATTATTGTTCCCACTTAATTCTTGTAGTGCTTCTCTTTCTGCCTTTGTAATGTTCATTGTTTTCCCTTTGTGGTCAGTTTGTATACGGTCAATGTCTTTAGTGACTAGAGATTCGAAGCTATTGATAAAGTGGCCTTTCAGATATTCAGGATAGAACTTAGATTTTGGTCTAAGGTCTGTATGTTTGAAGATATCTTGTTGTTTGTTCTGTGTATACTTGTTATTGACATGATATTTAGCTAATGTGAGTTTTCTTGTAAATTTTTGTAAATCAAGATATGTCTGAAATTTATTTAATTTTATGTAGGGGCAAATTTTAATCCCTTGTTCAGTAGCATTTTCTGGGTCCAAGTCAGATCCGTATTACTCAAGTTTATGATTCCACTATCGGTGGGGTCATGTTGGATCGTATTAGTGGTTTTTTTCCTGGTGTTTGTACCTCCTCTGCATCCCCTTCTAGTGTGTCTAGCTTTCTTTTCTGGCTTCTATCTTTGCTGGTGTGGGGGACTCAGTTCCGTTTCTTGATCTAAAAAAATATACCCCCATGTTGTCTCCTTGTTTGTGTCACTATGTTGTTCTAATGGAATAATGTGAAATCCTAATTCTAATGAGTGCCTAGCTAAAGTGTCATACTCGTCACTATCATCCAGACTGTATGTGGAAAAAAATGTGTCAATGGTGGACTCTAGGTCTATTTTAGGCACCATTTCCGTCTGTTCAATGGCTGTTGTAGTTACTTCTTTGACTGTTACTTTTTGTTGATGTAGCTTGGTCATATATTGCTGATATGCTAGCTGGAGTTTTTTATATATCGGTGTACTAGGGAGGTTGTCTCTCCTGTCGGTCACCAGTTTATTAGACTCCTTGGTCTTCTTATGAGATTTTGTTCCATGTTTCTTCCCCTTAGTAATGTTCTTGTTCTTACTGAGTTTGTCTCTAATTATTTTTGATTTTTTTGGTAGCTATGATGATCCCTTCATTCTTTTTAAGTCTATTCTGGGCAATGATCTCTAAGGCTTGGAATTCCTTATCTTCCCTGTATGGTTCTAAAGACGAATTGAGTGTTCCTATGTCTAATTCTATAGTGGCTAGATCAGACATATGTGTGTCCACTATTAATGTGATCAGTTGCATAGAGCATTCTTTCAATATTGTGTTCCATTTTTGCATGAATGGAATGTTTTCTCTATTGTGGGTAGGTGATTTCTTGATTCTAAGCCCTTTAGGAATTAGTCCATTGGTTTTATACCAGTTCAGGGTTTGAATGTCCCACAATATTCTGGACTCTTTGTTGACTAATTTCTCTAATTTAAGAAAATTGTTTAAGAAAGCCTGTCCATTTTCTTGTAATGTAGATGATGCTAGCAGATCTGAAAAGAATATTTCAGCTGTGGCCGTTCTTTGTTGTCTGATAGAATCTATAAACCCCATATATATAAAGCTGCGGATCTCCAGGGTATAAACCGATAAATGGTGTAATTAGTAAAGGGGAGATGTGAGACCTGCGCTATAATATATATGCAGCTGTGTGTGGTCAATGCTTGCTGCGGACCTTGTTTGGAAATACCTAACCCAAAAGAATTGAAGTACATAAATATAGTATAAGGTTGGCGCTACATATGCACTGTAGATAGTATATAAAAATGGTTCCTAATTTATTAGTAGAGAAAAGTAAAAGGGTCACAGTGCCCCTTGTCAATGAATGGTAAATGCAGGTATATATGAGTTCCTAAATGAATCCTACAAGAGACAAGGTGTATGAACACTTTGAAGTCTCATCTGTAACAATGCATTATGCTACTATACCCACACCCACCCTCTTCTGTGACAAATGCATTGTTTTGACACTATGATTAATAATTCTAATAAGAGGTGAATGTTGTTACATCTACTCTATATATGATCAAAGTATGTGTTAAGTTTGTAAACGTGCTACGGGTATTCCCAAACAAGGTCCGCAGCAAGCATTGACCACACACAGCTGCATATATATTATAGCACATGTCTCACATCTCCCCTCTACTAACCAAAGTATGTAATGCATTGTATATGCCTTGTGTGGTGTATGCTTTGTGTTGTGTATGCCTTTCTGCGTGTGTGTGTGTGTGTGTGTGTGTGTGTGTGTGTGTGTGTGTGTGTGTGTGTGTGTGTGTGTGTGTGTGTATTTGTTTGTGTTATATTTACTGATTTTGATGGACTGTTTGTTTGTTTCATTTTAAGGTCTGCATCCATTTTTTTTTTTGTTAAATGGCTGCCAACAAGTTTAAAGTCCTAATTTCAATAATATGTTTGAAAAATTAGCACAACTGTTGTATTATTATTATTATTATTATCCTTTATTTACATGGCGCCACAAGTGTTCCGCAGCGCCTTACATAGTACATAGAACTAATAGGTGAACAAGAAACAAGTAACTTACAGTACATTACAGTGCAGGACAAGGACACAACTTATATACATTGCTGAAATAGTGATTAAAGCACTCACAATAAGCTGCTGGGAGTTGGCAGTCACGTGTTAGGTGCCCTATGGGGAGTAGAGAGTAGAAGAAAATGTAAAGAGAAGCACATGAGGGAAGAGGTCCCTGCTCGTAAGAACTTACATTCTAAGGGGAGGGGCAGACAGACAGGCGTGACACAGAAGGGGAAGATAGGAAGGAAAGAGCATGAGGTGGGTTAGGATGAGTGCTGGAAAGCCTTGATGAAGTAGTGGGTCTTGAGAGCCCGTTTGAAGATTTGTAGAGAGGTGGAGAGTCTGATGGGGAGAGGGAGAGCATTCCAAAGGTAGGGAGCAGCACGGGCAAAATCTCGGATGCGGGAGTGGGAGGAAGTAATCAGTTGGCAAGAGAGGCGGCATGCATTAGTTGAGCGAAGTGGGCGGGCGGGAGTGTGAAGGGAGAGAAGGTCAGAAATGTATGCGGGAGAGGATTTGGTGAGGGCTTTGTAGGCGAATGTAAGAACCTTAAATTGGCATCTGAAGGGGAAGGGGAGCCAGTGTAGGGCTTGAAGGAGAGGGGAAGCAGATGTAGAACGTCTGGAGAGGAAGATGAGCCGAGCAGCAGCATTGAGAACAGATTGTAGTGGAGAGAGGTGAGAGACTGGGAGGCCAGCTACGAGAAGGTTACAGTAGTCCAATCTGGATATGACCAGTGAGTGGATGAGGGTTTTAGTGGCATCCTGGGTGAGGAAGGGTCTAATCCTGGAGATATTTTTTAGGTGAAAACGGCAGGACTGCGAGAGGTGCTGAATGTGCGGTTTATAGGAGAGGGAGGAGTCTAGGATAACTCGAAGACACCGCACTTTGGGGCTAGAGGAAATAGTTGTGCCATCAATAGATAATGAAATTGTGGAAAGTGATGTAGTGGAAGAGGGTGGGAGATGATCAGCTCAGTCTTAGACATGTTAAGTTTAAGAAAGCGCTGGGACATCCATGAAGAGACAGCAGAGATACAGTTGGAGATACGGGTAAGGAGCTCAGGGGTGGAAAGGTAAATTTGAGTATCATCTGCATACAGATGATATTGGAGGTCAAAGGAGTAAATGAGTTCACCTAAAGAGGATGTATATAGGGAGAAAAGGAGAGGTCCAAGAACAGAACCTTGGGGAACTCCTACTGTTAGTGGAAGTGGAGGGGAAGAGGAGTCATGAGAGGACACAGCAAAGTAACGATCAGAGAGGTAGGAGGAAAGCCAGGAGAGGGCAGTGTCACGTAGACCGAGAGAGTAAAGGATTTGCAGGAGGAGAGGGTGGTCGACAGTGTCAAATGCAGCAGAGAGGTCAAGGAGAATGAGCAGAGAGTAGTGGCCCTTGGATTTGGCAGCAAGGAGGTCGTTGCTGACTTTCGTGAGGGCAGTTTCAGTAGAGTGGAGAGATCAGAAGCCAGATTGAAATGAGTCAAGGAGGGAGTGGGAGGAAAGAAAGGTGGTAAGGCGGTTGTAGACAATACGCTCAAGGAGTTTGGAAGCAAAAGGGAGAAGAGAGATGGGTCGATAGTTGGAAAGTATGTTAGGATCAAGGGTAGGTTTTTTAAGATGGGGGAGACAAGAGCATGTTTGAATGCAGAAGGGACAGTGCCAGATGATAGGGAGAGATTAAGGAGGTGAGCCAGATGGGAACAGGCAGAAGGAGACAGGTGGGAGAGGAGACGGGAAGGGATAGGGTCAAGAGGGGAGGTGGAAGGAGGGGAGGACCGGATGAGGGCCATGACTTCCTCTCCAGAAGCAGGGGAGAAGTATGTCAGAGTTGGTGAGACAGAAGGGGAGGGGTGGTAAGGGCAAGGAGGGGGAGGAGTGCTGAGGTTCTGATGGGATATGATGTCCTCACGTATGGAGTCAATTTTAGATGTAAAGTAGGTGGCAAAGTCGAGGGCAGAGAGTGAGGAGGGAAGGCAAGGAGGGGAAGGACAGAGTAGGGAGTTGAAAGTGGCAAAGAGACGCCGAGGGTTTGAGGACTGGGAGGAGATGAGGTTCTTGAAATATGTTTGTTTGGAGAGAGACAGGGCAGCACTGTAGGAAGAGAGAATAAATTTGAAATGGAGGAAGTCAGCCTTAGAGCGTGACTTTCTCCACTGACGCTCTGCAATTCTTGAACACTTTTGTAGGTATCTGGTGCATTTGGAATGCCAGGGTTGTGGTGTGGATCTGCCAGGGTGAGTAGTTATTGCTGGAGCAACAGAATCAAGAGCAGAAATAAGGGAGGAATTGTACAGGGAAGTAGTTTGTTCAGGACAGGAGAGAGAAATGATAGGGGAGAGAAGAGAGTCCAGCAGGGAGGAAAAAGCAAGTGTCAATAGCCTCAATATTACGCTTAGTAATGGTAGCCTTAGGAGTTAAAGGAGGGGAAGGAGAGAGGGATAGGTTAAAAGAGAGAAGGTGATGGTCAGAGAGGGGGAATGGGCAATTGGAGTAATCAGAAATATCACAACGGTGCGTAAAGACCAGGTCTAGTGAGTGCCCACTCACATGGGAGGGTGAGGAGGTCCATTGGGCGAGACCAAATGAAGAGGTGAGGGTAAGGAGTTTAGCTGCAGAGGATTCTGTGGGAATGTCAATAGGAATATTAAAATCACCTAGGATAATGGAGGGAAGATCTGAGGAGAGAAAGTGAGGGAGCCAGGAAGCGAAGTTGTCAAGGAATTTGGAGGGAGAGCCAGGGGGACGGTAAATGACAGCTACTCTGAGGTTTACTGGTTGGAAGAGGCGTATAGCATGAACCTCAAATGTGGGGAATGTAAGGGATGGTTCAGAGGGTATTAGCTGGTAGGAGTAACTGGTGGATAGAAGGACCCCAATACCACCACCATGGCGACCCCCAGGCCGGGGGGTGTGGGAGAAGGTGAGGCCCCCAGTGGATAGAGCAGCAGGAGAAGTGGTGTCAGAGGGTGAGATCCAAGTTTCAGTGATGGCTAGGAGATTCAGAGAGTTGGAGATAAAAAGGTCATGGGTGGGGACCAGTTTATTACAGACTGACCTGGCATTCCAGAGGGCACAGGATAGAGAGATAGCATTTGTGGGGGAGATGTGAATAAGATTATCCGGGTTGCTGTAACGTGGAGGTAAGCTTAATTTGGGGGACCAATATGAAGCGAGTTTAGTGATGGTGCGGCCACCTGAGCTAGAAAGGAAACCTATAGGAGGTGGGCAGGGAGGGAGATGTGGATGGCAGTGGGGTGAAGTGACAGGGAGAGGAGTGTAGGAGGAGGGTTTGGTGGTGGGGTAGTAGGACAGAGGGGGGTAGAACAGGAAGAAAGTGGAGTAATGGGTGAGGAGTGAAGAATAGGCAGACAGAGGAGGGGGGAGAAGGGGAGGAGGAGGTGGAAGAGATAAGGGGGAAAGGATAAAGGTGGAAGCAGGAGGCAGAATAGAGGATTAGGTAGAGACTGAGTGAAGGAGGGAGTTGACGAAAACCTTGTCATGGTGTTTATAAGTAAACAAGAGGAATGAAATTTGGAAATGTAAATGAGATATGAGTGCAAGAGATTTGTAGGAATGCAAGTGAAAAAAACAGTGATGTATCAAAAAACAGTGTATCAATATGTACGCAGATTAACAAGACTGTTATAGGGAGTATTAAAAGTGGGGTTCTAATGTGTGCAGATTTGGAAAAATATTGCAGATTGTAAGCAGATAGAGGATGTGAGGCTAGGCAAGAGAGCTGAGATAAAGGACAGTGTTTCAAAGTAGATAGATGTAAACTGACATGGGAAAAGTATGATAAGCATTGAATTGTAAGCGAGAATCAGAAGGCCAGCATTATTAATAGCAATAGAAGTGTTCTTGCCGTGATTGTACAGGGAGTCCAGTTATAGTCTGAGTCTTTCGATTGTTGAGGTTTGTTGCTTGATGGACCTTTTCTCCTTCTGTTTCTCCTCGGTTCAGCGCAGGTCTAACGCTAGTTATGCACTTAAAACACTGCACTTAGAAAAGCTGCACCCAGTCAAGGCTATACCAGCCAAACTACTGACACTTAAACAGGGATGCAAGCAAGTGTGGACACTAATTAATGAAAACCCCCAATTGGCCAGCCAGAGAAAGCTAGCAATAAAAATGGCTTAAGTCAACAATGACCACATACCATACATCTAAGGCTACAAATAAATCAAGCATTCAATTTAGTCAATAGACTGAGAATCCTTAATACAATTTAACTATTTCAAATCATAAGGCATTAGAAACTATAGCATAAGGATTCAGTAAAGAATAAGCTAGTTACCTATGATTATAATTAATAAAGGAGGCACAGGAGGTTAAATACTTTGCAGTCACAGTCAACTTCAGTTACCTATGATTATAATTAATAAAGAGGCACGGGAGGTGAAATACTTTGCAGTCACAGTCAACTTCAGTTACGTGTAGATAGGGAGAGAGGCGGTGTCAATTCATTCAAGATCAGCAGAATAATTAACTAATAAAAATAGCGCAGGTCTAACGCTAGTTATGCACTTAAAACACTGCACTTAGAAAAGCTGCACCCAGCCAAGGCTATACCAGCCAAACTACTCATTAGGTGTGTGTGTTGGTGTTTGTGTGTGTGTGGGATTCTTTGAAAATCAACATGGTTTCTGACATATCTGTTTAAATATAGAAGATGTCTGACAATTTGAGTGTCAGGCTACAGTTTACACAGTGTCTCTTGATTCTTGTAACATGGAAGACACAGGTGTCTGTGTCTTATGTTACCTCTGTTTTTTTAATTTTGGCTATAAAAAAAACATTGCTCATGCCTTTGCTCTGCTAAACCAGGGAGATCTGCAAATTATGTTTTAATAAACATGTGTAATTCTGCACACCCTGAGTCTGAATTTTGATGGGATTAACTAAAAAAAAACCACTGTTAGACATTTATAATTCTACAACATTCATAAATGTATAATGAGTCATGGCAAAATTTTTAATGTTTTTTTTTTCCAACTCTTAGGATTATGTCAAAGAAGAGAAAGGGCTCAACAAGCCCAATCCCTACCCACCCCTGAAGCCACCTCCCCCCAACCATCCTCACCACCCATCCCTGAACCAGCCTCCCCCACCCTTTCCTCATCACCCTTCCTTGAACCGGCCTCCCCCACCCACTGCTCACCACCCATCCCTGAACCGGCCTCCCCCACCATCTCCTCATCACCCATCCCTGAACCAGCCTCCCCCACCCACTCCTCATCACCCATCCCTGAACTGGCCTCCCCTACCCACTCCTCATCACCCATCCCTGAACCAGCCTCCCCCACCCTCTCCTCATCACCCTTCCCTGAACCGGCCTCCCCCACCCACTCCTCATCACCCATCCCTGAACCGGCCTCCCCCACCATCTCCTCATCACCCATCCCTGAACCGGCCTCCCCCACCCACTCCTCATCACCATCCCTGAACCTGCCTCCCCCACCCACTCCTCATCACCATCCCTAAACCGGCCTCCCCCAAACACTCCTCATCACCCATCCCTGAACCTGCCTCCCCCACCATCTCCTCATCACCCATCCCTGAACCGGCCTCCCCCACCCACTCCTCATCATCCATCCCTGAACCAACCTCCCCCACTCACTCCTCATCACCCATCCCTGAACCTGTCTCCCCCACCCACTCCTCCCTACCCACCCCTGAAGATGCCTCCCCCGCCCACTCCTTGGGAAGTTCAAAATTGGGCTGCTTCTGCCCAAGAAGTGCCGGCCCAAGGACATGAAGATACATATGTCACAGATGCCATTATGCAATGTATATCAAATTTAGGAACCAGAAAAGAATGCAATGTGAAAGCAGCATTAACCTCAATAGCCAATGTTAAACACTGTGCAATACTATCTTGCGAAGGGATACACAGAAATTATTCATGGCTATGGTGGGTGGGTTTTATGTCAAACTGTTTGGATTTAATAACAAATACTTAATAAATGATTAAAAAAGGGGCCGCCGTCGTTTCAAGCAAGCGCTCGCTTTTTGCGAGTGGCTCTGAATGAGGTCCTAAGTCCTACACTATGTACAGTACTATGTACTAGAAACATTGTACTAGACTTTGTACTATACTATGTACTGGCTATGTCCTAAACCAGTGGTTTCCAACGTGTAGCTCACGAGTCAACTAGGAGGAAGTGACCTCTGATGTGTGCTCTCCAATGGCATCGATGCCATGGGTGGAGCCACAAGGAAGCACATCAGGTGATTTCCGCAGCCTCTACAGCAATCGCCCCGTGGTTCCACCTATGCCGTCTACGATACGGCGGAGTGAGTGACTACCGCCCAGCCCTGCCGGAAAATCACACAGCAGCCCTGCCTGTATCTTTTGCTCCAGTGATATGTGCCTGTGCTTAAATTTTATTTACAAACTACAACAATATCACTGTAATCATGAAATGCATTTTTATGTTCTATGAAAAAAAAATTCTATTTTTATTAAATTACCTTCAATCGTTCGGTTATTAGCCAGAGTTTTTTTCTACAATTTTAGTAGCTCTTCAGGAGGTTTAATTTTTCGAAAGTAGCTCACACCTCAATTAACGTTTATTTAGACCACTGTCCTAAACGATGTACTAGAAACATTGTACTAGGCATTGTACTATGCTATGTACTGGCTACATCTTACACTATCTACTATGTACTAGAAACATTGTCAATGTTACCATTGTATAAGCTGTTGTACACCGTCGGAAGGATATAAGAAGGCAGCAATGTGCGTCCCTATGCTCGGCTGAGCTTTGGAAGCCATTAGCATATTTTAGCAATTGTGATCCATAAGAGATCATTGTTGTGATTGCAGAAGTGTAAATTTTGGAATCAGGCCTTACATTTTGGAAGTGTTTATTGAACATGAAAGACATAGCTATTGTTATTATACTGCATACTGAGTTTGAACCGTTTAATAAGTGTTTCAGTCCTTAAACCAAAGGAGTAAGTACAAATGTCTGGGCCACTTTACAAAAATGTAATGTGTCCCTCTGTGCACCATCATAAATGCATCCTGCAGATCCCTCCCCAGTGATTTTTTGCTAAAGGAATCATACAGGCTTCTATAGGCAATGACATTTATTGATGGCATTGTCTGTTGGGCACAAGCTCTGGACACTTACGCTTTCTGGAGTTTGCTTCATGCGGTAACATTGCAGTCTCATAGAATCCTATTGGGCTGCTGTGCTACGGGTCAGCAACAGATATCAAATATATCTGCTGCAGACCTTTCTCATGCATATTGGAATCTATATGTATTGCAGAGAACCTCAGAAAACTGCAGGTCTGAGTTTTTACCATATTTTAATGTTTGATACATACCACCCTTATTAATTTATTGACTACCATGTAGTGGCAGAATGAGAATCCTAGTGGGTTATTCCTTGAATTCTTGAGAACGTCTGCCTAAGACTTTCTGCTTTGGTGTTGGTATTGTGAAGAATGACTGAGCGGTTAGTTATAGTAACTACTATATATATATATATATATATATATATATATATATTAGGGGTGTGCACCGGCCACTTTTCGTGTTTTGTGTTTTGGTTTTGGATCTGGATCTTTCTTCGTGTTTTGGTGGGAACCGCAGGGTAAACTTTAATAACCTTGCGGCTCCCACCATTGACTACAATGGAGGGAGCCGTTCATTGGCTGAGAGAGACGGGAGATGGCCTCTCTCAGCCAATGAACGCTTAGCAGCGGGGTTTCCATGGTGATACTCCGCCGCTAAGCTCTCATTCGGGAAGTACAGTTCTATAGAACGGTACTAAGTTCGTGGATCGCGTTTTCGTTTTTTTTTTTTGCTAAGTCCGGGGATGCCTACTTTGGAACGAAGAGGACAGAACCTCGCATAGGGGATGGTGAGTATGTTTTTTTTCACAGGTCCCCTATGGATACTTTACCGGACAAGTGGACCGATGCTACAGGGTTACATAGGTGAGTATGTGTACATGTGTGTGTGTGTGTATGTATGTTTAATAAACTTATACTGTCACGGTGTGTGTGTCCTGTGTTTTTTTTAAACATTTTTTTACAGGTGAACTACAGGTACTAGTGGGCCCTTAATGCCCTGCATGCTGGTACTTGTGATTCTCCAAGTACCAGCATGCGGGGCAGGCTTGCTGGGACTTGCAGTTCTTCTTGTAAAGACAATGTTTGATATTCTTTATTTACACCACACCACACAATCAACCCGCCACCCACCGCCACCAGGGGTGGCGGGGATAGCCCCGGGCTATCAGCCTGGGCCTGGGGTGCCCTGGAGAGGGTGACCCCTTTATTGGGGGGGTCCCCAGCTCTCCATGGATCCCCGGCCTGGGCTGACTAGCGGTCAGGGCTGTTGCTGCGGCTGGGGGGCCCAGTGAAAGGGCTCCCCTGGCTGTGGCATCAGCCCCCCGCTAGAAAAAGTCCAGTGCTGGTTCTGGAACATACAGGGGAACCCTACTAATTTTTTCCCCTGTATTTCCAGAACCAGGACCGGATCAGAGCCCAAAGCTGGTTGCGCAGAATACGGGGACCCCCTACGTCGTTTGTCCCCCGTATTTTGGCAACCAGCTCTGGTTCTGACTAGCCCGGTGCTGGTTGTGCTTAAGTACAGGGGACCCCTACGTCGTTTGTCCCCTGTATTTAAGCAGACCCAGCACTGGGTCACTAATGCCCGGGGCTGGTTGCTCTTTTTTGGGGGGGGGCACGCCATTTTTTTTTTTTTTACACAGGTTTTTTTTTTTTTTTACCACAGCAGCACAGACAGTGCTCTGTGTCAATGACACAGATGCAAGTGGCATGGATCTCCTGGTCCGTGCATGCATCTGTGTCATTGAAATACACAGCAGCACAGACGGGTCTCACTGACCCATCTGTGCTCTGTGTCACTGTCAATCACACAGTTGCATGTAGCACGGATCTCACGAGTCCGTGCTACATGCAAATGAGCACCATAATGCTGATTGGCTGAGAGCCATGACAGACGGCTCTGTCAGCCAATCAGCACTTTGCCCATTAAAGGCAAAGGCATTTTTTTTTAAATGGCCGCTCGAGGCAAAACCTCGAGATCCGACAGCAGATCTCGAGGTTTTGCCTCGGGAGAGGGATCCGGGGCAGACAGGGAGATCCGAGCTTGGGCTCGGATCGCCCCGGATCCCCGAAGTTCGGGTGGGTTCGGTTCTCAGGGAACCGAACCCGCTCATCCCTAATATATATGTATATATATATATATATATATATATATATCAGGGTGCTAGGCACAGCAACAAATGTGATCTGTAACTGCCAGCAATCTTCCCAGTTGCCTACTTACCTTTTAAATAACACTTTGGAACTGCTGATTTACATTCTATTTTAGGTGCTTTTGACCAACGTCAGAGGATCTATTGTATTACTTGGGACCTGTGAATGTGCTTTGCAGCCAATAAAATCATGATGTTGACAGCAGCACTTTAGATTTCAGCTCATCAATGTATAATGCATCAATGTTTGAAGTATTGGGGAAAGGACAACATGTAGCCAAGGATGGTTACTTACCATATGTTTGCAAATGTAGTAACTGAGATCAGCAATGCTATTATCATGTAGGATGTAAGTCTCTTTTGCTGGTCCAATGTGGTGTTCTGTGGGAATTTGTTTATTTTTTCGAATGTGCCATGCTGACAAAGAATTGTGGAGCAAGGGGACAGAGCAGGAAGAGAGAGTGGATAGTTCTGATACTGCCATGTCAGAAACTAATAATTCACTGCTTTATAGAGTTTACAGTTGAGAACTTGCAGGAGGGATCTCAGACAGTGGACAGATACAGAGTAAGCAGGAGGGAGTTCTAGATCAAATGAGGCCCTAACTTGAGCTGGAGATATCACTGTAAGAACAGTGAAGGCGTGTCATTCTATGGATCAGGCATGACTGTTTATCAGTGCCAGGGCCTGTGTATTTGAGCAGAAAGATTGGGACATAGAAGATGGGTTTAAGGGGTTGATGCATTATCTATCCCCACACTACGACTAAAGGAGGGATGTGTGACAGTCAGGGCATTGTAGAGATGAAAATATCTTCCATTAATAATAATTTGTCTATTTCTCAAATGATAACTGTATAAGAACTGTTTTATGTAATTGTTAGGTCATTGAGGGCAGATAATCTGAATGCCCCTATGTTGTACCAGCTCTATGACAAGTGTAGTTTCTCCATCTGACTATCACTTCCTATGTCTGCAGCTGTGCGTCCGAGTACGCAGCTACTGCTTTTACTGACAGAACTGCGTTGTGTGCATTACTAGCCACCTCCCAGTCACTGTCCAGTAACACCCTGAACTTTTCCACAATACTCCTGATACTATGTGTTTTGTTCTCAACAGTCCCTTTGTGGGAACACTCTGTGTAACACATGCATTGTAGGAGTTTTTAGGGATCTTCGCTCATGCGCAGTTACAAAAAGATGTTACAAAAGTGTTACATTGTGCATATGCCTTGTGCGGAGCTGCAATGTGACAGAGTATACCATATGACATAACAGTGAATAATATTATACCAACACTGCTCTCCTGAGCAGGGGCACCAGGGGGCGGGTACTGATTAGGAACTTTTTTTTTTACTGACCTGTGAATCAGCTACAGAGGGGTCATCCCTCCCCATCCCCAAACGGCTGCAGCCTGTCAACCAGGCTGTGGCTTTGGCGGCACTATGAGCGATCTTGCAAGACCTGTTCTGCACATTCGCAGGACCTCCACCTTTGATACATCTCTGAATCAGGCCCATAATACATTGCTTAGTTATTAGGCTGTACATAGTATGGTACATCAGATAAAGGGGGGATGGTTGAACTCAGTCAAACGGCTATACGAAATAATGGGAGCAGCTGTCTGGTGAGGCCACCACTAACCTCAGTAAAAAGTTATACAAGAACAAACACTAAACAATGCTTAGCCAGTATGCGCTCAATCACAGATGATATAAATCTATCAATATGCCATATAACCGACGTTACTACGTCTCAATTGTGCAGCACATAATCCTGATGGAACTAATAGGAGTGTCAATAGTGAAAATAAACAAGTATGATTTAATATATGCAGTGGTAGTTACAATGATTTTAAATAAAACAATATCAAAGTCTTGTATCACAGCTGTGTATGGCCAATCAAGGGTAAGGACACAGGGGCAGGATGTGGGAAGGTCAGGATACAGGAGGTATAAAAAAATACACCAATAAAAAGGAACGGTGATTTGCAAAGATAACAAAAAATGTAATAAAAGAAAGTATATATAACAAATCCTCGGTTAAAAGTGCTGCATGTAAATTGTAAAAACTCAGGTAGGAACAACAGTAAACCTGCAATGTCCATTTCACCAATTAAAGTTCTGAAGGGTAGGTTAGCAACCAGTTAATAGAGGTGTACAAGTTCGTGCTGCAAACCTTGGCTCTGCAGTAGCTGCAGTCCGTACAGATCCAGCTATCATTTTATTTTTATCATCATATTATTATTTTAAAAGCTGGCCTCCTGGCCACTCGCTAAGCTGTGGGTGACCACCCACAGCTTTTGCGAGTGGCCAGGTGATGGTCACGATGGTCGCGACCATCGGGCTTGCGACGAGAGTCTTGTGGTAGGGTCTCGTCTGCCGCAAGCCCCAGTGAGCTTTCGGCTCTAATAGACAACTGACATCACTGGTGATGTCAGTAGGGCTGCCCACAAATGGCAGGCATTCCTTCAGGAACGCCTCCATTTGTCCAGCCACCCCCCCACCTCATCTACTAAATGGGACGAGCTGTCGATCAACAATGTTTGTAGCGAGCCCCGGAGCGAGTTAATTTTTAACTCGCTACAGGGCTTGCGCACGCGCATTGCACATGCCACACATGCGCAATGCACAAACATCCACCCGCTTGCGAGCACATAGCGCTTGCGAGTGGGTCTGAATGAGACCCTTAGTGAGTTAGAGGTGTGGTGCTGTAAACTGATGTTTCCAGCGCGTTTCAGCTGAAGTGAACAGCCTTTTTCAAGGATGTTCATTGGGTTACAAGCATTCATATAAGTAGTGGGTAAAGACCCTGCTGTAGTTGTTCATTGGATGGTTCCCAGATAACATAATGCCTTAGACTAAGATTTGATTGGTTGAGGAAAATACCAGTCATAGTATGGTTTATAGCCAGAGTGTATTACATAGGCAGAAAATAGTACACTGTGAGGTACTCTGTGTTAGAAATAGAACATATGGGTTATTTATTTTTTGGTTGCAATATGGCTGATTTTCTTTTTGTGGCAATCACTGCTATCTATCAATAAAGCTTGCCTGCACAGCTGATCTATATTTATCTGCCACAACTATACTATCATGGGGCTGTAAGAGTTAACTCACCGCTTTGCCAGGTCAGTTTTAGGGGATATGTGCATGCATGAGCCAGCTAGCCGGGTACTGCATGTACAATGAAACTAGGCTTTCAGTTCCACTTAGTGCACAAAAAATTGTTAAAATACAGCAGGAAGTACCTCCTTGATGTGTAGGGCAAAGCTCTGTCACATTTTCAATGTCCATACTGTAGGTCTTTTTTCTCTATGGATAAATAGACACCATAGAGTTGTATATATTGAAAATGTGTGCACAACTTGGTTGTTTAGCAGAGTTGTGCACACAACAGTGGATATGTAATTAACCAAGGTCACTAGTCCAATGAAACGTATCCAGCTTGTCTGGTTTATTGAATAGGATATTTGTACAACTGCACTCACTGGATGCCCAAAGCATGAAGTGAAGCAAAGTGGGGCTAGGCAGCTCACCAGCTGGTGACTGTCTCAGGTATTGTGGTAATGATGCAGGTGCAGGAACAGAGGTACTATATGGGTACTTATCTCAGGTCTCAGCAATTAAAGGTAGGACAGCTGTCGTCCACTGTATCGCTCATAAACAGTGAACAATATGATGTCGTGCATGCGCAGTTATTACAGTATGGGTGGCCATCTTGGTTAGAAAAGTGAAGTAACCCAAAATGTTAGAGACTGCGCAGTAATGCTGTCCACTTTTAACAACCCACCCCGCTCCAAGCATCTCCATGTTACACAAACTTCCTGTACACACAATGTTTTCAAGCAGCAACCTGTAAAAAATGTGAGGTTAGACATATAAAAGAACATCAACATATCAAATAATCTTGGTTTGATCTCCTTGATTGGAACTTTAGAAAAGTCCATCTCACTTCATAGGCCTCAACATTAATCTCTTGACATATAAATTTTGAATTGCTGTCACTGTCACAAATCTTAATGCCTGTTATGTTCTTGACTCCTAACTTTTGAAAAGTCTTTTTTCCAATTTAGACTTTCATTAATAGTAATCGGTCTTTGACTATGGCTTTTGAATTTCTTGAGGTACATTGAATTCAGTGCTTGTAGGTTCCTCATTATATCTTCTTGGTGCTTTGTTGATATTTGATCTAGCAGGTGAGCTCTGTTGTTCCATGCTTGTAGTCTCTTGTTTAGATTTGTCTCTATCTGCAGGTATGTCCAATGACACATTTTTCCTCTGGAAATTCTAGCTTGTCTTCAACTTGGTTTGTCTCTTTAAAATCAACATCCCTTGACTTGACAAGTTTTCTTATATTTAGAATCCATAATCTGTAACCCTTACTTTCATTACAATTGCAAAGCATTTTGCACTATCTTGACTTTGAATCCAACTTGCGTCTTCTCTCTTTTGGTATATGAATATAAGCAGTACTGTACTTCCAAATGTTCTTAAGTGTTTCACACTCTGCTTTCTTTTTGACCAGACCTCAATCAGTGTTATGTCTTTTAGGGTTGGAGAATGGTTCTTTAACTACTTGCCTGGCATGGTTGCAATTTTCCAACCACAGCAGGCAGTTCTTTATATGATCTGGTCACAAAATTTTGACCAGTCAGATCAACAGTGAGGGCAGCCACAGGAAGAGAATCTTCCCGCAGCTTCTGCTCTCAGAGGGACCTTCCGGTCCCTCTGCTTGCTTGTACCCACCCCCAGTGTCTGCTGTGCTGTCAATCTCTGATGATCAGTCAGCAAAACAGGACCCCCCCACCCAGTTGCTGCAATGATTAGCAGCCTCTGGGAAAAAAATAAATGAACCTCCCCCTCACCCCATAAGTGTTCCTGGTGCCTGAAACCAGTGTCAAAATGAAAGTTGTGATGGTCGCAATGTATCCAATGTTTCTGATGTTCTGATGGTGGTGTTCCAATCAGTATCCACTAACAGACTTTACTTCCATTGGTCCACACACATCTGAATGGACTATTTCAAGTGGTACCATACCTCTATTTGTTGACTGGAAATTGTGGACAACTCTGATTCTGTTTCCCAAATATGCAGCTTTGAACACATATTTCTTTGTGTTAGTCACTGACATTCACATGACCATCCCATTCTGCAGTTTTTGGACACTGTTGTATCCAAGGTGACAAAATCTTCTATGTCAGAGTTCCCATGACTGTCTTCATTGCGTAGAAGTGCTGTGTGGCGTCTTGTGCCTATATCAGTAACACACTTCTGTTTCTCACAATACACTTTCTTTTGGCAAATTGAGCTCTGTGGCAGATCTGTCCTAGGACACTGATGGTAATAACATTTGTTCCCATCTCTGGTACATAAAATACATTTCAGATTTCTGTGACTTTTGTTCTTGATCCAATTCTCCAACAAGCTTTAATTGTCCCAATTTTTGTGGTCAACTATTGATTACCAATTCCCGTGATTGCAATAGGGTCACACTCATTTAACTTGGCGAACCACTTCTCATTGCAGCAGAAAGGTCTTGTTGCACCTGAATCGATATACCAAGAGTCTTTGCTATGGTTATCTGTGACACTTAGTGCTGACTGATATTTGTCATCATATTTCTGGCACTGCACTGGATTCACTTTTCTTTGTTTACAGTTAATTGCTTTGTGATCTATCGTGTGACAATTATAACACTTAAACTTAACTTTTCTGAATTTCTCACTTGTTGCTTGCAATGCAGTTGTCTCAGCATTAGTCACAGGGTAAACATTCCTGAAACTGTAATAGCTTTGCTCTCATTGTGTCTGCTGTTAACTTCCCAGTGTTTGCCTTTGAAGCCACAGCCAAGAAGACAAGCTCTAATGTTAAATTTTGAAGCATGACCAATGACTATTTCATCATCTATTTGTACACCAACAGACATTAACTGCTGAGAGAAATACATCATTTTTGTCTATATAATCACTCACATTTCTGTAACTACGTATTATCGAATGCACATCTTAAATTTATTCTCATGAGATCTCCATCCTGATTTGCCTCTAGCAATGCAGCTAACATGTCTCTAGCTGTTATTTTTCCATGAATTATGGAGTACACATGTTGCTCCACACTTAAACCTATGATACCCGTGGCTCTGTCTACTTCATCTGGGCTTGGACTGTCACCAGGATTTACTGTTACTTTCTACAGTTGCATTTCCGTAGCATATTTCCATGTAGTTTAGTTCTCTGCACCTTTATGTTTTATGAACCACATAATAGGTGTTATTCCTGTATATATGCTCCTTTCAGCTATTATTGTGCAGTTCTTGTGTTATAAAATTGTTTGCTGTGACACCCTTTTATTTGAAACACACAATAACGCAATAAAAATTTGCCATGTGCTTCGGCACTTTCTCCATACACTCTGTGTGACTTGAACACTTTCTACATTTACATTGTGTGTCTTGAACACTTTACAATCTGTATGCTCTGGTTGCCTTTACACAGTAGTGTGCTCTGGGTGCATTTATACAGTTGTGTGCTTTGGGCCCATAACCTGTTTGAAATATATTGTTCATAGACAGTGAACAAGATGGCACAGCGCATGCACAGTTAAAGTATTGGTGGTCATCTTAGTAAGGAAAATGTAATATCCCTCAAGGAGCTATAATGTTGGAGACTGCACAGTAGTGCACTCCAGTTCTTACAGTACATACTGTTGCTCTGTGTTCGTATTGTTGGGACAAAATACACCATTATTTAATGCAGTGCCATACCTTTACATTTTTGTGCCCTGAGCATGCCATGCAGTTAATCAACATTATTACTAATAATCACATTACTTTGTGAAGAAAGTAGGTTTTTGTCCCATGGACAAGTATTGACTAGCTTGTAAACAAACAGTAATATGTATTTAAAGTAGGGGTGTGCACCGGCCACTTTTCGTGTTTTGTGTTTTGGTTTTGGATCTGGATCTTTCTTCGTGTTTTGGATCTGGATTGGTTTTGCCAAAACCACCCTTCCGTGTTTTGGGTTCTGGGTTTTGTGTTTTGGATCTGTATTTTTTTTTTAAAAAGCATAAAAACAGCTAAAATCACAGAATTTGTTGGTTTCTCTGCTCCTATGCTATTATTAACCTCAATAACCTTAATTTCCACTCATTTCCAGTCTATTCTGAATACTGAACACCTCACAATAGTGTTTTCATGTCCAAAAGGTTGCACCGAGGTAGCTGGATGACTATGCTAAGCGACACGAGTGGGCGGCACAAACACGTGACCCATCTAGGAGTGACACTGCAGTGGCAGACAGGATGGCAGTTAGAAAAACTAGGCCCCAAACTGTACATAATGCAAAGAAAAAAAAGAAGTGCAAGATGGAATTGTCCTTGGGCCCTCCCACCCACCCTTATGTTGTATAAACAGGACATGCACACTTTAACAAATCAATCATTTCAGCACCAGGGTCTGCCACACAACTGTGGCTGAAATGATTGGTTCGTTTGGGCCCCCACAAAACAAGCTGGCAATTAATGTGTCCCTGCACAAACTGGCTCTACGGAGGCAAGATGTCATCCTCATCCTCCTCATCCACCGATTCCTCACCCTCTTCAGTGTGTACATCCTCATCCTCACAAAGTATTAACTCGTCCCCACTTGAATCCACCACCACAGGTCCCTCTGTACCTTCTGGAGGCTGGTCTCCCAGGAAGAGCTGATAATTCATTTTGATGAACATCATCTTCTCCACATTCTGTGGAAGCAACCTCCTACGCCTTTCGCTGACAAGGTTCCCGGCTGCACTAAACACTCTTTCGGAGTACACACTGGAGGGGGGGCAACTCAGGTAAAATAGAGCCAGCTTGTACAGGGGCCTCCAAATTGCCTCTTTTTCCTGCCAGTACAGGTATGGACTGTCTGACATGCCTACTTGGATGCTGTCACCGATGTAATCCTCCACCATTCTGTCAATGGTGACAGTATCATATGCAGTGACAGTAGACATGTCAGAAATTGTTGCCAGGTCCTTCAGTCCGGACCAGATGTCCAAACTTGGTCCTGCCTGCCCTGCATCACCGCCAGCGGGTTGCTTAGGATACCTAAGTTTTTTCCTGGCAGCCCCAGTTGCGGGAGAAAATGAAGAAGGAGCCGTTGACGTGTCACGTTCCGCTTCAGCTGACAGTGTGTTCACCAGCAGGTCTTTGCACCTCTGCAGGCTTGTGTCGGCCGGAAAGAGAGACACCACATAGGCTTTAAACCTAGGATCAAGCACGGTGGCCAAAATGTAGTGGTCTGATTTCAACAGATTGACCACCCTGGAATCCTGGCAAAGCGAATGAAGGGCTTCATCCACAAGTCCCACATGCCGAGCGGAATCGCTCCGTCTTAGCTCCTCCTTCACTTTCTCCAGCTGCTTCTGCAAAAGCCTGATGAGGGGAATGACCTGACTCAAGCTGGCTGTGTCTGAACTGACTTCACGTGTGGCAAGTTCGAAGGGCTGGAGAACCTTGCACAACACGGAAATCATTCTCCACTGCGCTTGAGTCAGGTGCATACCCCCTCCTTTGCCTATGTCATAGGTGGATGTATAGGCTTGTATGGCCTTTTGCTGCTCCTCCATCCTCTGAAGCATATAGAGGGTTGAGTTCCACCGCGTCACAACCTCTTGCTTCAGGTGATGGCGGGGCAGGTTCAAGAGTGTTTGCTGGCACTCCAGTCTTCGGCACGCAGTCGCTGAATGGCGAAAGTGGCCAGAAATTTTTCGGGCCACCCAAAGCGTCTCCTGCACGCCCCTGTCGCTTTTCAGAAAATTCTGCACCACCAAGTTTATTGTGTGAGCAAAACATGGGACGTGCTGGAATTTGCCCAGATGTAATGCCCGCACAATATTGGTGGCGTTGTCAGATATCACAAATCCCCAGGAGAGTCTAAGTGGGGTAAGCCACTGGGCGATGATTTCCCTCAGTTTCTCTAAGAGGTTGTCGGCGGTGTGCCTCTTACTGAAACCGGTGATACACAGCGTAGCCTGCCTTGTAACGAGCTGGCGTTTCTGAGATGCTGCTACTGGTGACGCTGCTGCTGTTGCTGCGTAAGGTGATACATCTACCCAGTGGGCTGTCACAGTCATATAGTCCTTAGTCTGCCCTGTTCCACTTGTCCACATGTCCGTGGTTAAGTGGACATTGTGTACAACGGCATTTTTCAGGACACTGAGGACACTTTTTCTGACGTTTCTGTACAGTCTCGGTATCGCCTGCCTAGTGAAGTGGAATCTAGACGGGATTTGGAACCGGGGACACACTACCTCCATCAATTGTCTAAATCCCACTGCACTAATGGTGGATACCGGACGCACGTCTAACACCAACATAGCAGTCAAGGCCTCAGTTATACATTTTGCTTCAGGATGACTGCTGTCGTACTTCATCCTCCTCGCTAAGGACTGTTGGAGGGTCAATTTTTTAGTAAAAGTAGTGGTGTTCCTACTTCCTCTCTGGGATGATGAACGACTCCCAGCAGCAGCAACAGCAGCAGCGGCAGCAGTAGGCGTAGCAATGCAGGATTCTCCAGAGGAATCCCGGATAGGAGAGTCAGTCATGCCAGTGACATGGCCTGCAGGACTACTTCCGATCCTGACTAAGGAGGAAATTGACGAGGAGGGAGTTGACGGTGTGGTTTGCAGGCGCTTGGATACAACAGGACAACGGGATTTAGGTGTCCCTGGACTGCTTACGGTCTTAGCCAAAGTTTCTGAACTTGACAGTAACTTTTTATGAACGCGCTGCAGGTGCCGTATAAGGGAGGATGTTCCTAGGTGGTTGACGTCCCTACCCCTACTTATTTCACCTTTACATATGGTACATATGGCAAGACAGTTGTTGTCCGGATTTGGATAGAAATATTGCCAGACCAAAGAGGTGGAATGTTTGGTCTTCTGCCCAGGCATGACCGTGATGGGCTTTTTCATCCCACGGACAACAACTGTCTCCCCCGGAGCCTGATTTAAACAAACCACATCACCATCAGAATCCTCCTCGCCAACTTCCTCCTCAGTGCCAGCTACACCAGTATCCTCATCCTGTTGTACTTCAACAGTGACATCTTCAATTTGCATATCAGCAAGTGGACTGTGGGTGCTCCTTTCAGCACTTGCAGGGGGCGTGCAAATGGTGGAAAGAGCCACCTCTTCCCGTCCAGTGCTGTGAAGGTCAGGCATCGCAACCACCACCACACTTGGACTCTCCTTGGGGATTTGTGATATCTTCTTAGAAAGCACAGTTCTTCGCTGTGCTTTTGCCAGCTTAACTCTTTTGATTTTTTTAGTGAGAGGAGGGCTTCCATCGTCATGTGAAGCTGAACCACTAGTCATGAACATACTAGGGATCGACCTTAGCCGTTCCTTGCCACTCCGTGTCGTAAATGGCATATTGGCAAGTTTACGTTTCTCTTCAGCTGATTTAAATGTCTTTTTCAAGGTCATTTTCCTGAACTTTGCCATTTGGGATTGTATGTGCCCTCTACTATGACATTGGGCATCGGCCTTGGCAGACGACGTTGATGGCATGTTATCGTCTATGTCATGACTAGTGGCAGCAGCTTCAGCACTAGGAGGAAGTGGTTCTTGATCTTTCTCTATTTTATTTTTATCGGAGAAAGTTTGGTCCTCCATTTATGTTATATCAATTTGATATATACGTGCGGCTAAACACAGAAAATAATTTTTTTTTTGGTTTGGACTGGAGTGTACTTTGTGGGTTACAGCACCCTTTAACGGTCAAGCCAGCCGGCCCTTTACTTATGACACAGGCGCACTCTTGGCACTACTTTGTTGATGCACGTGCGGCTACTGCGCACACAATTCACAAACACAGAAAATAATTTTTTTTTGGTTTGGACTGGAGTGTACTTTCGGGGGTTACAGCACCCTTAACGGTCAAGCCAGCCGGCCCTTTACTTATGACACAGGCGCACGCTTGGCACTACTTTGTTGATGCACATGCGGCTACTGCGCACACAATTCACAAACACAGAAAATAATTTTTTTTTGGTTTGGACTGGAGTGTACTTTCGGGGGTTACAGCACCCTTTAACGGTCAAGCCAGCCGGCCCTTTACTTATGACACAGGCGCATGCTTGGCACTACTTTGTTGATGCACGTGCGGCTACTGCGCACACAATTCACAAACACAGAAAATAATTTTTTTTTGGTTTGGACTGGAGTGTACTTTGGGGGTTACAGCACCCTTTAACGGTCAAGCCAGCCGGCCCTTTACTTATGACACAGGCGCACGCTTGGCACTACTTTATTGATGCACGTGCGGCTACTGCGCACACAATTCACAAACACAGAAAATAATTTTTTTTTGGTTTGGACTGGAGTGTACTTTCGGGGGTTACAGCACCCTTTAACGGTCAAGCCAGCCGGCCCTTTACTTATGACACAGGCGCACGCTTGGCACTACTTTGTTGATGCACGTGCGGCTACTGCGCACACAATTCACAAACACAGAAAATAATTTTTTTTTTGGTTTGGACTGGAGTGTACTTTGGGGGTTACAGCACCCTTTAACGGTCAAGCCAGCCGGCCCTTTACTTATGACACAGGCGCACGCTTGGCACTACTTTGTTGATGCACGTGCGGCTACTGCGCACACAATTCACAAACACAGAAAATAATTTTTTTTTGGTTTGGACTGGAGTGTACTTTCGGGGGTTACAGCACCCTTTAACGGTCAAGCCAGCCGGCCCTTTACTTATGACACAGGCGCACGCTTGGCACTACTTTGTTGATGCACGTGCGGCTACTGCGCACACAATTCACAAACACAGAAAATAATTTTTTTTTTGTTTGGACTGGAGTGTACTTTCGGGGGTTACAGCACCCTTTAACGGTCAAGCCAGCCGGCCCTTTACTTATGACACAGGCGCACGCTTGGCACTACTTTGTTGATGCACGTGTGGCTACTGCGCACACAATTCACAAACACAGAAAATTATTTTTTTTTGGTTTGGACTGGAGTGTACTTTGGGGGTTACAGCACCCTTTAACGGTCAAGCCAGCCGGCCCTTTACTTATGACACAGGCGCACGCTTGGCACTACTTTGTTGATGCACGTGCGGCTACTGCGCACACAATTCACAAACACAGAAAATATTTTTTTTTTTGGTTTGGACTGGAGTGTACTTTGGGGGTTACAGCACCCTTTAACGGTCAAGCCAGCCGGCCCTTTACTTATGACACAGGCGCACGCTTGGCACTACTTTGTTGATGCACGTGCGGCTACTGCGCACACAATTCACAAACACAGAAAATTATTTTTTTTTGGTTTGGACTGGAGTGTACTTTCGGGGGTTACAGCACCCTTTAACGGTCAAGCCAGCCGGCCCTTTACTTATGACACAGGCGCACGCTTGGCACTACTTTGTTGATGCACGTGCGGCTACTGCGCACACAATTCACAAACACAGAAAATAATTTTTTTTTTGGTTTGGACTGGAGTGTACTTTCGGGGGTTACAGCACCCTTAACGGTCAAGCCAGCCGGCCCTTTACTTATGACACAGGTGCACGCTTGGCACTACTTTGTTGATGCACGTGCGGCAACTGCGCACACAATTCACAAACACAGAAAATAATTTTTTTTTTGGTTTGGACTGGAGTGTACTTTCGGGGGTTACAGCACCCTTAACGGTCAAGCCAGCCGGCCCTTTACTTATGACACAGGCGCACGCTTGGCACTACTTTGTTGATGCACGTGCGGCTACTGCGCACACAATTCACAAACACAGAAAATAATTTTTTTTTTGGTTTGTACTGGAGTGTACTTTCGGGGGTTACAGCACCCTTAACGGTCAAGCCAGCTGGCCCTTTACTTATGACACAGGCGCACGCTTGGCACTACTTTGTTGATGCACGTGCGGCTACTGCGCACACAATTCACAAACACAGAAAATAATTTTTTTTTGGTTTGGACTGGAGTGTACTTTCGGGGGTTACAGCACCCTTTAACGGTCAAGCCAGCCGGCCCTTTACTTATGACACAGGCGCACGCTTGGCACTACTTTGTTGATGCACGTGCGGCTACTGCGCACACAATTCACAAACACAGAAAATATATTATTTTTTTAGCACTTGGGGGGAGCACCCCTGATGGACAGAGCACCCCCTGGACAACACTACAGCACTCCTTTAGGACTGGGACACTGCACAGGACTTTGGAGTGGACACAGCCCCTATGGAGAACTGACTGCACAACACAGTCCAGCCAGCCCCTATGGACTTTGAAGTAGTGGACACAGCCCCTATTAACAACAGCAGCACAGCACAACACAGCCAGCCCCTATGGACTTTGAAGTAGTGGACAACAGCAGCACTACACTACACTACACTACACAGCCCTAACTCCCACCCTCCCTCTTCACTGTCCACAGCCGAGTGAGAAAATGGCGCCGACGCGGGTACCTTATATAGGATCCAAAACCCGCGAGACTCGGAAGGCGGGATGATGACGTTTTGCCTCGATTTCAGATCCGAGTCAGGCGGGAAAAGTCGAGCCTGACTCGGATCGGACTCGGATCGGGGGGGCTCGGGGGGGTTCGGATTTCAGAAATCCGAACCCGCTCACCCCTAATTTAAAGTCACTCTGGCATGGAGTCATATCCTATTTCTTTGTGAAAGTCTATGCTCTGTTCCTTATAGTATAATCACAGATAATTGGCTTTACCATACCATGAAGCACCTGTTTTTATTCACTGTGTAAAGTTGTACAGTGTACCATTTTGTGAGATGTGATAGACACTTAGCAACAATACCAATATTGTCATCCCTAAAATAACATTCTTCAAGCTTCTGTGATGGAAACCACAATAACACTTCTATACAGATATTAAGATATATGTATATGAATGTATATGTGTCTTCAATATACTACAGTACATAGAGCACACTTATGATCCAATTACAGTATATACAGTAGGAAGAGGTACATTATATAAAGATGGTAACTGCTAGTCGTAACTTATAGTAACATGAATAAATCTGCTACAGTTCGATTTGCAGAACTATGTATTGTGATATTGATATACAAAAATATTTAATTATAATGGTCAATAAAACGTAGCATAAAATCATATTTTAATGTTATAAATCCACAACTTTCACAAAGTGAGTTGATTGCTACAAATCATTGAATCTTAAACTTTTCCCACTAATTTCTCATCGCTACACAACATCTAATCAATATGTCTTACTCATATTTCCAATGTGTATCTTGTTTTTCCCGAAGTAAAAGAAACCCCCAAAGCATAGCAATATAAATTTAATTGCAATGAATGAGCTATGTTTAAACTAACTATGCCTAGTAAGACTGGTAAAATTTTGGTGCTAGGAGGTTTGGCTGGCATCAGTGGCGTCACAAGGGGGTGCGGGCAACACCTGGGTGTCACCCACTGAAGGGTGACACCAAAGTGTTGACTCCTCCTCAGTGACAGGAGCCGAGTGCTGCACTGTAGTATTAGGTGGCGCACTCGGCTCCTGACACAGTGAGGGAGGCGGCACTGCAAACAGAGTGGTCCCTGGAGCAGTCCGCACCTCCAGGACCCCCTGAGTGATTAAAACTGGGGATCGGGCTGCAAGGCCACGCTCCCTACCCATGAGGTCGCATCCACTGTGCCCCACAAGGATACGCCCCCTTTTGCTGACTACAACCCTGTAGTATTAGGTGGCGCACTCGGCTCCTGACACAGTGAGGGAGGCAGCACTGCAAACAGAGTGGTCCCCAGAGCAGTCCGCACCTCCAGGACTCCCTGAGTGATTAAAACTGGGGTTCAGGCTGCAAGGCCACGCTCCCTACCCATGAGGCCACATCCACTGCGCCCCACAAGGATACGCCCCCTTTTGCTGACTACAACCCTCCCCGGACTGGATGTCACCGCGGGGAGGAACGCCATTGGCTAGCATATTGCAAATTAGAGTAAGTGGATCTGTTCCTGCTTGAATTCAAATGTGTATAATTAATGTTTCTTCTTCATGCAATGGAGGATTGCAGCAGATTAATACTCTCGGTTTTAATCTAGTTAAAAGTTACACCCAAGTTTATATAACTAGATATAACTAGAGATGTGCGTTGACCCATGTGTTTTGGTTTTGGATCTGGATTCATTTTTGTGTTTTGGTTTTAGATCTAGGGTTCCAGATCTAAAACAAAGTTGATAAAAAGTTTTTACAATCAGCTAAAATCATGTAATTTTTGCAATCCAAAACCCGAAAATAGAATTTAAAATCCAAATTCTGATCCACGGGAAGATCAGAACCACGACTAGGATCTGTCTGGATCTCCTCAGAATATCAGAAACATGTCCGGATTCACGAAATTCACGTGGATTCAGATATCTGGAAAACCAAACTGCACATCTCTAAATATAATCATTTCTTAATTATGTACTCCACCTTCAACTTATATCACTCTTCTTGTTTATTGTCCAAAACTCAACATTACACTGTTTTTAATACTACCAGCAAGTTTACCAGGCTGCAAGAATGTGTTGAATGCCTAATATTAATGCTTATGTGTACTTACATAGTGTAACATCTAACATTTATTGCAATATGTGATTGTTACAACCAATGTTTGAAATAATACAGGTATAATTATTTTAAAATGTATACCTTTTTACCTGCTAGCAGAAATCCTGTATTTGAGCAAAATAAAATCACTCCACATTCGATAGTCTAAATCCCATGTACAATGCTAATAAATCTAATGATAGTAATAAATTGCTTGTTTCACTGTGATTGACTTATCTAGTTCATGTATAAATAGCACAAACAAATAATGGACATGGACATCATGCAGTGCAATCATAAAGTCTTTCTTTAGTAACCTACTTTAGAATAAAAATTAATCATACAAAACAGGTAATCTAGGTTAAGTAACTAGATACAATGCAGTTCACTTTGTGGTTTAACACAACTTCCCTGAAAGCTCCATAGGCTGATGGAAGACATCATTATTTAAACAGTTTTTTGTCCGATTTAACGCGCTTTGTGGAAATATATGAACACTATTGCTATAAGAAGAACACTGCATTACTAAAGTAATAAATAACATTTGTCAACAGATTATGGTCTGACATATTGAATAAATAAAGTATATTAGATATTGCATGTATATACTATTGATGTGCCAATGACACTTTCTGAATGCTGTTCTTGGATTATAATAATAATAATAATAACAAAAATATAAATATTAATGAAACTGTTCCATAATCCAAATATAAATAAACACACAAATATCAAGGCATTTCTTGTGATATTATTAAAGAAGCATAAAATGAAGAAATAATTCTATCAGTTATAAAAAAAAAAAAATATTTGCTCATGGTCGGATTTGCAAAGTAAGAGAACATACAGTAGAGCATGTCACTCTGGGCCACGTTTTAACAAAGGTATAATATGATGTCTTCTTAATTTTGGGTATCAAATCTCACTATTTTTTTGTAAAATAAAATTCTTAAAAATTAATAAGACATGTTGATTATTTTTTAAGTCACAATCACACAGTGGTATCTCTAGGGGGGTGCGGTCCACACCTGTTGCCACCAACCTAGGAGGTGACATCAAGATGTTGGCTTCTCCTCAGTGGCCTGGAGTCGGGCGTGGCACTGTGACTTTAATGTGCAGCTCCCAGCTCCCGGTCACTGAGGAGGAGCCAGCAGTGCGAGGAGAGTCTCTGGGGCAGCCTAGCATGTCCTGGAGTTCTGGCCATGCCATCAGTGTGGTCATACCCCTTTTTCAGGTGCTCAAAGGTCTATTTAGAGAACTGGGTGACACCAACTACAGTGATGCCACTGCAACCACATTTAATGGGGTCACACCAAATTTCATATAACCTACCAAAATTGCTACTATTATGAATTCAAACAGACAACAAAAATGTAATACTTAAAGGGCCACACATGAGAAAAGCAATACTTATTTTCAATCCATTTTTATTCTCAATTCTTTGCTTGGTTTTTCATTTTTTATACTGTATGTCATTATGATTACGGCTGATGCTGTAGCTTTTGATTTCTATGGAGAGTTACGCTTGCAGTTTAGAAATTATTTTACAGTAACAAAGAGCTGAAAATATAATGGTACAGTAGTAAACAATGACACACAAAATGCTATATCTAATTCTACAATTTTACACTGTATTTACTTTTGACTTAAATATTTATTTACATATTGAGAAGCTATAACTTTACTGAGCAAAAATAAACCTAAATAGATAAAATAAAAATCTGAATAATATTTATCATTTTAAAAATGCTTAGGTTCATTAAGTAAGTTAAATATTTACTATCACATAAAGATTTATGGCAATTTCAAATTGTTACTATATATAATTTGTGAAGAAAAATCCCTTTGCCTACATTAGTCCCACAAAGTCCTTCTCATGCACAGTGATTAGGCAGCGGAGTTCAGTTTAACATGTAACCAGCAATTCTCTAAGCTGCTTTAAAGTTGCTGAATGCATCATGTGTGGTCCCACTGTCCTGTCTAGTTTCTATTTTGTCACTTCTTTCAAGACTCCATAAATGACAAGAGTTCTCTTTACATTTATATTCGTTATCCTTCAATAGGAAGACGGCTTTCTGCAATCCTCTTTGGCTAGGATAATGCAGTTGGCCAGAACCTAATAAATTTGGTGACATTTACCATCATGACATATTAGGACACACTATGTATTTTTAAAAGGATGCACATTTTTAAATGCAGCAACCAAAGAATTCTGTGCAGTATCACATTATTTGTGTTGTTCCATTTGGGATGTTTAGATTTAACATGTTGACAAACACAGAACTAGGTTTTAATACAAACTAGGTTATTTTTTTCCTTTAACATAATTATATCTTGCTACAAATGGCTTGGGATATAGATGAGTGAGGATTTTTGACTTGCTAATTGTAGTAGTTATTAATCTAAATATTATCATCTTTGATATAGTGTATGGGGAATGGGCACTTTCCAAGCTAATTATTTCACATAATTAATCTAAAATTACAGCTTTTTTTCCTTAAATCCTTAATAACACATTAGGAATGTGTAATTATGAACAATGCTTTGGCATATTGTGTTGATTATAATTTCCAGAGACAGGAGAGATTGCACAGACATGGTTAATGAAAAGACAAGAATACTTTATTATTTAAAACAATAGTTAATATTTACTGTATATTCCATTGCTCTCTACTGTATAGTTTCTTGATCCAAGTAAATCACCTTGAAAAGTAATTCTTAAACTTTGAGCAGCACTCAATGTTTTTTAGGATGATAATGATGACAGTGACATATCTACCATAGAGCAGGTTGAGAATGGCACATAGGCCCACGAGTCAAGGGGGTTCTCATACTGGCCTATTGGTGTATGGACTCTGTATTCTCATGGAGGAATGGAGGACTAGGACCTTGGTCTGGCCAAGCATGGGACCTTCATCCTTCCCTAGGACCAGCTACATATGTGCCAAAATGGCTTAATTCTGATTATGCTCAGACCTCACATGGCCGGCTCTCTGTCACTAATTCTACATCTAGGTCTGTTATGTAGCAGCACCTATGGGGGAAATAATGCTACACAATCACTTGTTAGTATGTGCATTTTTTTTGTTTCTATTTTTAATAATTTTTAATGTCTTTGTAACTTGTTTCTCTAAGTATATTTATACTGAAGTGTTTTTCATATATATGCTAGACAATTGTTATATATAACGGTTATATGCTAGTCTGTTTGTCCATTGTAATGTGACATCAACTGGTATGCTATCTGTACATCCTTTTACAGAAAAACAACAACAAATAAACAAAACAAAATAAATCAATTAAAAAAAATACTTAATTTAAAAAAAGACTGTAAGATATGTATCTTTCGAACATACTGTACAGCTGAGAAATTGTCAGCGAGAAATATTATTACCATTATTATTTTCCTTTATTTTACAAAATGCAAAACCACAAACAGTATGAACAGATAACACAGGAACAAAGTGACATATGATATAGAACATTGCAGAACATGGACAATGTTTATAAGCATTGCTGCACCAGCAGTCAAAATACTCAAATAGGCAGCAGGGTGGCAGAACCCAAACATTGGGTGCCGTATTAGGAAGTGGAGAGGATATGGTGGTAGAAGCAAGGGAAGGAAAAGCATATGAGGGAAGAGGGCCCTGCTCATGAGAATTAACATACTAAAGGACAGGACAGTCAGAAAGGGTGATACATAGGGGAGAGACAGTGAGCATGGGGCAGTGAGTTAGGATGAGACCTGGAAGGCTTTGATGAAGAAGAGAGCCTGTTTGAAATTTTGTAGAGAGGTGGAGAGTCGAATAGGAAGGAGAGAGTTGCAGAGGTAAGGAGAAGTGCAAGCAAAATTTTGGAGGCGAGAGTGGGCAGAAGTAATCATCTGTGAGGAGATGTGGCAATCATGGTTGGAGCGAAGTTGGCTGACGGGTGTGTAGAGGGAGATGAGGTCAGCAATGTAAAAAGAAGAGGATTGGTTAATGGCTTTGTAAGTTAGTGTGAGAAGTATGAAATGAGTTCTGAAGGGGAAGGGGAGCCAGTGAAGAGCTTGTAGGAGAGGTCAGCCAGATGTTGTGCATTTAGAGAGAAAGATGAGCCAGGCAGCTGCATTAAGGACAGATTGTAGCAGAGACAGATAGGAGTCAGGGATGCCAGATAAGAGGAGGTTGCAGTAGTCCAGTCTGGAAATGATCAGTGACTGTATGAGGGTATTGATTGCCTCCAGAGTGAGAATGAGTCTAATCCTATGAATATTTTTGTGTTGTAAATGGCAGAACTGTGAAAAGTGCTGGATGTGTGGTTTGAAGGTGGGAGATGTGCCAAGGATGACTCCAAGAGAAAGAACTTGCAGTCTAAAGGAGCTGGTGGTGGTGTCAATAGATAAAGCAATTGTGGGAGGTGAGGGGATACAGGATGGTGGAAAAATTATCATCTCAGTCTTGAACATGTTAAGTTTAAGAAAGTGCTGGAACATCTAAAAGGAAATAGCAGAGAGACAGTTGAAGATATGAGTGAGGACAGAGGAGGAAAGGTCAGGAAAAAAGAGGTAGATCTGAGTCTCATCAGCATAGAGATGATATTGGAGGCCAAAAGAGTTGATAAACTTACCTAAAGTGGATGTTAAGAGAGGTCCAAGAACAGAACCTTGGTGGACATCTAAATGCAGGGGAAGTGGGAGGGGGGAAGTGAAGTTATGAGAGGATACTGAGAAATAATGGTCAGAGAGGTGGGAGGAAAGAGCGCAGTATCATGCAGACCAAAGGAGTAGAGGATTTGCAGGAAGAGAGGATGGTCCACAGTATCAAAAGCAGCTGAGAGGTAAAGGAGAATTAGCAGAGAGTAGTGGTACTTGGATTTGGCAGTAAGGAGGTCATTAAATACTTTAGTGAGGACATTTTCATTGGAGTGGAGAGGTTGAAAGCCAGACTAACATGGGTCAAGCAGGGAGTGAGAGGAAAGAAAGGCAGTGAGGCAATTGTAGACAATACACTCAAGGAGTTCAGAAGCAAAGGGGAGGAGCGATATGCGGTAGCTAGAGATAGTGTGAGAATCAAGAGTGGGTTTTTAAGAATGAGGGAGACAAGGGCATGCTAGAATGTGGAGGGGACAGTGCCTGCTGAGAGTGAGGGATTGAATAGATGGGAAAGATGAGAATAGGCAGCAGGAGAGAGGGAGCAAAGGATGTGAGAGGGGATAAGGTCAAGTGGGGAGGTGGATGGAAGGGAGGACCAGATTAGGGCCACAACTTCATTTCCAGATACTGGGGAGAAAGAAGTCAATGTTGGTAAAGTGGAATGGGAGGATGGAGAGAAGCATGGTGGAAAAATATGGGATGGGGTGCTAAGGGTCTGGTGGGATGTGATGTCCTGACATATTGTTTAAATTCTAGATGTGAAGTGAGTGGCATAGTCAAGGGCCGAAAGTGAAGAGGGGATACAAGGAAGGGGTGGGCAGAGGAGGTAGTTGAAAGGGACAAAGAGACAATAGGGATTGGGGGACTGGGAGGGGGTAAGGGTCTTCAAATAAGACTGTTTAGATAGGGAAAGAACAGCATCATGAGTTGAGAGCATACATTTGAAATGGAGGTAGTCAACATTGGGGTGGAATTTCCGGCACTGATGCTCTGCTGTACGTGAACACTTTTGCAGGTATCTGGTGCATTGTAATTCCAAGGTTGAGGCTTGGATCTGCAAGGCTGAGAAGAGACCGCTGGAGCAATAGAGTCAAGAGCAGAAGTAAAAGAGACATTGTTTAGGGAAACCCCTTGGTCAGGGCAGGAGAGAGAGAGACCATGGCAAAGAGAAGTTACTCGATCAGGGAGGATAAGGATACAGTGTCAATTGCCTCAAGGTTGTGCTTAGTGATGGTAGCCTTAGGAGGCAGAGGTGGAGAAGGGGTGAGGGATAAATTGAAAGAGAAGATGATGGTCAGAGAGAGGGAATTGGGAGTTGGTGAAATTAGAAATATCACAACAGTGAGTGAAAACTAGATCAAGTGAGTGGGAAGATGAGGAGGTCCATTGAGAGAGACCAAATGATGATGTGAGGATACATAATATTACAAATATTGAGAAACAAAGTAATATATGTACCCAGAATATTGAACACAAGTCACAGAGTATGCGCAAAGAGAAGTCACGAACAAGCTGGATTATTCACAAGATCAAACAGATTTGAAATCTCAGTATGGGGATAGGTAGTTAGCCCACAAAGTTCAGAGTTCAAAAGTACTGAATTCTCTTGCTCTCTACTAGGTGCTAATAGCAGGAAGGCAACTCAGGGAGATGACACCTCACAAGACCCCAATGATACTTTGATGGCATTATGAAGCGACATCAAAGAAGGCCCCAAAATAGACTGACTACACAACTCTAAAGGCCCCCATTCACCTACGCGATATTTGGTCGATTAGATGTTTTTTGACTCGCCATATGATCATGATCAATCTGGTAGAAATCGTGTATTTTTTAACTGTGATATGATATGATGCGCGCTCCCGCTGCACCTTCATTCGGATCTTATGATCATATGTGCAGCACATATGTTAAATCATATCGTGTGCAGATCGTGCCATTTATTTTGTTCATTCGATCCATCGTGCAGCAATTCAAGTCATTTCAATGACTATTTCCCTTATGAGCCTGTGAGACACAGGATCGATCTTACGACAGACTGCCAGGGAGCTCCGGCGAATCGTAGGGAAATTGTATGATGAATCTGATCTTATGCTGGTCGTGCAGGTGTATGGGCCCTATATATTTACTAAGCAGCGGTTTGAAATTCTGGTGGGATTGCAGAGTTTATTATAGCAGAATCCTGCTTGGAAACTAAACTCCAAAACAGAAAAAGCCACCCTGATTTTCCACTGGTAAAACTATAAAGATACCTGATTAAAAGTTGTGGATTTAGAACCTTCAGCAAAGCCACTGCAATCCTGCCCCCAAAAAAATAATCTGCCTCTGGCAGACATATTTGTCAAGAGCACAGGATAGATCTCTACAATCTGTGTAAGGTTTTTAAGGGAAAAAAAACAGAATGAGGTCCCCTCAAAAATAATTACCAGCCCTAGAACTATGCTGGTAGTGAAAAAATCAACTTGGCAAAAAGCATGCAGTGCCCCTGAAATTCCATTAATTACTACCAGGCATTGGGGTGGACTCCACATTGCAGATGGTTCCATCAGCCTTCACTGGTAAAATCTAGTGCTGATTAATGGAAAATCGTACAGACACTATACTATTTATTCCCCCGATTTTTCCACTACCAGCATATGCTTCAAGGCCTAGGGCTGGTTATCAATCTTTGGGGAAAACCACACAGTGGTTTTTTTTTGTTGCTGTTTTTTACATTTTGAAAATTTTAGCATTTATGTAAAACAAAAAACAAATGCCTGCAGAGATCCTAGATGTCTGTGCATCTATAGTAAACCACAGTGGGCTTGTGGTTGGACAGGGCTTTATAAACTGATGGAGATCGACCGAAGGACAAAATGACCTTTAGTAAATGCTATATTTTGAACAGAACGCTCCATCAATCCCTGGTGATGCCCATTGGTTTGTAAACTACAGCAAACAAATTGTTTAGTAAATTTACCCCAGGACCTTAGATTATGGGTAAGTTTGCATACTAGAAAGAGTATTGCCTTATTGTGTGAAAGTGTTTCCTGGGGTCAGGAATAAGATGGCAAAAGTATTTTTCATCTCTGCAGAGAGAGAACCATTTTAGACATTTTTCTCTATTTTCTTTCCACTTTGCAGCTTGTCCATTTGCTACTTTGGACTGTGGAAATTACATGAAATGTACCCTACCTGTCCTAGCAGACGCTTACACATTTTGTATAGTAGCAGTGAGAAATTGTGTTGATGCCCACAAATCACAGGCTATTACATTTGCCCTAGAGGTCATACTGTCTATTTGGTATACATTCAGGAACCCGGCGGACGGAATGCCGACCGCTGGCTTCCAGACATTGTTATCCCGACTACGGATGAATGACAGGCATCTAAATCTAGATGCCTGTCATTTGACCAATGTAGGGAGACCGGAGCCCGGCATCCCAATTGAGCAGATGCCAGGCGCTGCTGCAGACAGCTGCGGGGGGGGGGAGGGTTAGGTTTAGGGCTCCCGGGGGGGACTTAGGGTTAGGCTCCCACTGGGAGGTTAGGGTTAGACTAGGGAGAGGGAGGGTTAGGCACTCCAGGGGGTAAGTTAGGGTTTGGCACCCCACCGGGGGACTTAGGTTTAGGCAGCGGGGAAGGGGGAGTTAGGTTTAGGCACTTAGAGGGGGGCTTAGGGTTAGGCACAGGGGGGGAAAAATTAAGGTTAGGCACCCTAAAGGAGGGTTAGGGTTAGGGGGTAGATTAGGTTAGTGAATACTTCCCTAGGGACGATCGGGAATTCTTCCTCTGTCGGCCAGGCCCTGTTGGGATTTGAACCGCCGGCCAGGGGTCCAGCGTTAATTCACACCGATTCCGTCTATTTCGAGTAGCATAAAAATGTTTTTGATTTCCAGAGATTCTGATATAGATTTGTTTGTTTTTCACAATGTCCCAATTGTTGTTTTTCTTTGAATTATCTTGTTTTGTATACTAAATGAGATATACAGTATTTTTGTGTATCTACATTAAGTAAAATAGAACACTAACACATCTCCCATAATTTTAAGCAGGGATGAGTGGGTTCAATTTCCAGGAAACCGATGTGCTTACCTGTTATGAGTAGATCCGAGTCCCAACTCGGATCTTCTCACCAGATCCGGATACAAATATGGGGCAAAACACCATCCAGAGTGCAGACTGTTGGATCCAACCAGAGGCCGCTATCATGGAAACAGACCACTGGTTGAATTAGAATGGCGGTCTCTCAGCCAAACAACGCATCCCCATAAACTTTAATGAGCCCATTAAAGTCTACGGGGGAAGTTCTTGCTGAATGACAGCTATTCTTAGCCAACCAGTGGCCTGTTACCATTTTATCAGCCTCTGATTGGCTGGTGGCCATACAAATGACAGAACACATGTGTTTTTAAAAATACAAAGTAGCTTAGTAAATTTAAACAAATGACAATAAAACATATTATAATAAGATGAACATACCACAAAAATATCTTATATCATACCAGGTGGAAGCTTGTTACATTTAGAATACCACAAATGCATATTTTAAGAAAAAGCTGTTTATATTGAGCTATACACACATCTAATCTGTATCACAATATGGCAAACATAATAAACTGTAGTGAGCACCAGCAGAAAAGAGTCTACCTAATTAGGAATCTTCAATGTAACTAAATGGAATGATCACATGCCACTTAATGAAAATATCCTAACTGAAATTTCTTACTCAAGAAATTTCAGTTGGGATATTTTCATTAATTGGAATGCACAAATGTGTAAATACAATAGCAGCCGGGTTGAAGAGGCTCTGGGGCCTGCACCTGTCAAAGTTCCATGTCACTGGTGATACAACACAGTGCCTGGTACAGTGTAGCCTGCAGCATTGAATCCCATCTATTAGTAGAGGATATAGTAATGAAACCGATGGATAAAATACACATGAACAGAACACCGACAACATAATGTGAAATGCTAATATACCGGCAACACTTACATACCGACATACATAATACCTACTGCCAGTGGCGTCCCTACCTCGCATTGCACCCGGTGCGGGCAGGGATGGGGTGCCTGTATTCAGCGCAGCGCAGCACCGCGCACCAGCAAATAAGGGGGCGTGGCTTTGTGGGTGAGTGTGGTCTCGTGTGTGGGGGCATGGCTACACTCCCCGAACCCCCCGTTTTTTGTAAAACCGAGGGTACCAGAGGTGCGGACTACTCTCTGGGACCAGCCTGTGTGAAGTGCTGGCTCCCACACTGTGCTAGGAGCTCCCGGCTCCTGTTACTGATAGGGAGCTAGCACTTTGGTGTCACCCTTCAGCAGGTGACACCCGGATGTGGCCTGCACCCCCCTTGTGATGCCAGTGCCTACTGCACCACAATCCCGACAGAATAAGAATACAGACAGATACTGTATCCCGACAATATATAATACCAATAACCAAGATCGAAAAATCAATGAATGATATATCGACAGTCAAAACCTTAGAATGCCGATAGGACACTTTACCGACAATGCCATCATACAGATTTAAGACCCACCATAGTTATAAAAATGACAACCAAAATCCCGATAACAATGAAATACCTACATAGTCGGGATTTCATACTGATTCCGTTAGTAGTTTGAGGGGTGATCCAGGGAAAGTCAGGAATGAATCCAGAGAAATCAGACCTAGTCAGACAGTAAGGCAAAGCAATCAGCAAAAGCTAGACTAGAGGGTAAGGGCATAATAATGTGACAACTAGTACAACTTAGTTTCCAGCATTATATACTATTTATTATAATTCTTTATACTAATACCTACAAACATTCCACTTGTTTGGATTGCGATGCAGTCACACCCTCTTGTCTCACTTGGAATCATCATGATGGGTGTGTCTAGCACTCCTGAAGCACTAAGCTGGCCCCTCCATACTCATGCCTCAGATAAACCTCTTCACTGCTACTGGCACCTAGTCACATTTTATTTTAATAAACTACAGTCCCTGTAAATTGTGGAAAATGTAAATAGTTACAATTGGATATTAAAAAGATACATTAGAGTTTGAGGTCATACACTTGTCTTGTATATTATATGCATGATTTAATGTGCGTATGGGGTAGCAATGTAGTCACACAATGCTAATAATAGCATATGAGCATCGTGTGATGTTCTGGGTTGTTTGTGGACCCGGGGTGGTAGCAGGAGCGAACACAGAAGCAGATTTGAAAATAAAACTAGGATTTTTAATAAGTGCTTGAGTAGACATATAATGGCAGTAAATAAAAGTCCAGGAATATATAAATGTGCACAAGAGTTCTGTGGTGGGAGTAGAAGGGTTAATGTCCAAGTAGAAATAATTAGAGCTGTCCAGGTGTGCAGGTAGTGAAACTGAAAATAATCAAGCCAGGTTTGCAGGTAGTGAACTGAAAATAATCAAGCCAGGTTTGCAGGTAGTGAACAGAAGCGCAGGATGTCAGCAGGCTCAGGCACTCAGGTATGGGCAAGGGTGATGGAGGAAGCGGGGTAGTCCAGTGGGAGCTAGGAGCTGACAGGCAGACTGGCAGACAGCGAATTCACAGGAACAGGTAAGCACAGAGAACTCCCTCTCAGCTAGGCTGAGATACACGTTGCACTGGCAAAGAAGGAAGGCACTGACCCTTCCTAAATACCCCATGCCGTGCTGTTACTGGCCGAAGGGAACATGTGACTCACCAGGATTGGCCAGCCGCATCACATGGCCAGAAGGCAAGATGGCGGCGCCCATACCAAACGGAATGGAGACGCCGCCAGGCCTTACCAGCGCAGAGTGACAACAGGCCCGCACAACAACGCGCGCAGCCAAAGCCCCCCGCCAGACACCAGCTCCGCCACCAGACAGCCTGCGCCACAACGACCTCACAGGTAACACTCGCCTAGTGCCATGCTGAAATACCCTGGCTGTGACAGTACCCCCCCCTTTTGGGGTGGCCTCAGGACACTCACCAGGCTTCTCCGGATGGGCAGAATGGAATCTCCTGATGAGCGTGGGAGCGTGGACATCACGAGCATCAGTCCAGCAACATTCCTCTGGACCGTAACCTTTCCAGTCCAGCAAATACTGTAGATGACCTCTGCGTAGACGAGAGTCCAAGATCTGGGCGACCTCAAACTCAACTCCTCTCTCCGTCTGGACTCGAGGAGAAGCAGGTAGAGCACTATGGAATTTATTCAGGACCAGGGGCTTCAATAAGGAAATATGGAAGGAATTAGGGATTTTTAGGTATGGGGGTAACTATAGACGATAGGCCACTGGATTAATGACTTCTGTTATGGAGAAGGGACCGATGAAGCATGGTGCAAATTTCATAGAAGGAACACTCAGACGAAGATTCCGGGTGGATAACCAGACCTGGCTTCCAACTTGCGTGCGTGGAACTATTCTACGCTTCTTATCGGCCTGGGTCTTATAGCAAGAGGATGCCTTCAACAAATCAGACCGTACTTGAGTCCAGATGGCAGCAAAATTCCGCACCGTGTCCTCCACGACCGGAACATTGAAAACAGGCAGGCTTCGGAATTCGGGAACACGAGGATGAAGGCCATATACAAACTGAAATGGCGTTTGGTTAGTTGACGAGTGGTAGGAAGCATTATGTGCAAACTCAGCCCACGGCAGCAAGGCAGCCCAATTGTCCTGGGAAGATGACATAAAAATTCTTAAGAAAGTCTATAGATCTTGATTAACTCTCTTGGTGGAGCCGTTGCTTTGCGGATGGTAGGCCGTGGAAAAGTTTAACTTCACTTGAAGAACAGAACACAAAGCCCTCCAGAATTTTGCAGTAAACTGCACACCACGGTCAGAGACAATTTCAGCAGGAAAACCGTGTAGACGAAATATGTGTTGGACAAACAACTTTGCCAGGTCAGGGGCAGAAGGTAACTTCTTCAATGGTATATAGTGGACCATTTTAGAAAATCGGTCTATTACAACCCAGATAGTGTTGAAACCTTGAGAGACTGGCAGGTCTGTGACGAAATCCATGGAGAGATGAGTCCATGGACGTGATGGAGTAGGTAATGGAAGCAATTCCTCAGCTGGAGCTTGTCGTGATGATTTATGCTGGGCACAGGAGGAGCAGGAAGAGATAAACTCCATTATGTCTGCCTTCATAGAAGGCCACCAATAGTGTCTTTTCAGGAACTCCAAGGTCTTCCGAGTGCCTGAGTGCCCTGCGAAGCGAGAGGAATGTACCCAAGTGAGAAGCTGCTTCCTTAATTCCGGGGCCACAAATGATTTTCCCGTAGGAGGCTGAAGTTGTAATGCGGCGAAAACTCTTGATTCCAAGACAGGGGTATTGCTTTGATTTTCAGATTGATCATCACAGAGGAGAGATCTCGATAGGGCATCAGCCTTCTGATTAAGTGCTCCAGACCGAAAGGTCAGGGTGAACTGAAACCTGGCAAAGAATATTGCCCAGCGGGCCAAACGAGGACTCACACATTGGAGGTTTTTGAGAAATAGGAGATTTCTATGGTCCGTAAATACAGTAAATGGAAACTTGGCGCCTTCTAGCAAATATCTCCATTCTTTCAACGCCAACTTTACAGCTAGTAGTTTTTGCTCACCTATGGCGTTGTTCCTTTCGGCAGGTGAGAATGTTTTAGAAAAGAACCCACACGGATGGACTCGGTTGTCCTCATAACGTTGAGACAAGACTGCTCCCACAGCTTCAGATGATGCATCTACTTCCAACAAAAAAGGCCTGTCCAGATCTGGTTGTCGAAGAACTGGTGCTGAGATGAAGGCCTGTTTTAGAAGATGAAAGGCAGAATGTGCCTCAGGTGACCATTGGGCAGGATTAGCACCTTTGCGGGTCAAGGCTGTAATGGGAGCCAGCAGTGTAGAAAATCCCTTAATGAAGCGTCTATAATAATTGGCGAAGCCCAACAATCTCTGGATGGCCTTCAGTGTCTGAGGTCGGGTCCAATCCAGAATTGCTTGTACCTTCTTGGGGTCCATTTCTAAACTGGAGCCAGATATTACATAGCCGAGAAAAGGTACACTGGGCACTCCAAAGACGCACTTCTCCAGATTGCAGTAAAGGTGGTTTTCTCTCAAACGGGTCAGGACTTCTTTAACATGTTCTTGATGTTTAGCCACAGAGGGTGAAAAAATCAGTATGTCATCCAGATAGACAACAACTGAAACATATAACAGATCCCGGAAAATCTCATTAACGAAACTTTGAAAGACAGCAGGGGCGTTACACAATCCAAAAGGCATTACTAAATACTCAAAATGTCCATCTCTGGTATTAAAAGCGGTCTTCCATTCATCGCCAGCTCGGATACGAATGAGGTTGTAAGCCCCTCTTAGATCTAATTTAGAAAAAATGACAGAGCCCTTGACCCTATCAAACAACTCAGTAATCAGAGGAAGAGGGTATCGATTCTTTACAGTAATGTCATTAAGGCCTCGATAATCAATACATGGTCTTAGACCACCGTCCTTCTTGCCAACGAAGAAAAACCCAGCTCCGGCAGGTGAAGTAGAGGGGCGAATGAACCCCTTTGCCAGGTTGTCCCGGATGTACTCGGTCATGGCTTGAGTCTCAGGCAAGGACAGCGGATAGGTACGACCACGAGGTGGCATCTTATCAGGTATCAATTCGATTGGACAGTCCCATTCCCTATGAGGGGGTAAGATATTTGCTTGTTGTTCAGAGAAAACGTCGGCGAACATCTGATATTCCTTGGGAATGGCAGAAGAAACTAATGAAACTGTCTTTCTCACAGGTCGAATTTTTGTAAGACAGGATTTCTGACAGTCCATACCCCATGACAGAATCTGCATAGAACTCCAATCAATCCAGGGATTATGTTTACGTAACCAGGGTAGACCAAGAACAATTTCTTGAGAGGCCTCTGATATCACCAGGAATTTTAAGGACTCAGAATGAAGTGCCCCAATTCGGACCAATACAGGTTGAGTCACTTTGGTGACTATCCCGTTAGTCAGAGGGCGTCCGTCTATCGAGGTCAGAGAGATAGCATGGTTGAGAGACAAACAAGGTATCTGAAATTTATCTATGAAACTAGACGTTATGAAATTTCCGGCTGCTCCTGAGTCGATTAGAGCAGTAGCAAAGACAGGTTTGGGTTTAAGATCCAAGGCTAGGGTAATCGTGAAATCTTTAATTTTTGGAGACGGGTTCATAACTCCTAACTTGATGTCTCCAGGGTCAGTTAGGATTTGGCATTTCCCGGTTTACGGGGGCAGGAGATCAGCTGGTGACCAGACTCTCCGCAGTACAGACAGAGGTTCTTTTGCATTCTTCTCTGATGTTCTTCTTTGGAGAGGTGTGTATGATTCACCTGCATAGGCTCCTCTTCAGTAGGAGAAGGAATGGGACGGGTAGAAATGGAGGGGGTAAATGTCCTTTGCCAGTCAGTTCTGTTTTTTTCAGCCTGACGTTCCCTGAAGCGTAGGTCAACTTTGATACACAATGAAATCATGTCGTTCAGATTAGTAGGAAGCTCTCGAGTGACTAGATCATCCTTTAGTCGGTCTGACAACCCATGCCAGAAGGCCGAGGTGAGGGCTTCCTCATTTCATTTGAGCTCTGATGCTAAAATTTGAAATTGCACGGCATATTGACTGACAAGACGGACCCCTTGTCTCAGTGTCATGATGTTTGATGATTCTGATACAGTACGCCCAGGTTCATCAAAAATCCTCCTGAAGGATGACACAAAGCCTGCGTAATTATCCAGCATTGGATCTGAGCGCTCCCAGAGTGGGGAAGCCCATTCCAAGGCCTGGCCGGATAACAGAGAGACTATATAAGCCACTTTAGTTCTTGCAGTTGGAAAGTTGTCAGGCTGCAGGGTAAAATGTATATCACACTGATTTAGGAATCCTCGGCAGAGTTTAGGATTGCCGTCAAATTTATTTGGTAAAGGAAGATGTAAGCGGGGAGATGATCTGCCTCCTGTATTCCCAGACGCTGATGCAGATGTAGATGCAGGTACTTCAGGGGTAGAAAAGGAAGTTTGCAAACTATCCTGTCGCTTGGACATCTCTTGCAGAAATTGAGCCATCTGATGCTGCATGTTTTCCAGATTTTTTAAACGACCAGAAATGTACCGAAACAAATCCACTCCTGACTCCTGATCCGTGGCCGGCTCCATGGGGCCAGTGCAAACTGTGATGTTCTGGGTTGTTTGTGGACCCGGGGTGGTAGCAGGAGCGAACACAGAAGCAGATTTGAAAATAAAACGAGGATTTTTAATAAGTGCTTGAGTAGACATATAATGGCAGTAAATAAAAGTCCAGGAATATATAAATGTGCACAAGAGTTTTGTGGTGGGAGTAGAAGGGTTAATGTCCAAGTAGAAATAATTAGAGCTGTCCAGGTGTGCAGGTAGTGAAACTGAAAATAATCAAGCCAGGTTTGCAGGTAGTGAACTGAAAATAATCAAGCCAGGTTTGTAGGTAGTGAACAGAAGCACAGGATGTCAGCAGGCTCAGGCACTCAGGTATGGGCAAGGGTGATGGAGGAAGCGGGGTAGTCCAGTGGGAGCTAGGAGCTGACAGGCAGACTGGCAGACAGCGAATTCACAGGAACAGGTAAGCACAGAGAACTCCCTCTCAGCTAGGCTGAGATACACGTTGCACAGGCAAAGAAGGAAGGCACTGACCCTTCCTAAATACCCCATGCCGTGCTGTTACTGGCCGGAGGGAACATGTGACTCACCAGGATTGGCCAGCCGCATCACATGGCCAGAAGGCAAGATGGCGGTGCCCATGCCAAACGGAATGGAGATGCCGCCAGGCCTTACCAGCGCAGAGTGACAACAGGCCCGCACAACAACGCGTGCAGCCAAAGCCCCCCGCCAGACACCAGCTCCGCCACTAGACAGCCCGCGCCACAATGACCTCACAGGTAACACTCGCCTAGCGCCATGCTGAAATACCCTGGCCGTGACACATCGCACATAATGGTTTCATGCTGAAAACGCAAGATGGCATCATCAGGGGCAACATGAAATGGTGTCGTGCAGAATCTAATTTTACAATTTAGGTCTCAGCCAATCATCCGGCTTTGACAGTCCACCCTTTGATAGCAAACCACACGCTATCACACTCTGGTCTTAACTTTATTTTTAGTCTTACACTTTGACATATTATTTAATGTTCTATTATGGGATGGCACAAGGTGGTTCTTAAACCATCAATAAACTACCCTTATACACACACCATGGATCTTGGGAGATCATGGGAAAGATGTGGAGATGCACCTAACCTATAAAGAAATTCTTGTAGGGGATAGAGACTTACATTATTTAAGGTGTTTAAAATAACATTTCATGATACATTTCATGCATGGCTAAATCTATACATCATCTGATGGTACATTCTAGTTAAGGGTTGTAATGCAGTTCTCCATTTACCTCAGTATTCATATTGTTACTACTGACCACCATCATAATTTCATTCCTTTGGTTAACTTTAGCATTACATTTTCCACATTTCAAACAGTAAGAACACACCTGAAACATAAGCCAACCATTGGCAACCAATATGAGGATCAGGAGTTTACCTATACTAGCAATCATTTCCTGGACCCACTCTCCTAGACCGGAGAACCATTTCACTGGGTTCAACCAAGAAACCCATTCTTCTACCTTTTCCTCTACTTCAGCCACTGAAGCATTATGGTTCTTCCAAAATTCCCATTTTAACTGCAGAATTTTGTCCATCTTCCAGTCTATCACCTCCTTGGGGTCACTAGTATCGTTTGTGATGTAGGTGCAACACTTTACACCAAATTGAGTAGCCAAAGTTACACAATACCCTCCAGTGACAGCTGTTAAATAATTTAACATTAGCCTATGTTGCACAAGTTCTTTCTTATAAGCTTGTAACTCCTTACCTGTATACCTAAACGTGTCATCATACATCTCGGTAATATTATCTATTAATTTAGCAAGATCTTGAATATATCTGAAATTTAGAGTACCCCGAGCAATCCTGGTGGGATCCAATGCTACTAAAACTTGAAAGCCAGTTGTTTTGCTAATCAATTGTGTGGCTTTATGTACATCACCAGGTATCATGTTTCTCTTATCACAGTGTTCATACTGTGTGTGAAGATATGGTGATGGTGTGTTTTTATGAATACCAAGCATTTCACCATGTGTAAGGGTCATAATTTCTGGAACTACTCTTCCTAGATAGCATAAACCTTCTGAACTCAGAGAGAGCCACTTATACGCCTTCCTTCTACATATAAAATACACATCATCAGGGAGTACATAAGGGATAGTAAACATCATTATCGTCAAACACATTTACCTAGCAAGTGATCCTATTTCAGGTTCTCCCATTTGACTCATACAAGTTTCTGGTTGTAATACCTTGGCACAATACCCTTCTGGTACCCTTCCAACCATTTCTTTGGTGGAACTTAGTGTATATTTATACTGGAAGTGTCTTCCACCTAGTCTAATTGTGCGTAAAAGTTCAAGATTTATAGGTTCATTATCAGCTCTCAGTGAGAAGGTCATCGTCTGGTTATTCCCCGTCACCTCCCAACTTCCTGGTTTATTGAAGTTGGTGATTTTCAACATAAAAGTGATATATCTACTTGGTACTGGTGGAGTTTAACATGAGGTGGTTTTGACATAAGAAATTTTCCATCCAGTGCATCCCCTCTTTGCAATTCTAAAACTCAGAGACATTCAATGGGAATGGCACTAACCCTACATTATGCTATCCTTGAGGCACGTGAGAGCATACCCAACAGTCAGTTTGGTTTAAAACTTTGCCCACCATGGTATGATAAACCTCTAAAGGATACCCACCCCAATACAGGTTATACTTAGGTTGGCACCATTGGATGCATCTCTCATCGACTAGGGACCCACAAAACTCACACATACAATAATCCTCAGACGATAGACCTTCACACTGTCTCCGAGTCCAAAATAACAGATATCTTAACAATTACTGTACTGGGTTTGGTCAGATACTCCCCCGATTGGTTTAGCACTCCTTCTCCCAAATCCACTCCATCAATATCAACATCAGCTCTCCTTTCCAACATCTGTTCTCCATCACAGAAACCAGAAATCCTGAAACAACCCAGGATGATGAAAACTCTGGGAGAAAACACAAAGATAATTACAGCAGGCCACTCCATTGATGAAAACAACAATCTACAAATTTCTTTAGCTCCGGTATCTCACTGTAACCTTTAACCCTCCCGGAACAAGCTTGCAATTGACAGGTCTACGTTATCTGCCTCGGCTCCGCCTTGTCTCTCCACCGGTTGGTTGAACTTCTTACAGTGAGTGGAATGGACCCAGGTATCTCCCTCTGCCACTTTCAAGGAATTTGTACTCATCAGCAACACTTGATACGGACCTTCCCACCGATCTGTCAAACAACCTCAACGCAATAAATTTCTGATCATAACAAATTCTCCAGGTTCAACATCATGACAGTTTGTTGCTGGCATATCATGTGACAGCAATTTCAGTTTCTGCTGTTGCTGCTTCAACTGTTTACTCATTGTTATAAGATACTTTACAGTTTCCTCGTTGTTACTTTTCAAATCTTCCTGTGGACTTATAATTAAATGAGGTTGTCTACCAAACAGTACTTCAAAGGGGTACAGATTAAGAGGGAGTCTGGGAGTTGTCCTGATGCTATGAAGGACTAGTGGTAAGGCTTCTGGCCATCCCAGTCCAGTTTCTGCCATGATCATACTCAGTTTATTTTTAATAGTACCGTTCATCCTCTCCACCTTGGCGCTGGTTTGCGGTTGGTAAGGTGTGTGAAGTCTACAATTAATACCCATCAACTTACACATGTTCTGGAAGACATCACCTGTGAAATGAGTACACCTATCACTTTCAATAATTATAGGGATACCGTATCTGCATAGAAACTCCTGAACAATCTTTTTAGCAGTGAACACAGCAGTATTAGTGGTAGCTGGGTATGCCTCTACCCAATTAGAAAACACATCTGTACAAACTAATACATACTTAAGATTCCTGCAGGGTGGTAATTGGATGAAATCAATTTGTATTACCTGAAAAGGACCGTCTGTCGGAGGAACGTGGGATGGCTCGGTTAGTATTGTTTTTCCAATGTTCTTCCTCAAGCATGTCAAACAGGTCATTGCCCTCTTTTCTGCTTGGGAAGAAAAACCTGGTGCACACCAATATGCCCTGACCAACTTGCACATACCCTGCTTTCCCAGGTGAGTCAGACCATGCGCTGCCTCAGCCAAGCTCAGGTAGTATGCCTTGGGTGCCACCGGCTTACCTTGTCCATCTCTCCAAAGTCCAGAGGACTCTTGCCCACATTCCTTAGATCTCCAGACTGCCTTTTCCTGAATGGAACACAAATTTTGCATTTCAATTAATTTCTGCATATCAATCATTTGGAAAACCATCATCATTTGATTAGTTGGGATTTTTACTCTTAACCCTGCTGCCCATTTGGCAGCTTCGCCTGCCCTGTTATTGACCAGTGACACCAGATCATCTTCACATGTATGGGCTTTACACTTAATGATGGCTACTGCTTTAGGCTGTCAAAAGTCCTTTTATATGTTTTGAGAGTGCGACTGGTGTGCCTGCTGCTGTCATAAAATTTCTTAGATGCCATAGAGCACGAAAATCATGTACTACCCCGAAGGTGTACCTAGAGTAAGTGTAGATATTAGCAGATTTGCCTTTTGCTAATTCACATGCTCTTCTTAGTGCCACCAGCTCCGCCACTTGGGCCGAATGAGGTGGACCAAGGGGTTTGGCTTCTATGATGTCTTCATAATTTACAACAGCATAACCTGTATATAACTCTCCAGTGTCCATTTGTCCATGACAACTCCCATCCATGTAAAATGTCACATCTACATTTTCTAAAGGTGTATCACATATGTCAGGTGTTGCAGTAAAGGTCTAATTTAAATATTCCATACAATTATGTGCATCAGTATACCTACAGAACTCACCTTTCGCCAGTTACACACCTCTCTCTAACCTTTGTGCATCCTGAGGCACATATGGTAAATACGTTGCTGGGTTTAATGTACTGCACCGTTTGATGGTGATGTTTGCAGGTGCTATTAGAGCTAGTTCCCATTTTGTGAACCTAGCTGAGGAGACATGTCTGGTTTGGGCCGAATTCAGCAAAGCAGATACAGCATGAGGTGTATAAATAATCATATCATGGCCTAATACTACATCCTCACTCTTACTGACCAATAGAGCAGTTGCTGCTACACTTCTTAAACACATTGGGAGTGATCTTGCCATGGTGTCCAATTGTGCACTGTAGTATGCTACGGGCCTACTGGACCATGTTTTTGTGTGAGGACACCTGCTGCACAACCGTCAGCTTCCATACAATACAAATCAAAAAGGTTTTTAATAATCCGGTATTCCCAATGCAGGTGCTCTTGTCAGACTATCCTTAAGATTAAGGAAAGCCTGCTCTGTTTCCTCTATGTGTATGACATGATCGGGTTTTGAGGAAGAGACTAAGTCCTGTAATGGTAAAGCCAAAATAGAAAAACCTGGGATCCACACATTCCCAAGAAGGTACGGATTTGCTGTTGGTTCTGCGGCAGTGTCATGGTCTGTATGGCCTGGATTCTGTCAGTAGTCAGATGTTGTAATCCCTGCATTAGACAGTGTTCTAAGTATTTAACCCTGGACTGGCATGGCTGTAGTTTGTCCTTAGCAACCTTGTGTCCTGTTTGCGAAAGATGAAGCAATAAAAGTTTAGTGTCATTTAAACATGATATAAACGAATCAGAACATAACAATAAATCGTCCACATAGTGTATTAGAACAGATCCATTGGCAGATTGAAAAGATTGTAAACAGTCATGTAAGGCCTGGGAAAAGATACTGGGGCTGTCTATGAATTCCTCGGGCAATCGTGTCCATGTGTACCCCCCTGTATGTAAATACAAATAGGTACTGACAGTCAGGATGAAGAGGGACAGAGAAGAAGGCAGAACAGATGTCAATGACAGTAAAATGGGTTGACCCCTCTAAGGTCCTGTACCAGCCTATAACCCCTCCCACCACTCTTCTTCACAGGAAAGATGGGACTGTTGGCTACACGCAGTGTATGGACTAAAATTCCCTGCTGTAATAACCACTCAATTATGGGATAAACCTCTATCTCTACCTCCTGTTTTAAGAGGTATTAGGGAATATTTGGAGCTTGCCTACCACTTTTTAGATTTACCATTACGGGAGCTACTTTTGCCATCAATCCAGTGTCCTGTCCATCTTTGGTCCAAAGTGAATCTGGTATTTGAGATAACATCTGCTTTACCTGAGATGGATTCTTATCTGAAACAGTAGAGTGAAACATTAACCTTTGGGGAATGTCCAATATATCCCTCACCTTGTGCGCAACTCTCTCTGGGTTATCTAAAAATATGCCATCAGGGGTACAATAAAAGACACATCCCATTTTACATAACAAATCCCTTCCAAGTAGATTAGTAGGGGCCACTGCTGCCAGGAGAAAGGAATGCCTGATATGCAATGGACCAATAGTAACCTCTGCAGATTTGGGTAAAGGATAATGTTGCACTTTACCCATTACACCCATTGCTGGTACTGTTTTGCTGGTCACCTGCAAATTAGGTGGAGATTTTATCACTGATCTGGTCACCCCTGTGTCTACAAGAAAGGAATGTTTAGTACCAGCTACATCAACTATCATTGCCAGTTCTTCTCTAATATCCCCAGATAACCTTACTGGCTGTAGACTACAGTTGTGACCTGACCCCTAGAGCTGACTATTTTCTTCCAGCAAAGCATTCACTGCTGTGATGTGAACAGGTGATGGCTGGAATTGTCCTGACTGCTGTGGGTATCTCGGTGTTCCCTGGTTTGGCGTTTCCCACTTTCTGGCCTTACAGAACTTACTTATGTGGCACTCCTTGCTACATCTAAAACACCTTTGTGGTTGACGTGTTGTGAGAAGTTTTTGTTGTGTGGGTTGGGGAATGAGGAAAGATTGTGGTTGTGTATAGGGATAAGGGTTTGGAGGTTGTGTGGGATGAGTGTATTGTGGCTGTGTGTGATAAGAGTGCTGCTGTGTTATTTGCAATCCTTCCAGAGCTTGAATACTAACAGCCATTAGTTTCTCGCTCTGCATTTCTCTCTTTCTAAGGATGTTATTATCATGTTCAGTTGTAGATTCCCTGAGTGTGTCTACCTTAACTCCCCTCCAGCCAGGAAGTGAGGTCTGAACCCTGGCTTTTAGAGTGTCTTTAAGACCATCCATAAGCACTGTGATTGTCATTTCCCTATAATGGGTATTGTCTTTTATATCTTCTATGCCTTGTATAGGGTAATAGTCTGCTGCGCTCTGGTAAAATAATCTGCTGCAGACTCACTCTCTTTCTGCTTAATCATGAAGATTTTACTCCAGTTAACAAATAATGGGAAAAATACAGCAAATTGGGCAACAATACGGGTTATATTGTCTTGATTACCTTCATCAGGTACGGGACTATCTCCATCCAATACACATGCTGTGATAAACTTTTTCACGTCAGTTTTGTGTGGAAGACATGCCTGTAATACCACTCGCCAATCTTTAGTGGTTGGCTCATGAGCATTACCCAAATCATTTACAAATCTCTGGCACTTTGCTAGTTCTTTCCTAGGGTCGGGGAAATCTGTCATTATGGAACGTAGTTCTGTTCTTGTCCATGAACAATGCATCGCTACATTCCTTGTGGCCACTACACCATGTGCATCTGGATTCCCATTGGGAACAGTTATTGTCTTGACAGGATGGATGCCTGCTACACCGCTACCTTTGACCTTACTACCTGTTTGAGAGTTCAGCCTACTGCTACTATGTATGGTATTAGTGATCTCCACTACTGTTACAGCGGGTGTCAATACTTCCTGCACTGGTGGGGCTACCTACATTTCTGGTACTAGCGGGGCAGCTGCCTGTGCTTGCTGTGGTGGTACATCTGTGCAACATGGGAAAGAGCGGACATCACAAGAGGTTCATCATCTGCATCATAAACATGTTCCTTTTAGTTACTTAGAAGAGGGTGCAAGTTACTTGTTACATTTTTATGATTTTTGAGATTGATTGTACCTTCACCCCCATCCATATAGGGTGGTGGTGGTGTGCGTGCGCTACTAACATTACCTTCTGCAATGCTACCTTGCTGTGCATGCTCGCTACTTTGCGACGCGCATGCAATGCTTTTTGCATGCACGCCTCCTTGCGTCGTACATGCAACGCTAGTTCGCGTCACGTGCACAGCGCTAGGCCACATGTTCCCCTCGTGCTGCCATAATTTCATGCAATCATTAAATTTTACCCTTTTCTTCAGAGACTTCACTAAACATATACTGTCTCTAAGATTGTTCAGAACCTCCGAATCAAAACTACCAATCTTGGGAAAAGGTGTTATACATTTCTTGGTCATTTTGACCCATATATTGCAGTATGCAGTAGTGTATGCCCCATACTTCCTAAACATAACATACCTGGCTGATCCTAGCAGCCCTTCCACCAGCAGCACATCATCGGCCATTACTAGAGATTGCCTTGCACCCATCTGAGTAAACGCTTAGCAATTTCTAGAGAATTTCGATTGGTGAATGATTTTCAGTGAGCTACGTTCACATACTCTCTCCTTTTATACACTGCAGACCCGCCTGGCGATAGTTGGCCTGTATAATGAGGAGCAGAACAACCACCTATTGAAAATGAGTCTACTTGCGACGATATTAACTCAAGTTTCCGTTGCTCGCTTCCTACTTTGAGTTTACTCCCGCTGGTAGCAACTAGAAGTTCCAATAACTTCTAACCTTGCCAACAGTTTCACTCCCACGACAACCCACGTCACAATCACGGTTTATATAACTATGCAGTTCGATCGTATTGCCCAAAGAACCTAACTGATGAATGGACTTTGCGATTAATGGGTGCCGAACCAAGAAACCCCTTAGTTTCTCGATAGTCTAAACCACAATGTACCTGCTTTGTACACTGCCCCGTCAGGCACCTACCGACTTTATACTGAGGTTAAACAGACAGTAACCTCCACTATTTAGGCTTAACAGACAGTAGCCTTTACAATCACATGTTTCAATTTAAATACACCTTTTCTGCACAGAAAATAAACCTTTTCCCTTAATATGGCAGTACAATGCAGAGGTTTAACAAGCAATCACACTATGCATACAATGACCGTTTGAACACTTGGCAGCAATACAGGAAATATGCGTACGCTATTGTGCGACTTCCCCTTTTAACATGAAACTTTAATCAACGAAGGAAAACAAACTTTTTCCTTCCTTGTCCCTGGATTCTAATCAGCGCTTCTTAAACTCACACAATAACGGATAGCGGTCTCTCAGCATAAAGTGGTAGCAGGTTTTCGAAGGCAATGCGTTCTTTCCTGCATATGGCACCTCCACCCTTTGCTGAGGGATCGATAACCATGTGTTACCATGTGAGTGGTAGCGTGATTTCACTTGATGAGCCCCCAACTATCAATTCCTATTTAACCTCTATATCATAAAGTCGCTATTTAGTGTTGCATACGCACATGAAATAATCGCTTTCCAGACTTTGAGTGTGGTTCCAAAGCACAAAAGTTATTATTCACATAAAAGCAGATAGTTACACGCCTTTATCTATAATACAATTAGCGCAAAGGTTATACAATATACAAGGTACAGTCAATACATACGCATGCGCTCTGGATCCAGATTTCCTGGCATCAATTATGAAACCTCGGTCAACAGAAAAAGAAAGATGACTAACTACCAGATCCAGGGTGCGTGCATTTAAACCCTTGCAGAGATAGGCAATACAATAGAACAAGTTGGCATAATCCCATTGGTTCTTCCTCCTCTTTCTTCTGTTACGATGCTGTTCATAGGTCAGTTTGTATTGTAATAGTTCAGCCTCCAACAGCCCTTTGTGTCCATTTTCCCGCCAAAGAACAAGTCTAAACTGGCTAATAAACATTACATGACAGAGTACATTACAATGCCTATCTCTCTATGATCCATAATTCGCAGACGCATGTTGCGATCTCCTTGCCAATGGAACCAGAAATCTGCAAATAAACAGTGGTTTAGAATAGCACCAAACATGGTCTGTTTATCATGTACTAAACCCTAGATATCAAAATACCTGCATTTGACAATAGATAACATATGAAACCTTTAATATTAACCTTAATGCTAGGGAACCTTTTTGTATAAGTATGCAATGTGTCAGTGTGGGGATATTAAGAAAAGACGCTAGTATGCGTGTTGTGTTTTATGTGTAGAGTGCTTTGTTAAACAGCGCAACTGTGCGCTGTGCGTCTTGTATATTATATGTATGATTTAATATACATATGGGGTATGGTGGGACTTTAAACAATATGCGGTAGCAATGTAGTTGCACGATGCTAATAATAGCATATGAGCATCGCACATAATGGTTTCATGCTGACAACGCAAGCTGGCGTCATCAGGGGCAACATAAAATGGTGTTGTGCAGATTCTAATTTTACAATTTAGGTCTCAGCCAATCATCCAGCTTCGACAATACATACATTTTTTTACATGTGGGGAATATACTGGCTGCTTTTGCATGTAACCCACAAATACTGCACAGCTTTATTATTGCTCTACAATTTAGATGTTAGTTTGGAAACACTCCTCCCAAATCTAAATCTCTCTGCACATTTTAAATCTGCCCCACCTGCAGTGCAGCATGGTTTCACCAAGATGATCAATTGAGAGAGATATATCTCTCTATTCCCAAGTCTGAATCAGGCCCTCAGTGCAGAGAGCTGCTGCTATAAGGACAGGGGAGTATAATCTAGTGGGAGAGGAGACAAGGGGCAGGGAGCTGCTGCTATAGGGACAGGGTGGGGGTATAATATGGTGGGAGAGAAGACACAGGGCAGGGAACTGCTGCTATAGGGATGGGGAGGGAGTATAATCTGGTAGGAGAGGAGACATAGGGCAGGGAGCTGCTGTTATAAGGACAGGGGGTATAATCTGATGGGATAGGAGACACAGGGCAGGGAGCTGCTGCTATAGGGACAGACAGGGGGGTTTAATCTGGTGGGAGTGGAGACACAGGGACAGGGAGCTGCTGCTATAGGGAAGGGGGTATAATTTGTAGGAAAGGAGACATAGGGTAGGTGTCACGGCTCGAGGTATTGGAAGGGGTGGACCCGAACTGGGTTGTGGTACAGAGACACCAGGACCAGGAGAGAGTTGGAATTTAGATGGTTTAATATAATTCCATTGCAAACAGTTAAATGAGAACTAATGAGAGATGGTAAATATAGTCCTTAGTGCAGGGATGCATGACTGTAGACACTATAAAACAAAAGGTAAAAAGTCTCTGAGGTTCAGGGGGTACTGTGGAGAAGAACTGTAAGGTTGAATACTGTAGAACTTGAAGATACTTTGAATACTGGAGGGTAATTGAATATGACTCCTGGATGGAGTACGCAGGACTGGGAAATGAACTTGAGTCAGACTCCGGGATGGAGTATACTGGATTGGGTGAAGCACTTTGAATAGGACTCCAGGATGGAGTGTGCTGGATTGGGTGAGCACTTTGAATAAGACTCCGGGATGGAGTGTGCCGAATTGGGTGAGCACTTTGAAAAGGACTCCGGGATGGAGTGTGCTGGATTGGAAGCAGGAGTACTCCTGACTGGAGTATACAGGAACTTGAAGCAGGCAAACTGGAAAGGAAACCAGCGGAGCTCAGGAACATAGGTCTTGCTGTAGCAAAGAGCACTATTGTACTGGCAATGAGACAGAGTCAGGGAAGGGCTTTTATACCCCTGGTCAGATGATGACTGGCTGGAGCAACTGGAGAGTGCTGCTGACTGGATGGATCTGGACCACCTGACTTGATCCAAGATGGCCGCACCCATGATCCGAAGGTCAGACATACTGAAGTGCAGGAAGCACATGGAAGTGTGGCTGGGACACCTAGACAACAGCGGGGATGCAGGAAACCACCCTCAGTCATAGACCCACTCTGGATTCCACTGACAGGAGCAGCCGGCGACTCAGCAAGGCGTGATGACATAAGCACATGGGGAGATGCAGAGGTCTCAGCCAGAGGTCTCTAGCATGGTTTGTGACAGTACCCCCCTTTTAAAAGTGGACTCCGAACACTTCCTAGGCTTGTGAGGAACCTTGATGTGGAAAGCTTTCAGAAGAGCAAGAGCATGGACGTCAGTAGTGAAAATCAGTTCTTTCTTCTGGGCCATAGCCCTTCCAGTCAATGAGGTATTGGAGTCATCCATAGTGGCAGCGGGAATCCAGAATCTTTTGGTCTCGAATTCCTGTCCACGCTGAGTGTGGATACTAGGTGTCTTAGGGAGAGCTCTTTGAAATTTATTCCAAACTAAAGGCTTCAGGAGAGACATGTGGAATGAATTAGGGATTTGTAAGACAGGAGGCAACTTCAACTTAACAGGTATTGGGTTGGTAACCTTTTCCACTGAAAATGGACCAATGAATCAAGGAGCGAACTTCATAGATGGGAATGCGAAGTTTAAGATTTCAGGTAGACAACCATACTCTGTCCCCAGGTTGGAACTTCAGGGCAGCTCAACTCTTACAGTCAGCAAACTTTTTGTAGCATATGGAGGCCTTCATCAATGAAGAATGGACCTTGTCCCAGATAGCCGTCAGATGCTTGAGGGTATCTTTAACAGCTGGTACATCAATAGTAAGTACCAGTGGGAACTCAGGTAGGCAAGGATGTTGACCATACACAGTATAAAAGGGTGTGTTCTCAGTGGAGGAGTGATAGCGATCATTATGAGCAAACTCAGCCCAAGGAAGTAGTTCCAACCAAACGTCTTGTGAAGATGAAATGAAGAGACGTAGGAACTGTTCAAGGTCTTGGTTTACCCTCTCCGTCTGCCCATTGGTCTGAGGGTGATAGGCCATAGAGTATTTAAGTTTCACTTGCAGGGCTGAACACAGGGACCTCCAAAACTTGGCCACGAACTGGACTCCTCTGTCAGAGATAATATCTTGAGGCAGACTGTGCAAATGGAAAATTTCCTAAATGAAGAGCTGTGCAAGCTGGGACGCTGAAGGCAAACCTGTTAAAGGCACGAAATGAGACATCTTAGAGAATCTGTCGACAATTACCCATATGGTATTGTGGCCTTGTGATGGGGGCAAGTCCATAATAAAGTCCATGGATAAATGGGACCAGGGCTGTCGAGGAATAGACAATGGACACAAGAGACTGGAAGATGTTCTTCTAAAAAGTTTGTGTTGAGCACACTTGATGCAGGAAGCAACAAAATCTTTAACATCGGTCTTTAGCGTAGGCCACCAATAAGAACGTTGAATGAACTTGACAGTCTTTTCTACACCATTATGTACAGAAAATCGGGAAGCGTGAGCCCAATGTAATAACTTCTTATGAAGATCCGGGGCTATGAAGGTTTTTCCCTGAGGAGGATCTGACATAAGCCTGGTAGAGGCAAAGGATGTGGGATCCAGAATTGGAGGAGAAGGTTTTCCGATATGTTCTCTTGTTCAGAATCCAGGGAGCGAGATAAGGCATCGGCCTTAGTATTCTGAGGACCTGGGTGATAGGAGAGTTTAAAATCGAATCGGAAGTTTAAACACTGGGCTGTCTGTAAGTAAAGCCGGTTCTTATGCTCTGTGAAGACTGAAATGGGGTACGAGGCTCCTTCTAGTAAGTAACGCCATTCCTCGAACGCCAGTTTAATCACTAGGAGTTCTTGGTCTCCAATGGGGTAATTCCTCTCTGCAGGTAAAAATCTTCTAGAGAAAAAGCAACAGGGATGTAACTTGCCATCATCAGATCGCTGAGAGAGAACAGCTCTCACCCCTTCCATAGAGGCATCTACTTCAAGGATGAAGGGACAGGTCACGTCAGGCTGTTTCAATACTGGCGCTGAGATGAAAACTTGTTTCAGCTGTTGGAAAGCCGAAATAGCCTCAGGAGACCATGCACCGGGGTTAGTACATTTGCGAGTGAGAACTGTAATAGGAGCCACCAACGAAGAGAAGCCCTTGATGAACTTGCGGTAGAAGTTGGCAAATCCTAAAAACCGCTGAATGGATTTTAAGGTAGTAGGCAAAGACCAGTCAAGAATGGCTTTCAGCTTCTATGGATCCAATTGTAGACCGGTTCGAGAGATGATATATCCTTGGAAGACTGCAATGTTGGAAGACTGCCGGGGCATTGCTGAGGCCAAAGGGCATCACTAGATATTCATAGTGCCTGTCCCTGGTGTTGAATGCAGTCTTCCATTCATCTCCTTCTCGTATATGGATCAGATTATATGCACCCCTTAAGTCAAGATTGGTAAACACAGAAGCCCCCTTCACTCTATCGAACAGTTCTGTGATGAGTGGAGGTGGATAACGATTTTTGATGGTAATGTCGTTGAGTCCACGATAATCAATGCAGGGACCAAGGCCACCGTCTTTCTTGTTAATGAAGAAGAAACCCACTCCAGCAGGTGAGCTGGAGGGGCAAATGAACCCTTTCTCCAAGTTCTCTGCAATATACTCGGACATGGATTGGGTCTCTGGCAACAAGAGAGGATAAACTCGTCCACATGGCGGAGTTTTCCCTGGCACCAAGTCAATAGGGCAGTCCCATTCACGATGAGGATGGAGAGTGTCAGCTCCTTGTTTACTGAAGACATCACAGAAGTCCTGATAGGTCTCTGGAAGACCTTCTAGAGGTTTCACACAGGAGTTTCGTATAGGAACAATTTGAGGAAGATAGTTCTGGAAACAAAATGGACTCCAGGAGACAATTTGTAAGGACGTCTAATCGATTCGAGGATTATGTCTTTGAAGCCATGGGAGGCCCAGGATCATTTCATGAGAGGCTTTAGGAATGGCAAGGAAGGACATGGTTTCCACGTGAAGCGCCCCAAATTTGAGCTTCAAAGGTTGGGTGCGATGTGTAATTCTCCCACCGATGATTCAACTGCCATCTATAGCAGTTATAGATACTGGTTGTGATAGCCACTCGGTAGATATGCGATGTTTGTGAACGAAGTCCAAAGTGAGGAAATTCCCGGCAGCTCCTGAATCAAGCAAAGTGAGAACACTTAAGTAGACTTGGTTCACTTCCAACAAGGCAATGAGAGTAGGATCAGTTTCCTTGTGTGATTCCATAGATACTCCTAACCTAACCCCTCTGTCATAGGTTAGGAGGGGGAGTTTCCCAGACGGGAGGTTCAAGACTTGAGGTAGTGATGCAAAGAAGCACAGTACAGGCAAAGATTCTCTAGACGTTTCCTATGACGTTCTTCAGCAGAGAGTCAGGAACGATTCACTTGCATAGGCTCATCAGGGGGAGTAGCGGGTGAAGTAACTCGGGGAACAGGACAACTTTTAGGGCGGTCGAACCGACTTCTTTCCATGGCTCGCTCTCTTTGACGCAGGTCGACTTTATTACACAGAGAAATCAAGGCGTCCAATGATGAAGGCAGCTCACGGGAAGCTAAGTCATCCTTCATTTTCTCCAACAACCCATTCCAAAAGGCTGCAAGTAAAGCATCCTCGTTCCAGGTTAGCTCTGAAGCTATGGTGTGAAACAGAATCACATATTGACTGACAGTCCTGCTTCCTTGACAGAGATGTAACACATCATTAGAGGCTGAGGTCGTTCTACCTGGTTCATCAAAGATTCTACGGAAGGTGGTCACGAACTCAGTATAGTTAGATAAAATTGGGTCAGCTTTCTCCCAGTGTGGAGAGACCCAGTCCAAGGCTTGACCGGTCAGTAATGATATGATGTATGCTACTCGGGTTCTGGAAATAGGGAAGCTTGCTGCCTGTAACTCGAAATGAATCTCGCATTTATTTAAAAATCCACAACAAAGCTTTGGATTCCCATCGAATTTATTGGGAAGCAGTAGCTGAAGATGAGGCACTGGAGGAGAAACCACTGCAGGAGTGGTTGCTGAAGTAGGATTACTGGGCTGGAGATCCGTTCTAGATATTCCTGAGAGGAGAGCTTGAACATTATCCAGACGAGTATATATATCCTGAACATATTGCATCAACTGCACTTGTGCCGACTCTTGTCTACCCAGGCGATTCAGAAGATCCTGGACAGATCCAGGCCCAGGGCTCTGGGTACCAGATGGATCCATGTGGCCAGTACAAACTGTCACGGCTCGAGGTATTGGAAGAGGTGGACCCGAACTGGGTCATGGTACAGAGACACCAGGACCAGGAGAGAGTTGGAATTTAGATGGTTTAATATAATTCCATTGCAAAGAGTTAAACGAGAACTAATAAAAGATGGTAAATATAGTCCTTAGTGCAGGGATGCACAACTGTAGACACTATAAAACAAAAGGTAAAAAGTCTCTGAGGTTCTGGGGGTACTGCGGAGAAGAACTGTAAGGTTGAATGCTGTACAACTTGAAGATACGTTGAATACTGGAGGGTAATTGAATATGACTCCTGGATGGAGTATGCAGGACTGGGAAATTAACTTGAGTCAGACTCCGGGATGGAGTATACTGGATTGGGTGAATCACTTTGAATAGGACTCCAGGATGGAGTGTGCTGGATTGGTAGAGCACTTTGAATAGGACTCTGGGATGGAGTGTGCTGGATTGGGTGAGCACTTTGAAAAGGACTCCAGGATGGAGTGTGCTGGATTGGGTGAGCACTTTGAATAGGACTCCGGGATGGATTGTGCTGGACTGGAAGCAGTAGTACTCCTGACTGGAGTATACATGAACTTGAAGCAGGCAAACTGGAAAGGAAACCAGCGGAGCTCAGGAACATAGGTCTTGCTGTAGCAAAGAGCACTATTGTACTGGCAATGAGACAGAGTCAGGGAGGGGCTTTTATAGCCCTGGTCAGGTGCTGATTGGCTGGAGCAACTGGAGAGTGCTGCTGACTGGATGGATCTGGACCACCTGACTTGATCCAAGATGGCCGCACCCATGATCCGGAGGTCAGACCCACTGAAATGCAGGAAGCACATGGAAGTGTGGCTGGGACACCTAGGTAACAGCGGGGATGCAGTAAACCACCTTCAGGCATAGGCCCTACTCTGGATTCCACTGACAGCAGCGGCCGGTGACTCAGCAAGGTGCGATGACATAAGCGCATGGGGAGATGCAAGGGTCTCAGCCGGAGGTCTCTAGCATGGTTTGTGACAGCAGAGAGCTGCTCCAAGAGGGACACAGGTTTAAGCTGCTGGTTGGAGAGGAGACATATACACACTTCATGTGTTTTAATCACCATGTAGCAAAATGAGTTTTAAGGGGTATTACTGTGTGTGGCATAATGTGTTTTAAGGGAAATTCCTGTGTGGCATAATGTGTTGAAAGGGGCATTACTGTGTGGCATAATGTGTTTTAAGATGCATTACTGTGTGTGGCATAATGTGTTTTAAGGGACATTACTGTGTGTAGCATAATGTGTTTTAAGAGGCATAACTGTGTGGCATAATGTGTTTTAAGGGGCATTACAGTGTGTGGAATAATGTGTTTTAAGGAGTACTACTATGTGGGATAATGTGTATTAGGAATGCTACTGTGTGGCATAACATGAATGGGATCTGTGTGACATAGTGTGAATAAGGGACACTACTGTGCAGTGTATTTTGAATTGGAGGTACTATTGTCACACCCCTTACCAGCGAGAACACACCTGTATATTTCGGCATAAGCTCGCCTAGCTTCAGTTATGGATGGCGGCACCAATTCTTTTTATGTACACATGTCACCAAAATGTGTAGTAATGGCTTTGCTTTGATGTGCACAGATATGTCCTCATTGGTGCTCAGCACCCCTGTCATAAAAAATTGTGTTGTAAGGGACATTACTGTGTGGCATAATGTGTTTTTAGATGCATTACTGTGTGTAGCATAATGTGTTTTAAGGGGCATTACTGTGTGTGGCATAATGTGTTTTAAGGGGCATTCCTGTGTGACATAATGTGTTTTAAGGGGCATTACTGTGTGGCATAATGTGTTTTAAGGGGCATTACTGTGTGGCATAATGTATTTTAAGGGGTATTACTGTGTGTGGAATAATGTGTTTTAAGGAGTACTACTGTGTGGCATAATGTGTATAAGGAGTACTACTGTGTGGCATAACATGAATGGGCTCTGTGTGGCATAACATGAATGGGCTCTGTGTGGCATAGTGTGATTAAGGGACACTACTGTGCAGTGTAATTTGAATTAGAGGTACTATTGTGTGGTCATGCCCCTTACCAGCGAGAATACACCATTATATTTTGGCCCGTGCTCTCCCAGCTTTAGTTATGGATGGCGGCACCAATGCTCTTTATGTACACAGGTCACCAAAATGTGTAGTAATGGCTCTGCTTTGATGTGCACAGATTTGTCCACCTCTGTGTTCAGCACCCCTGCCCTATAAAATTCCTACAGTGAACTTGATCTAATCCTAAACAAATGCTTAGCTAGGGCTTGGTCAATTGGGAAAATGCCTTTCCTTATACTTTTGTGTAACCTACAGCAATTAAGTGTTAATATTTACCTAACAGAACCAACCAAATACCAAATGTCTGACTATGGCACATGTTTGAATCCCCTGTAAGATGTCCTCTGTTGTGTGCATTTTAATACAGAGAATGGTGTATACTTGTATGTTGTTCTAATATTAATTATATTTGTAAGAGCATAGAGTCTATACCAAGAGCTAAGTGCTGATGCGAAATGGGCCTGTGTGCTTTAAATGCCAGGGCCTATTTTTAGTCCCAGTCTGGCCCTGATACATAGACAAAGACTTAAATCACAATAATGTGTCTGTTGGGCAAAATACTTTTTTTAATTTAACCTCATATTTGGACACCCCCCTACCATCAAGAAATTTAGCATTTGTCCCTGGACAGCAGTGGAGGCTGGACAGCATTCTACATCCATACATTTGGACTACAGCCTCACCAGCCAATCGGGAACAGGTAAAAGTTATTTTTATTTTACAAAGTCAAGTGTGTGAGGGCCTGAGAAGTAGGTACTGAGGGGAGGAGGGGTGGTGGTAGGCTGAAGCTTTACCTAGAGCTGCATGAAATCTTGCAGAAGCCCTGCCCAAAGGCCTCATAGCTGCAGATATTAGAGCATGTGTGGAAAGCTTAAGATATTCCGAACCATAACATTTTATTTGATTAAGTAAATTGATATATTTGTGCAATAAACAATAAAACTAATGTAAATATGAGCCTACAAATTATGCAAATAAACTTCAGCTGAACTTCACTTTTTCCATTTGTGCTAAGAAGCAGCACAGTACTCCTGGCAAGGTTTGCAACATTTATACGCTGACTGTTTGCTTTTATTGTTGTAAGATTTTATTGAGCTACATTTGTGATGTTTTTTTCTTCAAAAAGGTGCTTTTTGCCAATACATCAAAGGCTTACAGGGTGAGATGTTTCTGTGAGTTTAAAAGAATTGAAAGTTCATAAACTCCAAATAAAATCTCTTCTTGACTAATGGGATTATATAAATGTTTAATTATGTCTTTTCTATTCTCTTTATGATTGAGGGGATTCTTTTCAGGAGAACCTTGCCAAGCATGTATTTGAAACACAACAGAAGTTCAATTTGCACAATCAACATACTGTACATAGCTGACACATGAGACATAATTTAAACATGTTCCTGTCCTTTGACCTCAAATCAGGAAGACTATTCTTTGAAGGAGAGGATTGCCTTGCTGAAAATGTCAGATTCTAATAATGATTTGTGAATTTAAATTTTTGTTTCTGTACGTATGCATCTAATATTTTTAACAAAAAGTACATAGCAGTCTATGCACAGGACATTGGTGTGAGTGGTGGGTGAAGGCACTGCTGCCACCAGTCTGTATAGCACAGCTGGTCATTTGGGCACTCCCGAATCAGGATCACTATGCAAAGCTATACAAGTAGAACACATCAAATTAAAAAAACATTGGCAGAAGCAGTTTCATTGTGGGCAAAGCCGCGGGCAACAGCTAGTTACTAATAACTGCACTTACAACTAAATCTATTAGACATTGTGATAGCAGCTACCCTGAGATCCATTCATATCAGTATGGATGAAATATGAATTCCTTGCATAAGAGGGCTGATTCAACGATGCATTGTAAAATAGCTAACCAAGCTACTCACAGTGGACGTAGATTCCCATTTAAACTACAGATATTCTGTCAGGATCCTTTTTCAGGCTCTTAATATATTCTGGCAAAAGTTTTTGTTGTGTCCAGTGGTGAATCTGTAATGGGTGCAGTATGTGGGTACACAAGGGCCCTTGGGCCCAGGGGAGCCCACACTGGACACCCTGCAAACATACATTATACTCACCTTTCTGGATTCTGGCATCAGAGCTGTAGAAATCACTTGAGAATATGGAGTGGCCACGATTTTCCCAGATATTTGCACATGCACAGTGGAAAATTCACTGGGAGGTTACTTGCAACTGCGCCGTGAGAGAGGAGGGGGCCCACACAGGGCTACTCCACTCTTAAACACCTCTGTTTGTTTCTCATAAAGGATTTCAATGTCACAATCATAAGATATGCAAGTTAGTAGCTGCTTTAACTGATTTTATTAGAATTGTCTAAAAAGCATTTGTTTGGCTGTTGGAGTGGAGACAGTCAGGGCTTCAGGCCAAGGCCTAATATAGCGCTGTTGGAGAAAGGTTACTGCATTCTCCACACATTTGGGGACAAATGAAATAGGGTGTGAGTTTTTGCGCACATATGGAATCACACCTTCTCACACCTTTAAAAGTTGCAAACAGATCAACCGGAATGTGATTTGCATTTCTCCAAGCATACTGACTACTGACACAAACAGATTCACCCATTGGCAGGGCAAAGTCCCATGACTTAAGCATCACACACACTATATAAGCCCCCGAGGCACCATTTTGTGCTTTGATAGGGAGTAAGGAGCTGGCTACATGACAGGAGACAGGAGGATTCTGGGAATATTCTATGCGGCATGGCAGGCAGGAGAGCTGGGGGAGCTCAGCAGAGGCTGGAGGAGGAGGATCAGGAGGTGATTGTCAGGCAGAGTCACAGTGAGGAGGAGGAAGATTTGTCTGACCAGGAAGCGCAGGAGGAGGATGATGACACATAGGTGGAGGAGGAAAATGAAGATGAGGGGGAGGATGAAGAGGAGGAGGAGGCTGAGTCTGCTGGTCCTTTGCCTGGGAAGACGCACTGTGGGCGCAATATTCGCTTCACTTATGAAGAAAATTCTGCACTGGTACATGCTATGGTATCAGTGTTCACACGTCTCCTGGGAGAATGTGCACACTGTACCCCCCTTGCCAGAAATAAATAAATGTGGCTTGGCCTCACCAATGCTGTTAATTCTGCCAGTAGCTGCAACCGTGACATTCACAACGTGAAGTTTCAATGATATAAAACATGTGTTAAAGGGCAAAATGGCGGATGACATGAAGCAGTCCCGCAAGACCGATGGTGGGCATCACATCCCCATACACTACACATCTTATGGACAAGAGCTCAAACAGATCATTCCCCCAGAGATCCTACCCATGACTCATATTGAGGATACAGACAGACCGTCAAATCCGGACCCTATTGGTGAATAACATAACAATACTCATATTACATATGTGTACAGTACATGCTTATTTTTCTTTGCTTTTTGTAATGCCCTATTCCTGTACAATCATCTGATGCTGTAGAACAGCACATACTAGTATGCTGTGACATAGATTGCACTGAGTACAAATGTTGGAATGTTGGCCATGCTGGGATGTGTTGTGCTACAGCACTTTTTTATTTTTTTATTTTAGAATATTATTTAAATTTTAAATAATAATGTTAGGAAGTGTAAATAGTTTCTAACTTAGTATTATTATGTTTGTGAGATTAATTAGCTCAGAAGGGCCACTGCACTGTTTCTTTCAAAACCAGAGTATTTTTAGTGGTGCATTTTTATTTTAATATCCTTCACTTTTTTTGGGTTTACTGTTCTAAAAATGTAAGATGAACATGTAATTGTCCAAACAATAATGTCTTGAATTGTTCCGCAGCTGCTCCAGGGAGGAAGAATTCTTCTTCAAAAAGGCCTTGTGCCCCTGTGAAACCCAACACATTAGTATGTACCTTAGCATGTATTGAGGAATTAGCCCCAAAGCAAACACGCTTTCAATAGGTGACTAAAATAAGATGTAAATCATCTAAACTTTCCGGATGTATCTCATCGCACCACAATCAGAACTTAATTCTGGAGTGAAAAAATTAGTGTACCCCCCTCCTGCCCCCAACATTTCAAACAGTAAAATAATAATCCTTACCATTTTTTTAGGTCTATCACATCCACATCCACCAAGTCCTCAACAACATAGTCTGGAAGAAGATGCTCATGAAATTGTATTAGTCATAGTAGATCCTGTCATGGTTGTGGATGAAAATACAGAAGTGGTTAATAGCAACAACCAGCAAATTACCTGTACAACAACAGGGCCTACACCTACACCTCCAAAAACCCCTTCTGTTGATGAGATAGCTTTGTCCCTTGACGGTTTTAGAACAAAGCAGTTTTACTTTATGGAGAGAGAAACAGAACAAATGGAAACCATTAAATATGTCCTTAAAAAATGTTTGAGTGCTAACAGAGTGGCAGAGGACACACGCATTAGAATGGCTGACAATATTGATTTAATGCTGCTTGACCTTACTTAGGCTATTTGGTCACAGACTGAGGCATTTAGAAACCTTCACACAGAATTAGTAGCACAGAGGGCCCTAATAAAGCCTACATCAGGTTCACTATTAGTAGTGTGTGTATGACTTCACTAAGTACATCACCTACCACTCCACCCAGGCGCAGTCTACGCACACGTGGTGGTGTAGTTAAATGCAAAGTTAGAGGTACAGTTGGTTCAGTAGACAAAGTACATTTTACTTATCTTACAGTATGTTTACAAATCAGGTTTTGCACTTTTTTCTGAAAATGTCAATTTGTTTAAATCTAAAATATATACATATATATATATATATATATATATATATATATATTGAAGACATTTTAAATAATGTAAATGTTCACAGTGACCTGATTTTAACCATATTATTGCAATGTTGCAATATTGTTGTTTTTGCAAATAAAAACATGTTACAGTGTAACTGTGACAAAGGCTACATTTTTGGATTCCCTAAACATTTAATCCTAAGAAAATTAATACAATATTTATTGTAATGGTGTTTGTATATTTAAAACAAAGACTCTTACCAGATACTCATGGGCAAAAAAGAAGGCCTGTCATGCAGCTTTTCCACCGGTTCCAGTTCAGAACCTTGTGTAATGTACATACATTTGAATTAATGTGTTTGTAGGCATACAACTTTTACACATCTATACACATACACATTCTCTTACATTGTTTCCTAAAAAACATATGTGAAAAATACTGCTGTATGATCCTCTGTCGAACCTCATTCCCGCCCTCTGTATTGACAATGCCCTCTGTTGGGAAAGGGTCCAGTTCCTCCACAACTGCTGCAATGTCCCCAAGGTCATAATGGCCTTGCCCAAGGGCCATTTTATGGAGCAAGCAGCATGACTGGATGATGTCACACACTTTACGCACATTGTAAAGGAGTATGCCAGCCAACCTGTCCAAACATCGAAACCTGATTTTCAACACCACAAAGATATGCTCTATTACTGACCTTGTAGCAATGTGTGCGTTCTTGTACCGGTGCTGTGAAGGGCCTTGTGGTTGCAACAGAGGTGTCATGAGCCAAGTCTGACACCCATATCCTGAGTCACCTAAATGATGAAAGAGGGAGTAAAATTACTTAATTTCAACATTAAAAAATAGGATTGGAACAAGACAAACACTTTAAATACATGTAAAAGTAAACACAGTAATAATTACATTACTGGCCTTTTTGGGCACACATACATGTACTATGAGTACAGCAATAGAGAGAAACACACACCAATTCCAAATTTAGTGTAAAGTAATTGTAACTTGACAAACAACATACCAAACAGCCAGCCCTCTGGCACGTGTCCTTGAAACCTCTTCCACAGGGCTGACTGGCGCAGGATATAGGCATCATGGCAAGACCCAGGGTAACCTGCAACCACACTGAGAATCTTGAGGTTAGCATCACAGACCACCTGCACATTGAGGGAGGGGTAGCCATGTCTATTTACATAGACATACCCCCTCAAGTGCGGCGATTTGATCCCAATGTGGGTGCAGTCTCTGGCTCCCAGCACATTAGTCAATGCTAAGAGCCACTAGAAAGCTACCTTAAGGTTCAGCCAGTCTGACTTACAAAGTGGGAATGAGATTAATGTTTGCCACAACTTCTTCAGGGCAGATAACACTTGAGATAAATGCCTAGAGAAACTGGTTTATGTAATCCCCAGCACTCTAACGCTCACTGACTGAAATGAGCCAGTGGCAAAAAAATTAATTTATGCTGCCCAGTTGCTACCAGCCAAAGGCTCCAAATAATCTCTCACCTGCTCATATAGGGTCATGAGGTTTGTACGGTTCAATCTAAATAACTGAACCACCTCATGATCTGAGAGGGAGCCCAGGTCCATCCTGGCATGAAGCAGAATAGGGACCTGGATCTGGTGATGCTCCTGTGCCCTCTTCCTGCACAGCTCCTCCATAGTAAGTAGGCCACTAGCATACAGCTCCAATGAAGTATGTACAAACTCCATTTCTCCAACCCTTACAGCTGCAATGGCTGTAGGTGTGGTTTATATAGGCATGTGATGATTTATGGACTTCACGTGGGTTAATTAGCCATATCTTCTTTTTTTTTTAAAGTCTCATTAAACTCGTCTATGTGAACCTGGTCTAAAGTTCTGGTGAATTTTAATCAAATTTGTGGGCGATTTTGAAATTCACAAACCTTTTACATTTGGAGAGTTCACATATGAAAAATGTGGAACACCGCACAGATTCTATTCGACAACCACCCTATAAATATATATTCATTATTTACTATCTAGAATTTGTATATAAAGGGTGGTGTGCTACCTACTACCGTTATTCATGAATACAGCAAGGAAAAGGAAAAGAGGTAGTATATCGGTGCACTAGTTGATTAATTACATAATTCTTAAAACATAACTTTTATTAGATATATGCTATAATATATATCCCCTCTAGGGAAACATAGCGGCGAAGTATTAAAAATATAGATTAAGGAAAGAAATTAGAATTAAAATGAAACTAAAGGTCTTCTCTACTCATAGGGTTATATAATAGGTGCCTTCTTATAAAGAGATCAACTATCCTATCTGTGATCGAATATGCTTTAAATTATACATCTGTGTTGATCCATATCATGGATCTCCTCTATGAACTCCCAAAGTATATAAACCGTGTAATAATATTAAATTAATCAATGAGGATTGGGAGGTTATAATCAATGGTTGACAATTTTATTGTACAGATATTATATTATGAGGACATTATTAATGAATAAAAAATAAAAAATCAGGTAATCCTATTGTGTTTAGACTGCCTTTATCTCCAGGCATATATTCATCCACACGGATGGTGTCCTTTTTAATATATTCACACAGTTCAGTGATGTGATACCATCGCTGGATATCCCATATACATACAGGAAAAAATTCACAATGTTGACTAATCACAGTAATGATGTTTAGCTAACTCCCAATATTCGTAACTACTTCATCATTTAATGTTCAAATTCAGTATAATTCAGCTAAATTGGTGGTGACATGTTAGTGTTTAGTTTGAATCCAATTGTTGCAGATTCAACTATTTCTATAGTATCAGCAACTTTGTATCATTTGCAGGTTATATTGCTGAATTCAAAACATCGATGTCATACCGATTGTGTCGCTAGTCCAATCGTCACTGCAGTGATGTTTAAGTTGCCTTTATATATCGGCAAATGTCCATTAGGCACATGTGACTATTGTAATCTAATATTCAATATGGGACTATCCCTGAGATTTAAATATCTTTTTGGTATCAGCGCCTATACATCGATTAATCACTGCAGATTAAATTAATGCAGTCAAAAAACACTAGTGTCACACACTATATACTGATGGCAATCCAATAGGCTATCATATTAATCTGCCTTCATATATAGGCAGATATCCAATAACATATATGGCTTTAAGGCAGCAATATTGGGTTATCTTCTTGTCTCAGTATATGCTCGTCACTATAATTAGCTTTATCATGTAGTTAAACTGGTGAATAATATAAATATTGTTCTCCCTTAATGTCTCATACATATAAGAAGTCTCCGATCACAGATATGATTAATTGCAGTCACATTCGCTGCTAACGGCATCATATATGCTCACAGAGTACATTATGTCCAGTGGCAAATGCAGGATTTCTAGAGGGGGGTTTCCAAATCCTTGATTTTAGAGTGAGTGTGGCCAGTCCATGAAGAGGGCATAATTACCACTTATCCAGCTTTAATATGCATCATGCAAAGTATATTGTGTGTCATAATTCCAGCATATATAGGACTAGCGATCACAGTAAGCCATTAAATGCGGCAGTAGGGCCATCCTGCCTGAGCTGAATGATTTTATTTCAGATGTTGGCACCATTCCAGGGCATGGGAGCAAGTCCGAGAGTCTGGGGGAGCAGCAGAAGAACCTAGCACTGCCCTGGACATATATGTACATATTGGGCTCTATAGCAGTGCATCCCTAACAATTCATGTTTTCCAAATCCCCTAATTGATACACAGGTTATTTATTACTGGCTGATACATGTTAAAAGATCCACAGGTGGAGCTATTTATATCATTTATGATACTGAGAAGAACATGCAGCGCTAGTAAAATTCCATTATATTACTATTTCTATTGTGGTCATGGTGTGGGCTGGGGAGGGGGGTTTCCAGGCAGACGGAAACCCCCCCTGCGTTTGCCTATGATGTCTGCTACATGGATATGGTTAATTGCAGTCACATTCGCTGCTATACGGCATCATGTTTGCTCACAGAATACACCATGTCTACTGCACTATCAATTAGTGCTATACTGATGCCAAATATTAGTTGATCATCTGTTGAACATAAACACAGCATGCGTCTATTATCAAAGCCGTAATTGGCATAATGTGTTTGTGCGCACAGAGAGAGACCCTCAGAGCGGTCCGATGCGCATTTCGCCAGCGGCTTTTTCAAAGGATCAACCCAATGGGTGTGTCTAGAGGGTTTAAATACCCTTACCTGTTCCTTTCCGGCCAATCAGAACTCCGTAAAAACGGAGGTTTGTGAGGCAGGAATAAACATTGCTTGCCGATTCTTTCATCAGGCAAAAGCAATGGATTGTGGAGAAAGTGATTCTATTATGATAAGCTTATGGGTTTAACACTGCTCATCCATCCGTGGGTGAAATGAGGAATTCATTTACATATTGTTTCAATACTTGCAATCCAATATATCAGACATCTTGGAATTAATAAAAGTATTATTCCTAATATAAGTTAATTATATTACAATCACTATCCTGGGAATAAGCTCATAAATTAGCCAACATTAATAAGGGATAGTATTTATTCATTACTCAAGCCCATTAATATATGCATATGCATAAATATATCCATCTCATATATCTTAAATGTGTATTAGAATAAAATAAAATAAATTAAAATTAAAATAAAATAAAAGTGTCGTGATGGTGCAAATCTTCCTAAATAACAAAATAAGTGAAATTAAATATTAAGAGAGAGAATAAAAAATAAAATACATATGACTCTCAGTTGTGACTAAATAAATTTGAGTAAAATGTCGTGATTAAATAGATTTCATATCAATTATTAAATAAAAAAGTGATTTTATAAGAATAATTAACACCCCATGGGATAATTAATTATATATTGTGAATAAAATATATATATATATGTGACTCATAGTGTATTATGTATAAAAATATATATAAATATACCATTATAAGGATAATTAATAATTAATCAATGCATTGCTAATATTAACAGGAGATACCCTTTCTTTCTGAAATATGAAATCATAATCTCATATCCAGAATTTAGTTATCAAATAGTTAGTTCACAGGAAAGCAGAGTAATTATTCCTCTCATTCAAACCCCAGGGGTGGACACTTCCCATCAAAAATATAAGACGTGCTTCTCTTTTGAGAAGTTGTTTAGTCATCTCTCCTCCCCTATTTTTTCCATTATGAATGCCTTCAGTAGACACGGATTACTTTGATGATGAAGTAAAAAGTGTTTAGCCACTGTTGTTAATGTTTTAAACTTTTTTGATCTGCGTCTGCATTGCGAATGTTTCCTGCATGCTCTAGCAGTCTTTGTTTAAAAGGTCTGCTGGTCATGCCAATATATCGAAGATTATAGGGACACATCAAACAGTATATGACATTTCTTGAGTTACTATTTAGGAACTCTTGAATTTACCAAGTACGATTGTACTTGTCTGAAAATTGTTTTGTATTGACCATATGTCGACACGCCTTACAGTGTCCGCAGCTGAAAAAAACTTTGATTTTTATTCCAGTAGTGGACTCTGATCTAAAATGGCTATGTACCAAGGAATCTTTTACATTTCTAGATCTTCTCCAGCAGATTTGTACTCTATCTCCAATGATGGTAGCTAGATCTGAGTCTGCCTTCAACACATGCCAATGACGTTGAATAATCTCTCTGATTTTTTGGTTCTCCTGACAGAATGTGCCAATGAATCTTATTGGTTGTTGTTCCTGTTTCCTTGTCCTTAATTTGGACTTAGAGTGAATTAACACCTCTCTTTTTTGTGCTCGGGTTGAATGTAAGGCTTTTTGTGTAGATATTTTACTATATCCTCTTGCCCTTAGCCTCTTATCTAGTTCTTTAGCTCTTAATTCAAAAGTCTCATCCTCACCACAGTTCCTACGAGTTCTTAAAAATTCCCCTTTTGGTATACCCACTATCACTGATCTTGGGTGGGAGCTTGTAGCATGTAGGATACTATTTGTAGCTGTTGGCTTTCTGTATATGTTGGTAATAAGATAACCATCTTCTTTGACTGATATGGACAGGTCTAGAAAGTTCACTGTCCATTGGCTCATTTCCATCGTCAATCTTAAATTCAATATTAGTCAGTGATCGTCAGTCTTAAATATTGGAAAATGTATGTGAAAGAAACTGAGAAACAACTGTTGGATATATATATTATTCACAATATATAATTAATTATCCCATGGAGTATTAATTATTCTTATAAAATCACTTTTTTATTTAATAATTGATATGAAATCTATTTAATCACGATGTTTTACTCACATTTATTTTATTTTTGTTGGTTTTGTCTTTTATTCAATTATTTAGTCACAACTGAGAGTCATATGTTTTTTATTTTTTATTCTCTCTCTTAATATTTAATTTCACTTATTTTGTTATTTAGGAAGATTTGCACCATCACGACACTTTTATTTTATTTAAATTTTTATTTTAATTTATTTAATTTTATTTTATTCTAATACACATTTAGGATATATGAGATGGATATGTTTATGCATATGCATATATTAATGGGCTTGAGTAATGAATAAATACTATCCCTTAATAATGTTGGCTAATTTATGAGCTTATTCCCAGGATAGTGAGTGTAATATGATTAACTTATATTAGGAATAATACTTTTATTAATTCCAAGATGTCTGATATATTGGATTGCAAGTATGGCAACAATATGTAAATGAATTCCTCATTTCACCCACGGATGGATGAGCAGTGTTAAACCCATAAGCTTATCATAATAGAATCACTTTCTCCACAATCCATTGCTTTTGCTTGATGAAAGAATCGGCAAGCAATGTTTATTCCTGCCTCACAAACCTCCGTTTTTACGGAGTTCTGATTGGCCAGAAAGGAACAGGTAAGGGTATTTAAACCCTCTAGACACACCCATCGGGTTGATCCTTTGAAAAAGCCGCTGGCGAAATGCGCATCGGACCGCTCTGAGGGTCTCTCTCTGTGCGCGCAAACACATTATGCCAATTACGGCTTTGATAATAGATGCGTGCTGGGTTTATGTTCAACAGATGATCAACTAATATTTGGCATCAGTATAGCACTAATTGATAGTGCAGTAGACATGATGTATTCTGTGAGCAAACATGATGCCGCATAGCAGCGAATGTGACTGCAATTAATCATATCTGTGATCAGAGACTTCTTATATGTATGAGACATTAAGGGAGAACAATATATATATTATTCACCAGTTTAACTACATGATAAAGCTAATTATAGTGACGAGCATATACTGAGACAAGAAGATAACCCAATATTGCTGCCTTAAAGCCAAATATGTTATTGGATATCTTCCTATATATGAAGGCAGATTAATATGATAGCCTGTTGGATTGCCATCAGTATATAGTGTGTGACACTAGTGTTTTTTGACTGCATTAATTTAATCTGCAGTGATTAATCACTGTATAGGCGCTGATACCAAAAAGATATTTAAATCTCAGGGATAGTCCCATATTGAATATTAGATTACAATAGTCACATGTGCCTAACGGACATTTGCCAATATATAAAAGCAACTTAAACATCAGCGCAGTGACGATTGGACTAGCGACACAATCGGTATGACATCGATGTTTTGAATTCAGCAATATAACCTGCAAATGATACAAAGTTGCTGATACTATAGAAGTAGTTGAATCTGCAACAATTGGATTCAAACTAAACACTAACATGTCACCACCAATTTAGCTGAATTATGCTGAATTTGAACATTAAATGATGAAGTAGTTAAGAATATTGGGAGTTAGCTAAACATCATTACTGTGATTAGTCAACATTGTGAATTTTTACTTGTATGTATATGGGATATCCAGCGATGGTATCACATCACTGAACTGTGTGAATATATTAAAAAGGACACCATCCGTGTGGATGAATATATGCCTGATTCAGACCCACTCGCGAGCGGCTGTCCGCTCGCAAGTGGGTCGATGTTCTGCACTGAGCATGCGCACGACGGAGGGAGCTCCGTCGTGCGCATGCGCCAGACGTGACGAGCGAAGGAATGTCCTTCGCTCGTTGTGTCTGATCAAAGGGGGCGTGCTGTCGATGTTGATTGACAGCACGCCCCCTTTGGTGGGCGTGCTGGGGCGTGCCTCCCTGACGGGGCGTTCCTAAGGGAACGCCTACCGTCAGAAGCCGGCCACTGACATCACTAGTGATGTCAGTGGGAGTGATTTTGGCTCTGATAGAGCCAAAATCACTCCGGGCTTTGCGGTTGAAAACCTCAACCGCAGGCTCCGGCTCGCAGTTTCGATGGCCGCGATGGTCAAGACCATCGCGGCCATCAAACTGCACGCTCGTATAGGCTGTGGGTGGTGACCCACAGCTATACGAGCGTCCAGGAGGACGCTCCATAGTTATGGAGGACGGCCCTCATTCAGAGCGTGCGCTCTGCTCAGAGCGTACGGCTCTGAATGAGGGCCTAAGAACAATAGGATTACCTAATTTTTTATTTTTTATTCATTAATAATGTCCTCATAATATAATATCTGTACAATAAAATTGTCAACCATTGATTATAACCTCCCAATCCTCATTGATTAATTTAATATTATTACAGGTTGAGTCTCCCATATCCAAAATGCTTGGGACCAGGGGTATTTTGGATAAAGGAATATTCCGTATTTAGGAATAATTGCATATCATAATGAAATATCTTGGGAATGGGACCCCAATATACACACAGAATGCATTTGTGTGTTATATACACCATATACACATAGCCTGCAGCTCATTTTATACAATATTTTCAATAATTTTGTGGCTCAAGCAAAGTTTGTGTACATACATGAAATAATTTAATGTTTCATTTACACCCTATACACACAGCCTGAAGGTAATTTTATACTATATTTTTAATAATTTGTGCCTTAGACAAAGTTTGTGTACATTGAACCATCAAAAATCAAAGGTTTATTATCTCAGTCATGCCAAAATTATTCCGTAATTCGGAATATGGATATGGGAGACTCAACCTGTGCACGGTTTATATACTGTGAGAGTTCATAGAGGAGATCCATGATATGGATCAACACAGATGTATAATTTAAAGCATATTTGATCACAGATAGGATAGTTGATCTTTTTATAAGAAGGCACCTATTATATAATCCTATGAGTAGAGAAGACCTTTAGTTTAATTTTAATTCTAATTTCTTTCCTTAATCTATATTTTTAATACTTCGCCGCTATGTTTCCCTAGAGGGGATATATATTATAGCATATATCTAATAAAAGTTATGTTTTAAGAATTCTGTAATTAATCGACTAGTGCACCGATATACTACCTCTTTTCCTTGCTGTATACATTTGGAGAGTTGTAAGTTTAAAATGGGAAAATATCTGGATGCGATTTGGCAATTTGTGATTTGGGGGAAAAAGTTAATAATGCGAAAATGCCTGTTTTCACACACTATTACATTTGCGATTAGCCAAAAAATGCGAATTTACTGTCAAACTTGCAAAAACACCAAAATCGCTACCTATTACATTTGGCCCTTGGTGTTTGGGGTTCTGAGACAGCCTTGGAATGCTGAGGATGACAGGAAAATGCAGAGACTGGGCCAAGTTGAATGCAAGGTGCTTTTGATAATAATTAAAGGCAGTAAAAACTGCAGAGACCAGAATGCTATTTGAAATCCTGTGTTGCTCGCAGAAGGCCTTATCCAGGTTGTTAGAGATGACAAACTGAAGATCATAAAAGGGGAAGTCTTGCTGGGACCCAAAAAACACTCCTTTACGGTATTTCTTGGCACTTCTCTGAACTGACATGCAGAAGACATTCCTAAAGAAAGTGTATGGGGACAGCATCATTTATGCAGATATTGTCATTACAGTGTCTAGCCTGTTTCTTTTTTATCAGTGGACTATGGGTATCACCAATCTGCATACATCTTTCTTGGTTCTAGTGGGATCAGGAGTCTACTAGAAAAGGCAGCTGTAGTGGGTTGGTGATTAGAACTCTATTTCAGGTATCAGGTATGATACACTGAGCAATGACTCATCTAGATCCTTAAAATAGTCCATACATGCCAGCTTGTTTTTGGCATTGACACATACACATTTTTCTGCATCTGGCATTCTAGTTAGCATCATACATCCATCTTTCAAAATACTCTATATATTCCATAATGGATCTGTAGACTGGTCATAAATGAGTTTAAGAGGCTTTGGCTGTATAATAACAGTGTAGGTCATCAAATGCTATTGTGAAACTTGTAAATAGTAAAACATATAGGGCAAATTTACTAAGTGACGGGTTCTAAACCTCGGAGGTTTAGCTGTGGTTTTGCTATCCCCATATTTACTAAGGCCAAAACCGACAACAAAACTAATTTTAGAAATTGCCATCAAACCGCCACCAAACCCCCAGGGTTTAGAAGCTGCCATCAAACCACCACCAGACACCCAGGGTTTAGAACCCGCCATCAAACCGCCACCAAACAGCTGGACTTTAGAACCTGCCGCTTAGTAAATTTTGCCCTTAGTCTTTGCAGTGTGAGTAACATCCCAACCTTCATTGGAACAGTAGAATTATTGGATGGTTTCATTATACAATAATGTTACCATAGCGCTAGGTTACAAAGTGGCTGCATTGAATCTACTGACAACCAATTTTCACATAGCAAACTGGGGATCTGGCTCAAGTTTACATATAAAGAAAATGTAGTCTGCACTCCAATTATTCCTACATAGATATCTTCTAAGCCTGCATCTGCTAAATAATCTATGTCAGAGAGGGACAGTGACAGCAGTTTCAGTGAAATCTATGAGAGCTTCAATTAAATTGCAGATGAATAAATTATAGCCCAAGCAAAGCTGGATTCCAGGAGGAAGTAGAGTATTAAATCCTGAATCAAAGAAAAGTATCTATGCAGGCAAAGGAAGATTCCAAGGTAGGTAGTTGTAGCCCAAGCAAAAGAACAGTCTGGAATAGATAGTATTCAGTGATTTGAAAGGCATATGGGCAGTCAGACTGTGCCAAAGGATTAGACATGGTTGGGAAGTTACACGAATCCAATGTCAAAAGAATCCAATGTCATACACAAATAATGCAATAAATTATGCTGGATTTACTGTAGGAACCATCTCTAATATGGAGCAGTGATGGTCTCTTTCTAACTCCCATGCACAAAGTCAGTTGTTATCATTTTATATGCCACACCACCAGCCCACAAATAACAACTAGTTATAATGGGAGGAGAAAGAGCAGGTAAATAAGAGAGTGAGGTAAGAAGTGAAAAGTAAACCAGGCTTATGACAGTACAAATATGGAAGTAATGACCAGATGGCCCAAACTTTACTTTTATCATTATATATCATAAAATAATACAAATAAGTAGTTGGTCAAGTAGGTTCACATTTAAGTTTGCATTGCGTAGAGAGAAATAAATGTGGATATTCGTCCATATGCAGTTATATGCACCTATGCAAATGCTAGTGGAGTAACAGGGCTTCTGAATGCCCTGTGCCAGCCCTGCTCCCTGAGCACATAATGTCAAGCAGAGGGGATGGGGCCGCCAGCAGCAGGAAGTGCAGCACTTCCCAGAGCAACCTCAGGATGTTTCAAGCAGCTGTACTTACAGGTGTCAGGGTGCATGGCATGCGCAGAATGTCCAAAGGACTCTCCAGGTGGCACTGCTGCAGTAATACTGGCTGCAGGGTGCCATTCCAGGTACCCTGCTAGCCATAACCAAGGGCCATTGGGGGAAGCCACTACTGTAAGTGATCTCTGGTCATCAGAAGATAAAAGGCACCCAATTGACCATCAGAAGAGGAAAGAGAGAGAATACTTGTCCCTCCAACAGCCTGAGGGCCAAGATAAATAATCAGAGGAGGGGCAGAAGGAAAAGTAGCTGGTGCAGCAGTGGTTGATGGAAGTAAAGCAGTTGATGAAATTCCCAAAGCTTGCCAAAGTTGACCTGTAAGAGAGGTGAGGAGAGCCTGCAATTGTGCCTGAATCTGGGATCCTAAAGTAACAACCATTGAGGTAGACTCCTGTGTGGCTAGCAGCAGCGCCAAAGCACCAGCCAGTGCAACTGGATGATAGCGGCAGATAAGGTGTTCTAAGTGTTGGAGGAAGGAGTTGTCTACTTGGGCAGAGAAACTAGAAGTAAAGGTTGCAAGATGATGGTAGGGATTGAAATTTGGGATGTTTGATGCAACAAAACTCGAGTATAGTAACCAAAATCAATGCACCCGCTCTTGCAAGGGGGCTTCCACCACCTGGTAAGATTCAGATAGAGCATGTTTGACCAATGCAACAGTGCACAACACAACTTTGCTATAATAAATTGGCATACACATCTGACCTTTGGCAAGATTATGTCCACAATGAGAGGCAATAGAGGTACAAAGGGGAGGAGTCAACCATGCTGTGAGCCGGAAAGTCTGTTGGCGCGTAGTTCCTGTGGTAGAAGTAAAACCGATTTCAGTGCCATCATTGGACTCTTGGCTAAGACTAGCATGGGCCACTCTGGAGGCAATGGCTGCAACCTGTACAGATTGGGGAGGGACTTGCAGTGCTGCATGTTGGCCAGGCCAATGGAGTCTACCTAGTATGGTAGATGGCCATTGTAAAGCATTAGTCACCTGAGTAGAGACTGCCATCATGACCTCTAACCCCGCACCCCCTGATGCCATAGTACACAAGGTGGAACTAGACCTGTGTGCCCAACACTTTTTATCTCCACACTGTGGCTGCTGCTGAACTGAATGGTCAGTGGCTATAGAGGCATCAATCTGGAACAATTGCACTTCAGTGGAATTTATGGCTGCCTTTACAATCTCCAACCCTGTTGCCACCATATTGGAGGAGGCGGAGCCTCATTGTTAAGGGGCTGCTATCACAATGGCCTCCAAGGCTGCAACTGCTGATTGTAAGAGCAGTCAGTTGCATTGAAGTCCAATCAGAGAAATATGTAGGTAGGCGCTACTAAGGTACTTGTCATACCCCTAGCTGCTGGCCAAAGGGAGGGTTTCCCATTCCCCAAGGTACATATAAATATTAGAATTATTTTTACTCCAAGCACTCTGGAGTAATAATGGTAATGGAAAGTATTGTCAGCTATATTAACAAGTCCAAGTGTGCTGCACCAATTAGTGTAGACCAAAACAGTTATGAGGAGAGTGCTTTAATCACAACGTAGCCCAACCATTGGACTCTATATCCAATATTGCAGTCCCAAAAATCTGTTGAAAGGGTGTTCTAATTACGTGTAGGTTCTGAATGCAATAACTGTAGGCTGGATGTTCATCCTAATGGGAAATGTCTTTACGGTGTGTCCCAATATATGTCCACATGAGTATCTCCCACTTCCAACAAATAGATGCTGCTCTATTCAGAACTTTAGGACACTATGGTGCAATATGTAGGGTAAGTGGTATGTATTTACCCAGGTCTTGCCATTGTATTGCTGGCCCACCGGTATCCCGTGCTGCGTGCACTCTGCTAGATGCATGCGTGTGAGGGGAGCCTCCTCTAGATGTTGATATTCTGTTGTGATATCGTTCCAGACTGTTTATTTAAAATAAGGTAAGTTCCCAGCACACCTGATCCTGGTGAAATATAAGCTGGAATATGAAAGTTTACAGTATACCCATGGCTAACGCTTATCTCAACGTCCCACTTCACTCCCAACTGGTATAGTGATTAAGGTTGTGTGACTCACACTGCTGTGGTGGGGAGAGAGAGCGTGCCTGGGTTTCTTTGTTATTGAAGTGATTTACGGAAATTAGGGATGTACGCCGACCCCCACGTTTTGGCTTTGGTTTTGGATCTGTGTCTCCTTCAAGGTTTTGGATCTGGATTTGGTTTTGCAAAGCACCCTCAAGTGTTTTTTGGTTTTGGTTTTGGATCTGGATTTTTGAAATAAAAAATAGATAAAAAGTTTTAAAAACAGCAAAAATCATGTAATTTATGCAATCCAAAACTCGAAATTTGGATTTAAATTCCGAACCACGAAAAGATCAGAACCACCACCCGGATTAACCCGGATGTCCTCAGGAGATTAGAACCGTGACTCGGATTTACCCGGATTCATGAAATTTGGGTGGATTCGGATTTCTGGAGAAACGAACCGCACATCTCTAACGGAAATGTGGCTGCTGGAGTCCTGGGATAAAGTGCTTGTGCAAAGGCAAGTCCCCTTACTAGTTTCTCCACCTTACAGGGTGGCAGTCTCACAGAGGGAACCTGTGCAGTGATCGGAGTTGCGGAGTGTTAGAGGGGTGCAGTGCGGTGCCTGCTGCCATGCAGGTGTACTTCCATGGCTTACCTTGCATCGCACCCTCTCACCTTCATGTCGTATGTTAATCAGATGGTCCTGTAATTCCAAACAGGACACGGACACGATGACCTTGGGGGAAGGAGATGACATGAGAACCATCCTTCCTCATGTCAACCGACATGCCCTACTGGACGGAGGACCACTACAAATAGATTCGGGTTTTAAGTGAAGACCATCATTGGCACTTTTGGTTTCTGATCCAGAGTTTTACCTATAGGTACTCACGCACCAAGTGAAGAATCGACCTTGCAGCAGAGTGCAATGCCCACTGTCCGCCCAGAAGGAAGAAAGGCAGGAAGAGACAAACAGACAGTAAAATACAGTACACACAGATGTTTCCTCACTGAATTCACTCTTGTTCTTCATCTGCTCACTAGTTCCTGTAAGGAGACAAGAAATCACAATAGCCATGCAGGGCCTAAACCTAACTTACGTGTGTCACGCCACTATGCTTACTTTGACAACATTACCCCAACTTACTGTGTGTGTATAGTGCGGCACATTAAAAAATAAACAGTTCTAACTTGCCCTGCATGGAACAACCACCATGACAGACGGTAATAACACAAGAGCAAAACACAGTACTGTCTCTTTAACTGTTTGCTACCTGCCTAACTAGAGCTGCCAGCTCCTCTTCTAGTTGACTGGGGAAACACTACATTTTGGTGGGAGCCTGACAGCTCTCCACGGGGTACTTGTAGGGTTAAAGTTATTTTGGTGGGAGCCTGACAACTCTCCATGGGATACTTGGAGGGGGGCTGGTTTCTTACTATACCAGTGGTCTGGGGCCTAATACCCAGTGCCACTTTCAATGGGCTCAGAGCCCTGGGCCTAAAGCCCAGGGTCTTACCGGTGTCTCAGGCTTTATGCCTGCCTACTGCGCGAGCTAACCAGAGTTCGCTGCCCGGAGCCAAGCTTCACCCGCCACCACTTTACCACCGGTGCTGGTCCCTTCACCAGGTACCCGCAGCGCCTGCACCGCTGATGCTGGGGATAAAATCACTGTCCCAATGCCGGCTACAGTTTTGTCCCGCGGAGGACACATCCTCACTGGCCCCTGTTCCTGTGCCGTTGCTGGGATCAGCCATTTGATCTCAGCACGGCTTTCCATAGCAGGGCCCCTCTGGCTTGCTAAAGGAATCCACATCGGTGCCAGGGGAACAAATGACTACCTACAGTTGGAAGGACAGCTTTGTAAGAACAGGACATCGCAATGGAGAATGGAGAATAAAGTAAAAGGAATCAACAGAAACAAAATGTTATGAAACAAAGACAAAATAGGAGAAATAAGCAGAAAGGAAAAAGGTAAAGAAGGAAAAAATGAGTCTTAAGATAAAGAATAGACATATAATGAAATAACAATGCTCAATGTGACTATAAGATTGAAACAAGGCAGCACTTCCTTGTATGCTGGAAATTTCCAGAAACAAGACAAGGGCCCTCATTCAGAGCCGCTCGTTAGCGGCAGTACGCTCGTTCCGAGTGATGTTTGCACATCTGCGCATGCGTACGCTTTTTAGTACGCATGCGCGAACCAGTCAGTGCGGCCGAAAATCCTTTGTACGCTATATAGCGAGTGCCTGCTATTTTGAGTGACAGAATGAGGCGTATGTGGGTGGTAACAGGGGAAGGTGCTTGAAAATGGGGAGTGGAGATCCGAACGCAGGCGTGCTTAAAGGTCAAAGCGGGCGTTTTATGGGTGTGTATATTTAAAACAGCAGCGTCATTGACCACGTCACTGGGTTATTTTATAGCCAGAACTGCACGCAAATTTGTGGTAGCAAACACCAACCACAAGAATAGCGAGCAGTTCATACGCTGGTCGATGTACTCGATTAATCTAATAAATAGCGGACATGACGTAGGATGCGTGCGGCCAGGGGGCGTTTTTAACAAATAAACGAGCGTATGTTTTGCTCGTTCGTTCAGACTTAGAGGTGTGAACAGACTGCAATGTGCGTACGGATCATTTGAATAGCCACCCCTTGTTTTTAAACGAACGACCGCAAATAGCGTCCGGCTCTGAATGAGGGCCAATGTGCTCAAGCCAACAGCTACTAATATAACTTCTGCAAAGTAAACCAAATGTATAAAAATATCTGTTAAGCCAGAGGTTCCCAAATTCGGTCCTTAAGGCACCTTAACAGTTCAGGTTTTAGAGATATCCATGGTTGAACACAGGTGGTTAAATCAAGTCAACTGAGGTACTTATTAAGGGCCTGATTCAGAGAAGGATGCTAATGTGGTCGCAGCTGCAATATCATATGCAACGCAGCTGCAAAAATATGCTAATGGTTCCAAAGAATACCCAAGCATAAGGATGCCCACTGTTGCCTTCTCTTACATGCATACGACATCACTTACCTGCATAAATATCTGTAATATCGATGCATATCGAGCTGCCATCTTGCCCTTGCATCAGGTCTGACCTGCCACAGACTAGGCAACTCTCCTGACATGCTCTCATGCTGTGTAGAAGATTGCAAGCACTCATTTAACCACGCCCATGTAACAGCCTTCAAATGGTCAGAAGCTCCTGCGTTTTTCTGACCACCCCCCTTGTTACCTCCCCCAAATGCCGACTCCCTGTTACTCATTTTGCGATGGATTCCTCTGTGCATCCGTAATCGCAATGTGAACGCTGCGCATGCATGCATGCGCAATGGCAAACAGTAGCTCGATCTGCATACTTAATCGCATTGCGTCCGTCTCTGAATCAGACCAAAAGTCACCTGTGGTCAAGCATGGTGGAAATCCATAAAGCCTGGACTGTTAGGATGCCTTGAGGACCGAGTTTGGGAACCTCTGGGTTAAGCAATGAGTGATTCAGCCTTGATAGCCTGATCTATATGGTAAGTTATATTATTAAAGCCCTATATTGCGGGACGTGAATGTAGATCCTTCTTAGCATCAGATTGCTAAGATTGGGTAAATACTAGGAAGTCAGAACAATTGACAGTAACATTTATAATATCTCAGGAAATTCCCTTTATAGTATATTATATTATATCTAGAGATGTACGGGTTCGGTTTTACTCAGTTCTTTTCGCCAAAATTATCACAAGTTCAGATTTATTTTATTGGCTATCCGAAACACGTGATAGCTGATAGCCAATAAGATGCCATTTTTGAGATCTGAACATATCAGAGTAAAACCGAACCTGCACATCTCTAATTATATCATTATCGACAAGCAACATAAAATACTGTATGTCCCCTTTCAAACAGTTGGCTTCCATTAAATCCACTAGGCTCAAGCATGATATCTGTGAGTTTTCCTGTACAGTAAAATAATGTAGCTGTAAGTAAGTTGAGATTGTCTGGCCTGTACTCTCCCAATTCAAATTCTGTTTAGTGTTACCTTCAGGTGTTAGCTCTGAACAGGAATCTAATCCTACCTAATGCTAACAGGCTGGTGATGATGTAACAGTGATGAGACAGTGCTTAGTATTGCTGTTGACTGCATGTATGTAGGGAATCGGTATGATTTACCGCTGGACCCCTGGCAGCGGCAACCAGACAAGGATGAAAATCCCAATCGTCCTAAAGGTAAGTATTCACTAACCTATTCTACCCCCTAACCCTAACCCTCCCTTAGGGGTGCCTAACCCTAACCTTCCCCCCCCCACTGCCTAACCCTAATCCCCCCTTTAAGTGCCTACACCTGTCAAACCGTAATGCAGGTGTCCTAAGGCGAGCTCAGGGAAGACAGAAACCTCCCGCCGCCTAAACCTAAATCCCCCGGGGGGGGTCTAACTCTAACCTCCCCCCGGGGGTGTCTAACCCTAACCCCTAGCCTAACCCTAATCTCCAGAGGGGGTGCCTAACCCTAAGTCCCCCGGGAGCCCTAAACCTAACTCTCTCTCCCCCCCTGCGGCTGTCCGCACTCTGCGCCCGGCACCACATCGATCGGGATGTCGGGCGCCGGTCTCCCGGCGTCGGTAAAATGACAGGCATCTAGATGTAGACTCCTGTCATTTAACCCTCACCGGAATTAAGCAGTCGGGAAGCCGGCTGTCGGGATTAGGTCCACCGGCTTCCTGTCTGCATACCGTATGTAGTGACTGACTGTAGTTAGTTTATTGCCACAATCATTGCACATAGGGGGTGATTCAAGGTCTGACGCTATTGCTATCGCTATGGTAGCAGCTGCAATAACACTATTACGGTAATGCAGCAGGAGGCATCATGTCTCCTGCATGCATTACTGTTCCGAGCTGCATCCATGGACACATCAACCATGATTATCTCTAAAACCTGAACAGTTAGGGTGCCTTAAGGACCACATTTGGGAACCTCTGGCTTAACCTAGCACTGCAATACAGTGTTAACTTGCGCTTCCAAGATATTTTTATACATTTGGTTTACTTTGCGGAAGTTATATTAGTAGCTGCTGGCTTGAGCACTTAGGGCCTGATTCAGAGCCGGACGCAATTAGCGCTCGCTCGTCCAGAAAATAGGGGTGGCTATTCAAATGAACCGTTCGCTCTTTGCGGTCTGTTCACGCCTCTAGGTCCGAACGAGCGAACAAAACTTGCGGTCCTTTTTTGGGAAACTACGCCCCCTGGTCGCTCGCATCCTACGTCATGTCCGCTATTTATTAGATTAATCGAGTACATCGACCAGGGTATGAGCTGCTCGCTATTCTTGTGGTTGGTTTTTGCTACCACAATTTTGCGAGCAGTTCTGGCTATAAAATAACCCAGTGACATGGTCAATGACGCTGCTGTTTTAATTATGCACACCCATAAAACGCCCGTTTTGACCTTTAAGCACGCCTGCGATCGGATCTCCACTCCCCGTTTTCAAGCACCTTCCCCTGTTACCACCCACATACGCCTCTTTCTGTCACTCAAATTATCAGGCATTCACTATTTTGCGAGCTCATGAATTTCGACCGCACTGACTGGTTCGCGCATGCGTATAACGATCCGTATGCATGCGCAGTTGGGCAAACATCGCTTGGATCGAACGAGCGGCCGCTTACGAGCGGCTCTGAATCAGGCCCTTAGTCTTGTGATCTGCATGATCTTCTGCCGGCTGAGTGACCCTTGGGGACACTCAAGCCGGCAAACGCAGTTGCTCAAAGGAGGCCAAGAAATCTCCATCAGCCAACAAAGATCTTGGCCTCTACCCTCCCCCCCCAACAGCGGCACCATGCCTCCATTTGGGGAAAAGGAGACCATCACCGCCCCTTCCCCACCCAGAAATGGCAGCAGATTGTCAATCACTGACAGTCTTCTGATGTTCTGCGTGCGATTACGCAGGGCCCGTACTGCATATGTGCAGTACGGATCTTGCGCCGGGAGGAGAACGGCACAATCAGAAATGTGCACTATCCATTGGGTTAGCGCACATCTCTGAATTAGCCCCATAGTTCTTTGATGTCACTACCGGCTCCCTACCACCTTCCCCCATCTGGTCTGCATTTTAAAAAGATACAAAGCTAGAGAACTACTACTCTGATTCACTGAGTTATCTCTGGGGGGTCACAATAATAAAAAAAGAGGATTTCTTGGGCAAATATTAGTTTTATTATAACAGATAAATGTACAAATGGAATTTTTCTTTAATTTCTCTTCACATTTCATTAATTATCATGAATGAGAGCAGCATATTGCTTACTTAGCTAAATTAAAATCTTGAATATCATCCATAGCACAGTGGAACAGTCAGTGTCCCCAGAGTCTAAATTTTGCAGGAGAACTTTGGAATGACTCTTAGGGGAGATGTATCAAGCTGTGCAAAGAGTGCAAAAGTTGATACGCCTCCCCCTAGTTTGACAATACCTTTGTTTTATCCAGAATTAACTGAAGATATTGCTTAATTTTAATGTCCATTTGACCACTAGATTTCTCATATCTTCAATCATATTATATAAAGCTATAATTTGGCAATTATTATATATCTTCTATTCTTAGTTATTGTTCTTTATAAATTTCTTCATACCTGCAGTGATTTTATTGACACAAGTGTTTGTTATTTTGCTCACGGATGTGGTTTGGAATTGCCGCACAGTCCTTTCTGCCTCATATAAGAAGATCAAAACATCAGGGCCTTATAATCATCTGTACTATATGTACACTTGGTCAGGCTGAGTAAACTTTGACATGTGGATGTCGATCTCTCTCATATTTGCAGATGGCTTTATCTGGGCGTGATTAGTTTCCAGAACAAATTTGAGCAAAAGAAAACATTACCTACAGTATGTAAGCCAACAGACCAGCTAGTTTTCAGATTTGTCTATTTACATGGGCACTAGATGTTTTGCTAAGGCTCTCTAAAAGTGATGGTAATTGAACAGTGCCAGTATGTTAGAGGAAGCTGATGACTTGTAAAGGTTTTATAAACAACAAGGGTGGATTTGGCCACAGTCTTCTCAGTAATGTTTGTTAATCTCATAGAGCAAGTAAGCACCTAACACAGTGTAAATACTTCAGAATATCGAGAAGTAACTTTTACTGTTTCTGAAATCACTCACTGATAGGAGAGGTAAGTTTTCAGAGTCTCCTTTCCCAAATACAATAAAAACTGTTGAGGTACAATAAACAAAAAAACATATTAGATATAGTAATTTACATAATTGAGCAAAAATAATCATAACTTACTAAGTAATTAAGATAGCTCATCGGATCTTAAGCTGGGTAGACACCTACAAGATATATCTGCAGATAATGGTTGTTCATACACGCTGAACAACCATCATCTGTCATCAAGCCGTGGGTCCCGCTGGCCGGGGGTCGCATCGCGCTCCCTCCCGGCAGCCTCTGCAGCAAGTGTGCAGGTGAGTGGCTGGCCGCCCATACACACAGCATGATGAGCAGATATATCTGCCATTGACTGTGCTGCACAGCCGATGCAATATGCCTGTGAATTCCATTGTTCAAAGGTATATTGCTGGTACACACTGGCCGACCCACACACAATATATTGGTCGATCAATTGATTGACCAATATATCTACCAGTGTGTACCCAGCATATCTTGAATGTGGGTCCATTGGCCAAGCATATGCCATTTTCCACTCTACTCCCTACCAAAAATGTGCAAGTACGGGCGAAGCATCTCAGCTGCAGTCCACTTGTGGCTGAGGGGCAATTTCACATATTTAAACTTCAGAGAGGACACTTCGAAGGAATTGCAGACATTGCAGAATCATGAGTACGTATACAGTATATATACCTGTTTTCTGATCCCTTGTACAAAAGATTGGGGTGATGCAAGAGTGCACAGAGAATGATGACAGCTATGCAGCCAAACATGTGGACATGGGTGTACTGGCTACAAAGATGGATACAACGCTACATACGGTTGAATATATGTACTTAGTTTCATGTAAAACAATGCACAAACAATAGCAGATGATTTTTTGATCAACTCTGCATTGGCCACATTATGAATATTACTATTATTTTTTTTTTGGAAGAACTCAATATACTGGATGAGGGGATGCAGTCAATATCCCGACCATGGGGATTCCAGTGCTCAGATGCCAGCGCCGGAATCCCAACACTTGTTAGCATTCTGGTATCTGCATCCCGACCGCTGGAATTACGAAGGTAAGTAGCAGGGTTTGGGGGGAGGGTTAGCATTATTGTTAGGGGTGAGGGGTAGGCACTTGGGGGGAGGGCTAGGTTTAGGGTTTGGGGAATGAAAAGTTAGGTTTAGGCACTAGGGGATAAGTTAGGGACAGGCACCATGGGGAGAGGGTTAGGGTAGGGAGATGGAAAGTGTTAGAATACTGACCGGCAAGTGTCGGTGTTCTAACCCTGTCGGTATGCAGGTGTGGCGATTCTGACAGAGTCAAACACTGCACATCCATCCAAGACAGAAGCACACACACTGCACATCAATCCAAGACAGAAGGACACACACTGCACATCCATTCAAAACAGAGACAGACACTACACATTCATTCAAGACAGAGAGACACACAAAACATATCCATACAATACAGAGAGAGACACACAGTGCACTTCCATCCAAGATAGAGACTAAAAACTACACATCAATCAAAGATAAAGGCACACACTTCACATCCATCCAAGACAGAGATGCACACTACACATCCATCCAAGACAGAAGGAAACAAACTACACATCCATCCAACACAAAAGGACACACATTGCAGATCCATCAGAGACAGAAGATTACACACTGCACATCCATCCAAGACAGAAGGACACACACTGCGCATCCAGCTAAGACAAAGCACACACTTCACATCCATCAAAGACAGAAGTACACTGTCACGCCTGAGGATTGGTTTGGGTTGGAACAGGCATGGGAAGCTGAAGAGGAGATTTGAGAGACATGAAGGAACTTAGATGGCTTGAGCCAAGACTTCCTCATGTATTGATGTGAAGAGGTAGGGATACAGCAGTGGATGATGGGCCCGAATTATAGAGGGAAAAAAATTGTGTAGGGGTCCCCCTATATTTAAAACCAGTACCGGATGGCCGGGCAGTAATGCCACAGCCCGGAGACCCTATTACCGGGGTTCCATGGCCAAAGCATTATCAGCCCAAGCCGCTCAGGCCAATCTGGGGATCTCAGGGGAAGGGGTCCCCCATAAAACTCCAGGCTTGGTCTGAAGCCCGGGGCTCTTCCCCACTCCCCTGGGCTGTGGGTATGGGGTAAATATAAGTAAACTATTGTATTTTATAGTGGGACTACAGGTGCCAGCATGCCTGCCCTTTGGCACTTGTGGAACTACAAGTGCCAGCAGGCAGCCGGCACCCATACCCCCATTGTAAAATAAATAGTTAAATAAAGACACCACACACCATGCCTAGTAAAACTTTATTCCATACACCTACCCACTCACACATACTTACATGCTTCTATATGTTTCTGTCCTCTTCTCCAATGTAGAATCCATGTGGAATGACCTGCAAAAAAGATCGTATACTCTCCTTCATCCTGGCGCTGGTCTTTGCAGCATCCAGGGTCTTGTTAAAACAATAAAACGACTTACCCAAACCAGGGCTGTTGCATATACTTACACGTCGTGAAATGACAGATGACTGAAGTCAGCTGTAATTTCTCATGGGCCGCAAGCAAATCAGCGGCCCCTCATTGGCTGGTTCCACCTTGGATTGGCTCGCACCCCATGAGAAATTACAGCTGACTTCGGTCATCTGTCATTTTGCGACATGTAAGTATATACAACAGCATATACTTACACACGTCCGTCCTGGTTCAGGTAAGTCATTTTATTGTTTTAACAAGACCCTGGATGCTGCGGAGACCAGTGCCAGGATCTAGGTGAGTATAGATTTTTTTTTTTCAGCTCCTGCCATGGATTCTACTTGGAGAAGGGGACAGAAACTTCTAAAAGCAGGTAAGTATGTGTGAGTGGGTAGGTGTATGAAATAAAGTTTTACTAGGCAAGACATGTGTGGTGTCTTTATTTGACTATTTATTTTACAGTGTGGGTATGGGTGCCGGCCGCCTGCTGGTACTTGTAGTTCCACTGTAAAATACAATAGTTTACTTATATTTATCACTTTATTACCCCTGTACCCACAGCCCAGGGGTGAGGGGAAGAGTCCCGGGCTTCAGACCAAGCCTGGGGTTTCAGGGGGGACCCCTTCTTGGGGGGATCCCCACTTCCCCTGAGATCCCCAGCTTGGCCTGAGTGGCTTGGGCTGATAATGCTTTGGCCACAGAGCCCCGGTAATAGGGTCTCCGGGCTGTGGCATTACTGCCCGGCCGTTTTGGGTCCAGTGCTGGTTTTAATTATAGGGGGACCCCTATGCAACTATTTCCCCCTATAATTAAAATCAGGACTGACCCTGCAGCCTGGTGCTGGTACCAAATTTATGGTGGAACCCTACTCATTTTGTTCCCTGTAATTTTAGGTCCCAGGACACAGGCAGGTGAATTTATTCCTGAATTTTTACAGGAGAGTTGTCCCATCTCATGAGAGTTTAGAAACTCTCTGCTTGGTAAATTTCTGAATCCTATCTTCACTAGTGAAAAGGTTCTTGAGTTTAGCCAATGGTGAATTGAAGAGAGTTTGCTAACTCTGCAGTATTTTCCCGTAGCAAAGGAGATCTCTCTCCCGAGTTTAATATTAGTAAATTTGTAAGTGGAAAAAAATGCCCAAACTCTCCAGAGATTGCAAACTCTCCCAAACTCGATTCTTAGTAAATTTACTCCTTATAATTAATCTAGACAACTGGTGACAAGCCCAGTCCACCTTCAGTTTCTTTTCCAGCTTACACTATAGGGAAGTCCAGCTTCTCCCTTCGGACAGCTGCTATTGGAATACATACCTTATGTTGACAATCAAAATGTTGACAGTGAATATGTTGAGGGCAGAATGGTGGTAGCATTACGCCGACGTGGTTGTAACGCTAGTTAAAGCATTTTAAACTAGAAATGTGCAGTTTGGTTCACCAGTAATATGAATCCACTCGAATTTTGTGAATCCGGACAGATCAAAGTCTCAGTTCTAGTCTTCCATTGGTTCGGAATTCAGCTTTTCGGATTGCAAAAATTACATAATTTTAGCTGTTTTTAAAACTTTTTTTATCAATTGTTATCAATTTAAAAAACAAAAACACTTGAGAGTAGTTTTGCAAAACCAAAACATGAAGATGAATCCAAATCAAAAACCAAAACAAGGGAGTCAGCACACATAAATGTGTCAAGATTATAACTTTAAACATGATGGTAAAGCATCATATTTAAATTTATAATGCCAACATGGTTAAAATGCTTTAATTAGCATTATAGCCATTCTCTCAAAAGCATGTATACTGTCAACATATTGATTGTCGACAAAATGACTGCATACCCTGATATACCCAGACCATAAGTCACAAACTAATACCAAAATATATTTATGGTTTTTAGTTTTATTTTTAGGTTTAATTTCCTTTTCAAAGTCACTTCATCCAGCACCATCAGAGATTTTTTTTTGTTTTTTATTTTCAGATCTAAAATGAAATCATGCTCCAGTAACTTTATATTGAAAAAGGTCTAATCGAACATTTAATATTGATGGATTACTTTACTAATTTGCTTATATACTGTATGTATTTAACATATCTCCTAGCATTTCTCAAAACCAATGAGGGGCACTTTTGCTTCAGTATTTGTGCATACATATTAGCGGTGAGCGGTTTCGGATTTCTGAAATCCATACCCCCCGAGCCCCCCCGATCCGAGGCCAATCCGAGTCAGGCTCGACTTTTCCCACCTGACTCGGATCTGAAATCGAGGCAAAACGTCATCATCCCGCCTTCCGGGTTTTGGATCCTATATAAGGTACCCGCGTCGGCGCCATTTTCTCACTCGGCTGTGGACAGTGAAGAGGGAGGGTGGGAGTTAGGGCTGGCTGGGCTGTGTAGTGTAGTGTAGTGTAGTGCAGAGTAGTGTTGTGCTGTGCTGTGCTGCGCTGTGCTGCGCTGTGCTGCTGTTGTCCACTACTTCAAAGTCCATAGGGGCTGGCTGTGTTGTGCTGTGCTGCTGTTGTTAATAGGGGCTGTGTCCACTACTTCAAAGTCCATAGGGGCTGGCTGGACTGTGTTGTGCAGTCAGTTCTCCATAGGGGCTGTGTCCACTCCAAAGTCCTGTGCAGTGTCCCAGTCCTAAAGGTGTGCTGTAGTGTTGCCCAGGGGGTGCTCTGTCCATCAGGGGTGCTCCCCCCAAGTGCTAAAAAAATTATATTTTTTCTGTGTTTGTGAATTGTGTGCGCAGTAGCCGCACGTGCATCAACAAAGTAGTGCCAAGCGTACGCCTGTGTCATAAGTAAAGGGCCGGCTGGCTTGACCGTTAAAGAGTGCTGTAACCCCCAAAGTACACTCCAGTCCAAACCAAATAAAAAAATATTTTCTGTGTTTGTGAATTGTGTGCGCAGTAGCCGCACGTGCATCAACAAAGTAGTGCCAAGCGTGCGCCTGTGTCATAAGTAAAGGGCCGGCTGGCTTGACCGTTAAAGAGTGCTGTAACCCCCAAAGTACACTCCAGTCCAAACCCCAAAAAAAAAAATGTCTGTGTTTGTGAATTGTGTGCGCAGTAGCCGCACGTGCATCAACAAAGTAGTGCCAAGCGTGCGCCTGTGTCATAAGTAAAGGGCCGGCTGGCTTAACCGTTAAAGGGTGCTGTATCCCCCAAAGTACACTCCAGTCCAAACCAAAAAAAATTATATTTTCTTAGTTTGTGAATTGTGTGCGCAGTAGCCGCACGTGCATCAACAAAGTACTGCCAAGCGTGCGCCTGTGTCATAAGTAAAGGGCCAGCTGGCTTGACTGTTAAAGGGTGCTGTAACCCCCAAAGTACACTCCAAACCAAATAACAAAATATTTTTTCTGTGTTTGTGAATTGTGTGCGCAGTAGCCGCACAAGCATCAACAAAGTAGTGCCAAGCGTGCGCCTGTGTCATAAGTAAAGGGCCAGCTGGCTTGACCATTAAAGGGTGCTGTAACCCCCAAAGTACACTCTAAACCAAATAACAAAATATTTTCTGTGTTTGTGAATTGTGTGCGCCGTAGCCGCACGTGCATCAAGAAAGTAGTGCCAAGCGTGCGCCTGTGTCATAAGTAAAGGGCCGGCTGGCTTGACCGTTAAAGGGTACTGTAACCCCCAAAGTACACTCCTGTCCAAACCAAATAAAAAAATATTTTCTGTGTTTGTGAATTGTGTGCGCAGTAGCCGCACGTGCATCAACAAAAGTAGTGCCAAGCATGCGCTTGTGTCATAAGTAAAGGGCCGGCTGGCTTGACCGTTAAAGGGTGCTGTAACCCCCAAAGTACACTCCAAACCAAATAAAAAAATATTTTCTGTGTTTGTGAATTGTGTGCGCAGTAGCCGCACGTGCATCAACAAAGTAGTGCCAAGCGTGCGCCTGTGTCATAAGTAAAGGGCCGGCTGGCTTGACCGTTAAAGGGTGCTGTAACCCCCAAAGTACACTCCAAACCAAATAAAAAAATATTTTCTGTGTTTGTGAATTGTGTGCGCAGTAGCCGCACATGCATCAACAAAGTAGTGCCAAGCGTGCGCCTGTGTCATAAGTAAAGGGCCGGCTGGCTTGACCGTTAAAGGGTGCTGTAACCCCCAAAGTACACTCCAGTCCAAACCAAAAAAATATATATTTTCTGTGTTTGTGAATTGTGTGCACTGTGGCTGCACGTGCATCAACAAAGGAGCAGCGCCAAGCATGCGCCTGTGTCCCATAAGTAAAGAGCCGGTTTGGACATCTGGTCCGGACTGAAGGACGTGCCAACAATTTCTGACAAGTCTACTGTCACTGCATATGATACTGTCCTCAAAGCAGCAGCAACAAGCGTGCGTCTGTCTGTTAAAGGGTGGTGTAACCCTCAAAGTGTGCTCCACAAACAATAAAAATATTCTTCTTTTTTTTCTGTCTTTGTGAATTGTGTGGGCTGTAGCCGCACTTGCATCCTCAAAGCAGCAGCGACAAGCGTGCGTCTGTCTGTTAAAGGGTGGTGTAACCCTCAAAGTGCTCCAAAAAATAAAAAAAATTTTTTTATGTGTTTGTGACTTGTGTGCGATGTAGCCGCACGTGCAGCAACACAGTAGCAGCGCCAAGCGTGCGCCTGTGTCATAAGTCAAGGGCCGGTTTGGACATCTGGTCCGGACTGAAGGACGTGCCAACAATTTCTGACAAGTCTACTGTCACTGCATATGATACTGTCCTCAAAGCAGCAGCGACAAGCATGCGTCTGTCTGTTAAAGGGTGGTGTAACCCTCAAAGTGCGCTCCACAAACAATTAAAAAATTCTTATTTTTTTTTCTGTCTTTGTGAAATGTGTGGGCTGTAGCCGCACCAGCATCCTTAAAGCAGCAGTGACAAGCGTGCGTCTGTCTGTTAAAGGGTGGTGTAACCCTCAAAGTGCGCTCCACAAACAATAAAAATATTCTTTTTTTTTCTGTCTTTGTGAATTGTGTGGGCTGTAGCCGCACTTGCATCCTCAAAGCAGCAGCGACAAGCGTGCATCTGTCTGTTAAAGGGTGGTGTAACCCTCAAAGTGTGCTCCACAAACAAGAAAAATATTCTTCTTTTTTTTTCTGTCTTTGTGAAATGTGTGGGCTGTAGCCGCACCCGCATCCTTAAAGCAGCAGCGACAAGCATGCGTCTGTCTGTTAAAGGGTGGTGTAACCCTCAAAGTGCGCTCCACAAACAATTAAAAAATTATTTTTTTTTCTGTCTTTGTGAATTGTGTGGGCTGTAGCCGCACTTGCATCCTCAAAGCAGCAGCGACAAGCGTGCGTCTGTATGTTAAAGGGTGGTGTAACCCTCAAAGTGCACTCCACAAACAATAAAAAAATTCTTATTTTTTTTCTGTCTTTGTGAAATGTGTGGGCTGTAGCCGCACCTGCATCTTTAAAGCAGCAGCGACAAGCATGCGTCTGTCTATTAAAGGGTGGTGACACCCTCAAAGTGCGCTCCACAAACAATAAAAATATTCCTTTTTTTTCTGTCTTTGTGAAATGTGTGGGCTGTAGCCGCACCTGCATCCTTAAAGCAGCAGCGACAAGCGTGCGTCTGTCTGTTAAAGGATTACATCGGTGACAGCATCCAAGTAGGCATGTCAGACAGTCCGTACCTGTACTGGCAGGAAAAAGAAGCAATTTGGAGGTCCCTGTACAAACTGGCTCTATTTTACCTGAGTTGCCCCCCCTCCAGTGTGTACTCCGAAAGAGTGTTTAGTGCAGCCGGGAACCTTGTCAGCAAAAGGCGTAGGAGGTTGCTTCCACAAAATGTGGAGAAGATGATGTTCATAAAATTAATTATCAACTCTTCCAGGGAGACCAGCCTCCAGAACGTACAGAGGGACCTGTGGTTGTGGATTCCAGTGGGGACAAATTAATACTCTGTGAGGATGAGGATGTACACAACACTGAAGAGGGTGAGGAATCGGAGGATGAGGATGACATCTTGCCTCCGTAGAGCCAGTTTGTGCAGGGACAGATTAATTGCCAGCTTGTTTTGTGGGGGCCCAAACGAACCAATCATTTCAGCCACAGTCGTGTGGCAGACCCTGGCGCTGAAATGTTTGGTTTGTTAAAGTGTGCATGTCCTGTTTATACAACATAATGGTGGGTGGGAGGACAATTCCATCTTGCACCTCTTTTTTTTCTTTGAATTATGTACTGTTTGGGGCCTAGTTTTTCAAACTGCCATCCTGTCTGCCACTGCAGTGTCACTCCTAGATGGACCACGTGTTTGTGCCGCCCACTCGTATCTCTTAGCATAGTCATCCAGCTACCTCGGTGCAACCTTTTGGATATAAAAACACTATTGTGAGGTGTGAGGTGTTCAGAATAGACTGGAAATGAGTGGAAATTAAGGTTATTGAGGTTAATAATAGCATAGGAGCAGAAAAACACACAAATTCTGTGATTTTAGCTGTTTTTATGCTTTTTTTAAAAAAAATACAGATCCAAAACACAAAACCCAGAACCCAAAACACGGAAGGGTGGTTTTGGCAAAACCAATCCAGATCCAAAACACGAAGAAAGATCCAGATCCAAAACCAAAACACGAAAAGTGGCCGGTGCACACCCCTAATACATATAGGACAAATTTTATACAAAGTAAATTAACAAATAACTTGATATGAACAGTTACAAATATGAAACAAAAATCTAGTAAACTAGTAAAAATGAATAGTTTGAATTGTGCTATATTAAAAAGTTAGACCCAGAGCCACTTTGGGAAGCCACATACAAAAGCTAAATTTTTTTAAAATATATCATACTTTTATTCTTTGTTATAGACCGTTTCCTTACTAAATGATAAATTTGGTTCTCAGTGTTATCAGATATATGATAATCCAATTCTTTGCTTATCCACTTGATTGACCATTATCCCAGGTACAAGCAATAACTCCTTACACAGGAATTTGGATCTGACCTATCATAAATTATTATTTTGATTTGAATTATCTAGTTATTAAACACACAAAATAATTAGACTGTTCACTGGTTATGGATGACCAACATTTCCAACCTGATTACATCAGCAATCACAGAAGAGCGATTCATAGATTATGTGATTTTTTTTCCCCAATCCACCAATCTGCTCCCATACATTACAGATAATTTTCAGGAAAGACATATCTACCAATCTTAAAGGGCTTATCATTTTACTAGTAATGCTCAGCAATCGGCTGATCGTTACCATACACTAGCAATCTACAGCCCCAATTGGTTGGTGAAATCCAACATGTTGAAGAACCTGATTTTCCGATTCTGATCACTTTTTGGTCGGAATCAGCGATTGGTACCCCACACATTGCAGACTTCTTTCCTTAATCATCTGCAAAACAGGGATTTTCCCCAGTCCATCGCAGACATATGGGTTCCTTAAGTCTTTCAAAGATGTGGTTGGCAAGCTTTCATACAGTAGTCTTCAAATTTATCTCACTCATACATAAACAATGAATTAAAAATACAAATTGTCAAATTGGATTACAAGACCAATGCTGATTTAATAAACACCTGTTTAAATATTAATTTCCCCAGTCTGGACAAGTATTGGAAAAAAATGGAAGATGCATTATTTGAAATACATAAATCATGATATTGATAATTTATTACCTATCCGTACTTTCATTGTCATTTCAACAAAAAAATTCATTTTGGACAGATGGATAAAAAGATCAGATCCATCTCTTGGAGAGCTACAATATGCTCCATTTGAACACCTATACTTCGATAGACGTAATGCTCTATATGATATTGTAAATGGTAAAAGTATTTTTTTTTAAATGGTAGAAGTACGTGGCAACTCTTCCTACTTCTTTACAAACTACTATTAGTAGTCTTTGAAAATACAAACTGGTTCCTTTTACAACGTGTTAATTAATCCTTATTCCCATGACCTTTCTCCCAGATTTATGTGTGTGATCTTTATTTTTGGTATTATACACATTGTATTTTGAATGTTTAGAGGATAGCGACTCTACCTTTGATTTACAGCATTCTTTCCCTTTATTTGTGTTCTACCTCTCCCTCAGACATCCCTTCTCCCCCCCATATCTAGATTATTTCTCTAATATATTTCACTTTTTGTTTTGCATTTTTGTTTCTCATGATAAGTAAAATTTGCACCCTCATGTATCTTTAGTCCAGGCATGTTAATCTTGTATGTCAGTTTTTTAAATTGTACCTGTTATCTCTGAAGGACATGCTATGACATTCTTGTTTGTACTATTTTGTATGTGGTGTATTAATAAAAATGTTTTAAAAAAGAAATACATAAGTAATTTATTAGGAGATAGCTGGCCACTAGAGGGCTGACCATTTTTTAAGATTCTGCATTGAATGTAATTTCACATTGAGTATTTATTTTGGGAATCGGTATGAAATACCACCGACCGCATGGCCGGCGGTTCGATTCCCGGCAGCGCCTGGCCGACAACAGCAGAGTTCCCGGCAGCGGAAGCCCGACAGCGCTGGAAATCCCGATCGTGGAAAGGTAAGTATTCTCTAACCTAACCCCCTAACCCTAACCCTCCTTAGGGGTGCCTAACCCTAACCTCCCCCCAAGTGCCTAACCCTAATCCCCCCTCTAAGTGCCTAACCCTAACCCCCCCTTCCCCACTGCCTAAACCTAAGTCCCCTGGGGGGGTGCCTAACTCTAAGTCCCCCCTGGGGGTGCCTAACCCTAACCCTCCCTTGGGGGGGTGCCTAACCCTAAGTCCCCCCGGGTGGCCTAAACCTAACCCTCCCCCATTGCGGCTGTCTGCTCGCGGCGCCCGGCATCCCTTCGATTGGGATATGACAGTCGGGAAGCCGGCTGCCGGTATTAAGGCAGCTGGCTTCCCGATTGTATACCTTTAATTTGCTACCAAATATTATGCTTATTATCATACATTATTTGCAACCGTAATTACAGTTTCTTTTTGAAAAAGATTACATTTCTCCCACAACACATGATTTTTTAGTTCTTGTTTGTTATCTGGAGCCAAAACCGATTCACTATAAAAATATTACAACACCAGCGTTCTTGATATAGAAGGTATTGATGTGTGTCTATTTTAAAAATATAATTAAGATAAATAAATACATTTAACCCTTATTTAAGGAACCATCACTAAAGACATGCAAAGTTTCAAGAGCCAAGAAAATACTTAGATAATGGACTTGAGTGTGAGTTGGACGCAGCTGTGGTCGCTTTTGCGTACACTAATGCGAGAAATTACTTTGCATACTACAAATCTGTGTGGCTACACAAGGAAGCCTATACTGCTCACTGTTCTTACCTCCAAAGCTTTTATCGCATCAGTAGTATCTGGACTTACACCAGCCCCATCCTGGATGCAAACGATCCAGCTGAAATAGTTGTCCTATTTCCCACTGTACGCTTTGATCGAGCAAGGAAGTTGGACAAATAGTTCCATGATAACGTATGGTCACTGTCAAATTATTGTCCAAAAATGCCCATTTCATGAAAAGTGAGGTCCAGTTTGATAAATCAATCTGTTTGCAGTGGCGATACTCATTAGTAAGCACAGGGCTGATTCTGCGCATGTGCAGTCATCGATTTCTTTATGTGGCGCATTAGCAGAAAGCTGACATCAGCGAGATGTGTCATATCTGTGGAAAAACCCAATCTCATAATCAGGCCCAATGTTTTGATCACGGGGACGATGCTTTTCCACCTACACATCAGACTTACAGTATACTGTAAGCAGTCTAACAGAGCACAACATCATGTCATACCTACTGTCCCGAAAGCTGCATGAGACTCCCAATTTTTTGGGAGTCCCCCAGACCCCCAGAAGAGTCTTAGATCTCCAACATCACGCCCACTTTTTAGTGAAGTTTGCTGGCTGGGGAGATAATACCAGGACTAGCAGTTCTGTAGTGAAGGGGTGGGGCTAAAATTAACAATTGCATCTTTGTGATATAATGATACAAAGATATGGCCCCGCCCCCAAAGTGGTCATTTGCATCTTCTCTCTGGGCTTTTCCTGGAGAGAATAATTAAAAAGTAGGCAAGTATGCATCATGTGCTCAGATGTACTGTACAGGT